>CP092864.1:49744120-49803812 GCA_030710605.1 Cordylochernes scorpioides
TATTCGTTGGATAATTCAGTGTCATCAATTTTTAAATCTAAAATAATGCTACCTACCATATATATTTTTTTCCCATCGAGTACTGAACACGTTTTAGTGAGACTATTCATTTCACGGCCAGCAAAAAGTGCTGTTCTTAGGTCGATCACTGAAAGATCGGCGCCTGTATCAATCAAAGCTTCGCATAACCCTATCTTGTCCACATTAATATTAATTTTGTGCCTAGGTTCCAACTTTCTAATTCCATTTATGGTCGACTTGCTTTGATTGAAGGAATCAGGCGCGACACTTAGTTTAAATCTTCCAACATGGAATATCTATTCCGTGTTGGAATATTCGTTCGTGTGTCATTACAAACATCCGCATAGAGGCGAGGCCGTGTATAATCTTTTCTTTCGTCCATTTGAAAATTTTCTTGACTCTTGTCTTGGGAAACTGAGGGGTCCTCTTCTACGATCCTCACAAACTTGACTCTGCAATACAGCGCTACGTGTCCTGGCTTGTTACACTTGAAACATATTGGTCTCCCGTCTTCTGTCCTATTTCTGTTTGAATCTGGACTCTTATTGTATGTTTTCCTTGGGTACACCGGTTTTGGCTCAGGATTGGGGGTGTAAAATCGTCTAGGGGCAGATACCTGGGACAGCGGCTTGTTCTGGTAGTACTTCGGAGCGAAGGCCTGGGGCTTGGGGGTGTTCTGGTAGTATCTCGGAGCGGGGGCCTGGGGCTTGAAGGTGTTCTGATCTGGTCTTCTGAACGACGGAGCGTTCTTCCATTGCTCTTGATGATGGGAACGAGAAGAGCGTGGTCCATTTTATAGAGCCTTTGACTTTTCTATACGTTCTTGATAATTATTTTCAAACAAATCCCTCTTTTTACACAATCTTAGGATTTAAAGAGAAAACGAAAATATAGCGTGGTGAGTTTCTTTTTATTAAAATTACAAGCTTTCAAGCAAAATGCTTTTCATCAGGTAATCCAAAAAAAAAAATTTGTGGAGAGGTAAATACATCCACCTAAGTAAGATTTGAAAATTAAAATTAAAGCGGAATTGCCACGAACAAGCACGCATCAACACACCCAGAGAGCGAGCGAGAAATTCAGTTTAAAATAAGTTTAAAACAAATAAAATATATACATAATTCGGGAAAACACTTGAGGTTAAACTTATCAAACATAGCAGCTGAACTCGTAATGTCTGGCCTTGACTCCTGGATCACGAACCGTGATGACCTAGGAATTAAATTATGGATAAGATATGTCGATGACATATTTTGCATGTATCCCAAAGCTAATAACTCCCTCATCACAGATGCCCTCAACGCATATCAAGAATGCCTAAAGTTCACCCAAAACCAGGACAAAATTGGTGTCATCCCATTTCTGGATGTGCTGGTCATCAATACCGACAGCAACATAGAAACCACGGTATACTACAAACCAGAATTTAACCCCACGTATATTCATTATGGTTCTCATGCACCTGTATCTCATAAGATCACAACTATCAAAACATTAACAAAAATGATCTCTACTCATTGTTCTCTAGAAATCTTTAGGACGGTCGAGAGAAATAACATTTATCGTAACCTTTCGTCTTTCGGTTATCCCATAGATTTTATCCGGCGCCATACGTACCAACAACGTACATATACAATCCCAACCGTTTACAAATCGACTTGCGTTCTCCCGTATTCCGAAACCAACGTCGATATTGCCCGTTTCTTGAGAAAATACGGTGTTCACACGCATTTTAGTAATTCACCTTCCGTCGAACTCAAACTCCGGCATCCCATCACAAAAAGTTCTAAAAAGCAAGAGCCACTATCCGCCTCTAACGCAGTGTACAAAATTAAATGCTCAAATTGCGAACTACATTATGTTGGTAAAACCGGCAGAACCATAGAAATCATGACTAAAGAACACAATAGAAACATCATGAACAAAGACAGCCGTTCCCAGATTTATCAGCACATGGCAGAAACACAGCATTCATTTGATTTCACAGACACCAAATGTATTTACAGTAACATAAGCGGAAAATATCAACGACTGGTCCTGGAGGCTTTGGTTTCCAATAAAATTCCAAGCCTCAATAGAAAAATAGAACTACCCCCGCAGTACATAGCTTTTTGTAATAGCATGGACCCCGCATGAGGAAGTTTAACCTCAAGTGTTTTCCCGAATTATGTATATATTTTATTTGTTTTAAACTTATTTTAAACTGAATTTCTCGCTCGCTCTCTGGGTGTGTTGATGCGTGCTTGTTCGTGGCAATTCCGCTTTAATTTTAATTTTCAAATCTTACTTAGGTGGATGTATTTACCTCTCCACATATTTTTTTTTTTGGATTACCTGATGAAAAGCATTTTGCTTGAAAGCTTGTAATTTTAATAAAAAGAAACTCACCACGCTATATTTTCGTTTTCTCTTTAACTTTTAAAACGTGGCTAAAGTATGCCTGATCCTAACAATCTTAGGAGTTCGTTAGAATTCTTAGGAGGGTTTAAGTAGAGGGCAAAAGAGTATTCTTTCTTCAACCCTCCAATAACCCAATTTATTTTAGTCTCTTCTTCCATTTGGGGGTCGACCTTGTTACACAGTACAAGGATATCTTCTGCGAACCTGATTGCAGGTTCATTCCACTGCTGCATTCTGTTTAGCCTCATCTCCATTTCTTCTTTGTTGGCGTCTGAGGCAAAATCCTGAATTAGGCGGTTCTTGAAATGTTCCCAGCTGGTAAAACTTATCTGTGTAGGTCCAGCCAGGTTTTGGCGCTACCAATCAAATTCATGGCTGCATAACGAGAAATAATATATTCTGCCCAGTGGTACAGGAAGCCAATTTCTTCAAGGGACTCAATCCATGGGCGAGGGTCTTCTGTTCCATGATACTTGGGAAAGACTATGTTCAAACCAACTGGGTCGGCACTTGCATCTCGACCAATTGTTGCACCAAGCTGCGGTTTGGCAGATTCTTTAATCTTGATTCTCTCCTCAGACGCGTCTTGCAACTTTCCAGAACGTGTCTCAACCATTCTACAAGGTTAAACCAATCAATAATAAGACAACTATATGTTTAGATAACACCTAGAATATTTCTTCATTTATCACATCAAAGTTTAAAGCAGGTGGGGTATTAAGTGTATCAAAATAAAAATGTTTTATATTACATAATATTTTATAGTAATAATCTGTTTTATAAAAATAAATAAATATATAATTTAAATTTTAAATATATCAAAAATAATATTATAAATAATTTTAAAAATACGCGCATTAATCATGATGCAATAATATATAAATTATTGGGAAACATTGATAGTCATAAGTAAGATTTAAAATAATAATAAATTCATGGGAATCACTATAGATATTAATAGGGGATTTGAAAAGCAAACATTAATTTCAAATCAAAGGTGAAAATAGAATAAATACATAAATAAATAAATGTATTATGGTTAATACCCTACTTACTGTATGACAAGCTAACCAAGAGACCAAGATTCCAAAGAAAAGTTGGGGAAAGATGGGTGGACTCTAGCTGCAAGGGATGGCCCATGTGTGGAGGAAGACAGGCATCAAAAACGGTAATCCAAAGTAGGGGGAAAGGACAGTCTAGTGACAGAGGAAACGAAAGGAGAGACGCGGAATATTAGGCTCCGGGCGTGTAAACGTGTGGATTAACCAGGAAGACGTAAAGTACCTCGTTAAATTAAACATGTACAGTCCTCGTTAAATATTTCTTAAATATATATTTTGAGTATTTCCGAAAGCTTCATCTTTTACAGATTCATTAACCCTATTCCAATTCTAGATTTTCTCAATGCATCTAACACTTTTCGTCATAGGCCTTATGGATTTTTCTACTATACCTCATATCCACTCTTCACGATAATCAAAGCATAAATGGAATTTCTTGAAAAATGAACATCAAAATCGATATTTTAAATTGTATTTTTACTTCCGAAATTTTATTTTTCGGTTCACCTTCCCTATGTTTAAGAAATACATCGATGATGATAACCGTTTAGACCATCGAAATATTTGAAATTGTAAGAAAAAATAAATGTGCATCCAAAAATATCCTCATTTAAAAACAATATAAATTGTTTGAATAGTTATTTTTAGGAAGCATAATTGTGATTAAATAATTATCCAACATTCATTCAACCACGAAAGAAAAATAATTTCATAGTAAATTATGATAATCTATGAAATATATGAATTTTAATGAATTTCCTAAGGAAAATAGGTTTGTGTGTGTGCACTAAACTAAATTTTTGGTTTTTCTATACCTAACTAAAAAAGGCAAGACGCTTATATGATTGAATAAAAAAGGTAGACGAATAGAAGCCTCCACTAGGCATGTGGGGTTAACCACAAGCCCATTATATTATTTACAACTCTGTAAACTTACATACATTTATCTAAATAATAGATGAAAATGTTATAGCAATACAAGCAATCTTTATTATCAAACTCCTTTGATAACGTTATAATTAAAAGATCAAAACTAGTCTTAAACATCTTTTATTTAAATGATAGTCAAAGAACACTTGCATTTGAAGAAGACGCGGTCAAAATTTGTTTCTAAAATGCTCGCAGTTAAAAATGAAAAGGTTTGTGTTAATGAATACTAAAAAGGCGTATAATGGTCGAACACGACTCTAAATGGAAGGAAAATGTCAGAACAGAAGTCGAGGTTTATGTTCATGGATATCAACATTGAAATAAAGTGTCAATCCCAGTAATTGCAGACATCTAGAAACCTTTACTAGCTTTTTACACTTCCAGGGATTAGCACTTTATTTTTCGAGTAAAAACAGTATTTATTGATTACAATATTTGAAATTAATGGGGATTGTTCAAAAACGAATATTTTAAAATGTACACAATAAAGACTCCCATTCTAATATTGTGATTTATTTAGGTACATCGATTCGCCTAAAAGGAAAAGAAAATCTCCTTGCAATATTTCACTGGGGTCACACCGATATATATATAATATATATTAATACATCTGTGATTATCTTCTTCGGCCAAAGATGGTGCTCGAATACTTAGGTGAATGCCTTATTCTCATGCATTATCTCGAAAAATGTTCTCCTTTTCCAAAACTTATTTGTTTTTTGAAAAAATATATATATTCAACACTAGAAAGGATATCAAATTTGAATCGAAAGAAACTGAGATGTTTATAAAAAGTAGATTTTTTTTTTTTTTATGTTTTGAATCATTGGTAAACGATTTAAACTATGTATGTATGTAGGAGAATTAGAATTGGTAGAATGAAATTTTATTGAACTTACTATTCTTTTCTTTTTTTTTATTATTCACGCCAATTTATTCGATAACCTTTGTGCATATTCCTTTTAAATTTATAAACTTACTAGAGCCGAAAATGACCCGGGCAACGCTCGGGTTTTACCCGATTAAATGTTTTTATTCAGATAATATTCGTTAAAATTATAAAATGACGCCGTGAATGTCACTCTTGTGAAACTTCCCGCTCCCAACTTTGTATGTTTTGAAATTTAAAAATAAAAATGTAAATTTTTACAACGATATTTGAAAAATAGAGACCCGCTGATTAACCTATCTCAGCCCTTGTCCTGAAAGGGAGTCTTGCTGGTATTCTTTGGCAGAATTGAATTTTGTTCTTCAGGTCCATGTAGGGCTTCATCCAGAGGACAATAACAGCATCATTGGTTTTATTTCTCAATATTAACACTTTGAAGACTGGCATATCTCTCTAGAGTTGCATGGTCCACTGGCCCGTTATAAAATCGAGGTATCTAAAAACATGTTTGAAAAAAATGAAAATTCATTTAAATATTTTAATTTCAATCCTAATGGAAGTGTAAAAAAACACGTTTATATATGTCATAATTTGTATATAATTAAATGCACCCCCGACCCACTATGTATGTACCATGTATGATTTTCAAAGATTTAATAAAGAATAAGGTAACTGGAGGAAAGCAAGTAGCAATAAGACATAGGAAGTAGGCCTAAAGCTGGCACGACTATTCTTGGCACCCCCGTCAATATTGCAGGGGCAAAGACCGGACGTATCTAGTGACCGCAGAAGTTATAAATGTTAAGCTAACGCCCAATATTTCCGGCAAAGACAGGACGTATCTAATATCCGCCGAAGTTATAAGCGTCGAGCTACCCAACACTTCCTGGCGAAATCGGATATCTTCCGGCAAAAGCAACACCAAAGAAAACCGCCGGGCCAATCAGAAGACAGTACCTAAATAGGTCGACCAATAGGAAAAGATCATGTGACATCTCTCGACCAATCAAAAAGAAACTGAGTCTTGGTGTTAAATCGAAAAGCAAGAATGGTCAGTTGTTCACTCGTTCTCGCCGAGTTCGGACCTAGTAGTGATTTCGCTCTCAACAAGGTAACATCTACTCTCGAGACCTCCCCGCTCACCCCATAGCTAAGTCAATCACCGCCATGTGATCAGATAATTAATAAGTCAAATCGCTCAGCTCTTCTCAAGCTTTCTTTCCTCCAATCCAGTTGCCTTTCATTTTCAAACCCCATCACGTGTCCTGATTATTCCTAACTGTATGCTGCAACTTCCACTCAAACGACTGCGCTTCAATCAAATCTCACCATTCGCATCCAACAACAAGAAATTCCGCAACGATATTACCACAGAACGGTTAAGTCGACAGGATAAAGATGGAAATTAGCCCAGGCGCCAGCAAAACAAAAGGCAATGACAAACCGAGAGAGAAGAAACTGGCAACGAGCGGGAAGAAACTGACAACGAACGAAGCGACAAGACATACCCTGGCGACGGTAATTTTAGAACTGACCGCCGCGCTACAAGGGGCAAGATCCACGCAAGGTGAGACGGAGTTCCGGAGCGCCACCCCCGGGGCAACCGACGCCCGCGCCGCCGGTACGTGTCCGAACAACCTGACGCCCACCGAGGAGTCGCCACCCGCCATGCCGTACCCGTGCACCCGGAAGCAACCCACACGAACCGGGACAGTGCAAATAGTCCGAAAACGGTCCACTCGAATGGAAGCAGTACAAATGGCTAGATTTCCCTTTCAATTGCGCGGACAGTGCAAACGGTCCCGATCCGGCCCAACAGATATTCCAAGCCAGCCACCCCAAGCCGAAGACGCCACAGTGGAGACCTTTCGAGACTGAGGTAGGCAATCCACCCAATGACACCATCAAATTGACTTTGGACTTGTATCTGACCCAGGACCTACCATGTACCTTTCTAATTGAACCAGACGCAGGTTCGAACATATTGCCCTATCATTTATACAATAGATTAAAAGCACAACTTCCCAACTTAAGTATTAAAAATCCTTTCCTTGATCTATCCACCCTAAATAGTTTTACGAAAATAATAGGACATTTAACTCTCCCTCTGACAATAGGCCAAATAACCCGTAGAGAGAACTTCCACGTGGTAAATGCATCCTTGCCATTTGGAGTTCTTACCTTAAAAACCCTTTATCAGTATAAATTAAAATTAAATTATAATCACGGCACTATTTTCCAACTTGGCGTCCCATTATCTAATACTATCTACCACTTTAAACATGTATCAAATGAATGCAAGCACGGGCTAGGCCAAAACCTGTCCCAAAGGACTCGCACAGCACCCAAAGCTTTCACACATGGAAACCCTTGCCTGCATTCATTGCCCAAACCCCAAATATTTACATGCCACCATTCTAATCTCACACCACGCAACTTTTCACTCAATCCAATTGCCAATACTTTATGCCCACAACACATAAAACCACAGGACGGTTTTCACACTCACAACACACGCACCCATACGTCGTCACACAACGGTAACACACACAACCAGCCCAACAAGCGCGACACTCACACCAAAAGGCGACACCAACCAGTAAACACATGCACAATCGTTAAGAATAATACAATCATCCCGTCTACACAAAACATAGAAAAAATTCACGCCACCAAACAACCACACAATCGAAAAACATTACGATCTTTCCTAAAAGCTGTGAACGCCTATAAAGAGTTCATTCCAGACCACGCCCGCTTGCGGACGCCACTTGTCAAACTTCTAAAAAAGGATGTCATGTGGGTCTGGGATGACGAACGCCAGAAAGCGTTCACTAACCTGAAAGAAAGCCTTACCACACACCCCACATTACACCTTTACCAGGAAGGTCTGCCATGCCAGGTGTACTGTAACACCTCAACATTCAGCATTACAGGCGTTCTTAAACAAGTCTACCCTGATGGGAAGACATACACCGTTCAACATTTCAGCCGATCTCTGCGTAGTCACGAGCGAAATTATTCAGACTTGGAACTACAATGCCTAGCCATTGTGGAAAGTGTGGATAATTTCCGCACCTGTCTAATGGGCAGAAAGTTTACAATATTTTCTGACCATCCCGCATTGCAGTGGTTGAAAGAGATCAAAGCTCCGTCAGGCAGATTGTTTCGATGGAGGTTAAGATTGTCAAGATACGAATATGAGGTCCGTAGCATAAATGGAGTACAACAATATGAAACGGGCGTTGGAACTCGTATCCCATTTTGTGGCTTTCTAGATGCGCCACTCATACAGAGCCAACAGTCTTCTCCACCGGGAAAATCTCGCGTGACTATGGATCACAATAAACTGCGCACCGTCTCCCGAAAAGGAGTACTTAAAACTATAGTCCCAAGTTCACTTACAACCAGACTTCTTAAGTCCGTACACACTCAACACCACCATCCAAACATCTCCAAGATGACGAGGCTCATCTCATCACAATATTATTGGCAGAACATGACACAAGACATCGCAAAACAGGTAAAAACCTGCCCCACCTGCCGATTCGCTAGAAGAATCGATGAATACAACCAACCTTCACGTAAAAATACCGACACAGGCCCCAAAGCAAAACAGAATTCGTACATAAAGCACAGCGTACACACAACACAAACAATGCCAAAATTACACCACCCACGTCAGAGAAACGGTCACACAGCTCAACCTAAATCAATTACCGCCGACATATCGCTAATAAAACCATTGACGATCAAACAGGAGGACTACGAACCTACCAATCATTTAAATTCTACAATTAATAAGGATCAAGCAAATATTTCAAAATCCCCATTTAGAAAAATACGGGAGAACATGGGGCAATATCCTATCTTTCATCTGATTTTTATCCTTTGTTTGTTAGTTCTACCATACAACTGTATCCCAATTTTATTCATTAATTACTTGTTTATCTATACCATGCCCGCTCATAAAATCTTCGAACTACAAGAGGCAGTTTTTAATTTTGGACAAGCATTTTTTAATGTTGGACAAACATTTATAAAACTTCTCGTAATTTTAGGAAACATTTTTGCAGAAAATCTAAATAAACTCCGAGGCAATAGAGGTAACTGAAAGATGATCCACCAAGATCTACAAGATCCGAGTCACACCCAAAAAACAAATAAGCGGAAGGAAGTGAGAATTTTGAGACACAGCGACAAAGACGTGACGCCCTTACTTCAAATTACATGCAAATAGTGTGGGAGGGTAATTTTTAGATCGGACCTCGCGTCCCCGACACGTCCCGCTTCCGGCGTCTCATTACAGGGCCCCGCTCATCCAAATTAGGTCACCGCTCTCCCCAGCCACAGATTTCTCTATGCCACCGATTTTGGATTCCAGTTCTAGTCGGCGTATCGATTTTTACAATTCAATTCCACACCCACAAGACGTCACCGACACATCTAAATGAGTCACATCCCTATTATAATTAATCATGATCACTTTACAGACTCACACAAAAAAACGTTACATATTCCACCTACACGTACATCTCAAAAAACAATAACAAGACAAAAAATTACATAAAGGTTATATAGATTTCCATGTCTCCTGTACATGTAGTATAAACGCACACTTGAGGATTAGAATCACGTTTTCCACCTAGGTGTCGCTACAGATGAGACAAAAAATTTCTAGGGCATAAGTAAGCAATTAAAATATCTAGATCAGGGCATGTAGATACAAAAGAACTCAATTCAATACATTTTTTTTTATTTATACATTAACCAATTTTACTATTTTTCAATTAAATTCAAAATATTTAACCAAATTAACAATTTATTCAAATTATTATCATATTTAACTATCAATTATCATTCTATTTATCACTTAACTTATATTAGTATAACTTCATTATCAACGAAAACTCATTGGTTTTCGGTTACACTAAAAACATTAAATCATCCTATTTTTGAAACCTTTTTATTTTTCATTTTTCCTTTTTTTTTTCATTCAACCAAGCACTCAACTTTGATCTCGCTCAAAAACCTTTTATTTTATTTTTATTTGATTTCAAAATACCTTATGAAATTTTATTTTTATTTTTGATTTCTCAAAAGACCTAATAGAATTCCCTCGATTTTTTCCAATTTCGAGTAGAGTATAGTTAGGCATTTTTCCTTTTTTTTTTCTCACCATGCATCAAGCATTCACTTTGATTTCTTCCAACTTTTTATTTTTATTTTTATTTTTTGATTTCTCAAAAGACCTAATAAGAATTCCCTCGATTTTCTTCCAATTTCGAGTAGAGTATAGTTAGGCATTTTTCCTTTTTTTTCCCACCATGCAACCAAGCATTCACTTTGATTTCTTCCAACTTTTTATTTTTATTTCTATTTTTGATTTCTCAAAAGACCTAATAAAAATCCCTCGATTTTCATTCCCAATTTCGAGCGAGAATATGGTTAGGCATTTTTCCTTTTTTTTTTCACCATGCATCAAGCATTCACTTTGATTTCTTCCAACTTTTTATTTTTATTTCTATTTTTGATTTCTCAAAAGACCTTATGAAATTTCCTCGAATTCTTTTCCAAAATTCGAGCAAAAAAGTAACTAGGCATTTTCCCTTATCACCATGCAACAAAACAATTTTTCTTTTTCAACCAAACACATTCAATTTTGATTTCATTCAACTATTATTATTTTATTTTGTTTTGATTTCAAAGCGCCTTATGAAATTTCCTCGATTTCTTTTCTCAAAATTCGAGCAAAAAAAGTAACTAAGCATTTGTCTTTGTCACCATGCAACAAAATATTTTTCTTTTTCAACCAAACACATTCAATTTTGATTTCATTCAACTATTTTTATATTATTTTTATTTTGATTTCAAAAGCCTTAATAGAACTCCCTCGATTTCATTTCCTATCTCGAGTAGAATTCGTTTAGGCGCATTTTCCTTTCTTTTTAGCCCACTATGTACCATAGCATTCATTGATTTCTTACAATTAAAAATTTTTGATTTTTATTAATTATACTCAACCTATATCATCAACACCACTCTATTTTACCTCTTATATCACCACCAATACTTGTATATAACCTCTCAATACCCACAACTAATTTTCCCACAAAATTATTTTTCACTTTACAGAATTCTCTCAGGCTAACCCCTTCTTGAATTCTTCACATGTAGGGGGCGCATCTGTCATAATTTGTATATAATTAAATGCACCCCCGACCCACTATGTATGTACCATGTATGATTTTCAAAGATTTAATAAAGAATAAGGTAACTGGAGGAAAGCAAGTAGCAATAAGACATAGGAAGTAGGCCTAAAGCTGGCACGACTATTCTTGGCACCCCCGTCAATATTGCAGGGGCAAAGACCGGACGTATCTAGTGACCGCAGAAGTTATAAATGTTAAGCTAACGCCCAATATTTCCGGCAAAGACAGGACGTATCTAATATCCGCCGAAGTTATAAGCGTCGAGCTACCCAACACTTCCTGGCGAAATCGGATATCTTCCGGCAAAAGCAACACCAAAGAAAACCGCCGGGCCAATCAGAAGACAGTACCTAAATAGGTCGACCAATAGGAAAAGATCATGTGACATCTCTCGACCAATCAAAAAGAAACTGAGTCTTGGTGTTAAATCGAAAAGCAAGAATGGTCAGTTGTTCACTCGTTCTCGCCGAGTTCGGACCTAGTAGTGATTTCGCTCTCAACAAGGTAACATCTACTCTCGAGACCTCCCCGCTCACCCCATAGCTAAGTCAATCACCGCCATGTGATCAGATAATTAATAAGTCAAATCGCTCAGCTCTTCTCAAGCTTTCTTTCCTCCAATCCAGTTGCCTTTCATTTTCAAACCCCATCACGTGTCCTGATTATTCCTAACTGTATGCTGCAACTTCCACTCAAACGACTGCGCTTCAATCAAATCTCACCATTCGCATCCAACAACAAGAAATTCCGCAACGATATTACCACATATATACATTAGGTCATCTGATATTACCTCCCATCTTCACCTCTAGAGGCGCTTCTTACGAGCGAGAGGGCAAATTTGCAACGCAAATTTGCAAATACCTCGAAGAATATTCGGAATTGAATCCTGGAATTTTCACTAAAGTTTTTACAGATTTTACTCTATATACTCTTAAAATTTCAACCAGATTAGGCACGTATTGTGGAAGTGTATAGCCGACAAACATACAAACATTGACTTTCATATATATATACTAGCTGAATGACCCTGGTAACGCCCGGCTTTTAGCCGATTAAATGTTTTATTCAAATATTATTCGTTAAAATTTTAAATTGGCGCCGTGGGTGTAATTATTGTGAAACGTCCCGCTCCAAACGTTGTTTGTCTTTAAAATATAAAAATAAAAATGTAGATTTTCACAACGATATTTGAAAATTGTATTATTTAGATTTTTTATATGAATATATTTTAAAATTAATATATATACCTAAAATAATGATAGCAAGTGTTTTCTTGCCCCCTACGCCCTAATTACGTTACTGAAGGTCGTCACTCTTATGAAATGTCCCGCTCTACCAATCCTCTGTCGCCCCACGTAGTCCATCCGTCCTCAACTTTACTTCTCGAAGTTACCGCAGTAAGGCGATGGTTGCGAGTAATATGGGAAAATTTGTTAATAATTTATTAATAACTCCAAGGATATTCGAGATAGAATCCTGAAAATATTCCCATAAGTTTTTCCAAATTCAATTCTATATACTGTTAAAATTTCAGCCAGATTAGTTACATATTGTGGACGTGTATAGCCATCAAACATACATAAATACATGTTGTAATATATTCCAATATATCCCCATGTGTTATATGGTTATAATACATTATAATGGACTGCGGTGTATGATTATAAAGTAATACTTAAAACCTCCCCGCATAAGTTTCTTTTTTTTGTGAAAAATTACTATTAATTTCAAAGAGAAATATGTACTATTTCTAACTTTTTGGATGACGTATGAAAAGGTTGAATATATGAAGAGTAATGGTCTATATATGATTGGATGACGTATGAAAGGGTGAAAATGTGAAGAGTAATGGCGAACGGAAAATGTAATTATAATGTAATTGCCAAGGCAACAGAAATAAAATTTCGGGTGAGAGACAGCCGGCGCCGGCTGAGGAAAAAGGTCCGAAAAACAAGTCGGGTTCCCGGGTGTGCCCCTTTCTTGCTCAAACAGATTAGTCCGCTTTGAGAGATGATGATTGACCGACCCCTCTCAACGGATCTGCCTTGAACGGCGTCGGCTTCACTCAATCTCTCGCCATATCTATGGTGACATCCAACATGTCTCGTTCTTTTGTGTAATCCCAATCACGCCTGAAACCACTCTAATCATAGTGGCCACCGCGACTCCAACTAACATGCCACACTGCATTCATTCAACAACAAAACAAACTACATTACTACAGAGAGTCGACAGGATTTACCGTGGACAAGGCAAAGAGGATGGAACCTGAAGAACAGAGCGACGCCGAGGATCACAACCATGGCACCCACAGCCACGGACATCGTGACACAACTCACGGAACACATCTAAGACATCACCGCTTCCAGCCTTAGGTAGATAGTCTACCTTCAAAATTCACAATCCGCCTGACGACGAGAACTTCTCCTCCCTCACGCCTTCTCCAACCATCACCTAAGACGTGACCATGGCTACATCAACCAGTGCGATCTTTTCGGACTACACTCCAAAGAACATTTTTGTACTGTAAATACAACCTATTTTAAACCTGTATTTACAAGTATTCGAATTTCAAGTATATTTTTATTTAAAATTATTTCATTTATCTTTCAGTTCCTACCAATTGGCATCCATTCTCCATTTCATTCATGCAAATTTTATTTTATTTCTTGGGTCATATTTTATCTAAATTTCAAAAAATTAATTTATGCACAACATAAAATTCTAATTCTATCAATCACCTATAATGCTTCTATATATGCCAGTTAATCTATAGTAATTTAACCTTTTCAGTTTTCATTTACTTTTAAATCTATATATCATAAAAACTACATTTCTCTCTCTCTCATAATAGTTTTATCCTTAATATTTTCAACTATTGTGTTCTCAACCGACCTTTAGACTTTAAGCCCCCTTTTTTACATATTCATTTTTTAAATAATGTCATTTTCAAAATAAAACCTTATATAACTCAAAATTCTCATTTAAAGAAAATGATATATAGCCAACACTCAGAAAGTTTCCCCGTGTTCTCATCACAATTACATTCCTAAATACCAACTCGTTTCACCCAGTGTAATGCCATTTTCACCAATATTCCTTCAATAAAAACATTCAATTCTACAAACCACCTATAGCTAACAACGCGCTACTTCAAAAATAAAACTCTTGAATTTCAAACATAAATTGCAAATATTTCTCCCTCACATTTTCCTCCATCTCCTTCACCCTTTCCTACACCCATTTTATGATCAAATTCCGTAACATAATTTTTAATCTATTTACACCATTACGTTCAAACGTCTCAAAAAAAAAAAGTTTTGCTATCTTCCCATTTCCTTATTCCAGTGATAAATTTTGCTACCTATCAACAATTCTTTTAAAAAAATCCATTTTCCAATATAAATTAACAAAATTCCAAAATCATTTCTAGTCAACCATCTTTCCTTTTAAACAAAAGTTTAATATAACGCGGGACCGTCAATTCCCCCCAAAAGCTTAATTAGGTCTACGTTCCCTTTTCCAATTTATTTCAGACGTAAAATTTTCACTCGTTTCCCACACTTAGCGATATTTTCTCTCTCGCTCACAATTAAAAGCCAACACAAATATTCCAATAAACCATAGCCATCTCAACAAACCACAATCATTTTACACAAAGTCAATCTCGAGCCACACAAGCTCCAGTTTAAGAAATAACACCCACTAAACACACAATCCGCAAAATCTCGTTGTATGTTCGTACAACCACCTCATATGACTTCAGTAAACTTGTTGTTAATGATGAATTAGGTTAGATTTTGCCCCAACACACTGACTTCACGTGACACCTTTCAATTTCCTTTTTTTTTTCGCACGTGTCACAGCGACTCGACAAAACCTTTTTTTCACTTTTACCAGGCTACATTATGCCTTCATTTTTCCTGTGACACATTTATCTTTTTTTTTCCTCATTTGAAAGCGCGTCTACGTCGCAAGTCTCATCTATTGGAGCATATCTGGCCTAACACTTCGTGAACAATACTTTTACTAAGTCAAACTTATGTCGAAATACATTGACTTACGAACACCGAGATAACTACATTTCCCATGCCATAATTATATAGCACACCATACACATCACTTATACAATGGCACACTTATATATTCCACTGTCTATAGCTACTATGCCGTCGTATTACTTTACCGCCTTCATTTTTTTTTCCAACCACCACACGAGCATATCCATCTTCATTGGTCCATCATTACCAGGGAAGTTATATACCTCACATCGATGAGAGAAAAATAAAACCGAAGCTATAGTACCACTGTTCAACCATTCCACAGCACTATTACATAAGAACACACACACATGACAAGCAACCACGCCGAAACATCTACATCAATGTCAATCCATGTATACTCAATGATTGTCTTGTCTTGAACACCAAATGTTCTATATATTTCCTACTTTAAAATATGTTTAGTATTGCTACTTTTTTTCATATTTCGTATTAATTTTATATTTTTAATCATTTCAAATACTTACATCTTTTTTATATTTCGCATATTTATGAATTACTTATTAAAATTTTAATTATAGATGGAAATTTTGTCGTGAGGATATTGATTTAAAGAGATAAAGGTCGCCTCTCCCGTCAAAATAGTAATGACGTCTAGCTTTGACGTCTATTTTGACGGGAGAGGCAACCTTTGTCTCTTTAAATTTTAATTATATCTCGAGTTTTTTTGTTATTTTGTTTTACCTTTTGTCTTTTTATTTTATATAAACAATCGAGATGATAACTTTTATTTTTAATCTCCATGTTATAATCATTTTTACTTTTTAAACACTCATCACACACAATTTTGAATTTTTTTTTTTTTCTCAACTTGAATTTTCAAATCCGATTTTATGATTTTAAAATTCAAATTTTAGGAAATGAATCAATACCATTACCCTCCAAATTCTAATGGCCTTTCGGCCCATACCTTTCCAAAGAGATCGTTACTATCCGCCTAAAATTTGATTTCTCACATTGATTCTACCTTGACTACAAACCTTTCTTCGATGTAACCTTCCCAACAGTCGAACTTGAGCAGCTAGTTAGATGAGTTTTTTTTTTATTCACGGCCTGGTTCGAGCATCAACGCCCCCTTTTTTTTTTCTCACATTCGGGCAATTATTTTTTTTTTTTTCAATTTTCAATCACCTCACTTTCGCCACTGCCTTACCGCGGCCAAATCGTTTTTTTTTTTCGACAGAACGACTCTCTGCCACACACTCTCTCTATCACTCTTTTTCTTACTATTTTTCTTGACTAAAGTTCACACCAACCATTCCCAAATCCTTCTGATAGGGCAGCCCAAGTCGAATACCTTTAGCATACTGTAGATGGACCAATGCCTACAATCCCATAATGTCGCAGTGCATTGCAGTACCAGAATCTATTCTATGTCCACCTATCTAGACTTTCCAATTAGCTCACCCCATAAGTCAATCCATTTTCCAATATTAAAATGAATATTCAATGCTATATATTCACCTAAATTTATATTTATATATTTACTTTTTTTCAAATCATTTTTCATATATTTTTATACATTGGGCTTAATATTGTCGCGGCTGGTCACTCCGCGGTTCTTCGCGACGACGCCGCTTCCTCCGCCATGGATCACCTACCCAGGCTCCCGTTGCTCTCCCTCTGCAGCTGTACCCTGCAGGGCACCCAAGGACGTCCGAGAACCACCGCTAAAGTGGAACTCCCTTCCTCTGGCAGTATCTCTCGCGCTTACCACTGGAGGGGGGACACGAGAGACTTACCAGATGAGTAGCAGCAGCGATGAGGCGATGGCGAGAGTAACAACACCAAGCGGCACCGAGACTTCTAACACTCCCTTTTTATTGTCATTTACTACTAAACATTACACATAACTAGAATAGCAATCAACGGTTATTTACATTGTGTTACCTCCCAGGGCCAATATAAAAGTGTATTCACAAACATTTGCCCCAGGAAGCAGGACTACGACAGTCGGCGACAACCACACCAGTTTCAGATCGGAAACAGGCAAGAGCGCCATCTATTGGCGGAGGATATAGTTATTTTGTGGCCCTATACGCGACACTGCCTCCCCCTTAAGGCGGATCGTCCCGATCCGGTCCCATCGGTCCTGTCGCCTTGATGACACGCTTCCTCGCTGGTGCCGCTTATCTTGCCGGAACTGCCTTTCTCGCCGGAGTCGCCTTTCTCACCGGAGCCGCCTCTCTTGCTGAAAACGTCTTTCTCGCTGGAGCCGTCTTTCTCGCTGGAGCCATCCTTCTCGCTGGAGCCATCCTTCTCGCTGGAGCCACCTCTCTCGCCAGAACCGTTCCTTCGCCGGGAGCCGTCCCTCTCGCCAGAGCCGTCCCTTTCGCCGGTACCTCCCCTTTCGCTGGTACCGCCCCTTTCGCCGGTACCGCTTCTCACGCCGGAACCGCCTCTCGCCGGAGCCGCCTCTTACGCCGGTACCGCTTCTTATACCGGTACCGCTTCTTATCCCGGCACTGCTTCTCTCGTCGGTACCGCTTTTCGCGCCGGGACCATTCCTCTCGCCAGGGCCACTCCTCTCGCAGGGACCACCTCTCTCGCTGAGACCACTTCTCTCGCTGGGACCATTCCTCTCGCCGGGACCACTTCTGTCGCCGGGACCACTCCTCTCGCCGGGACCACTTCTCTCGCGGCATTGCTCGCTAGTACCGCTTCTCTCGCCGGTACCGCTTATTTCGCTGGGGCTGCTTCATTCGCGGCTCTGCCTGAAGCAGATTCAGGGTCTGTCCTGGAGGTTCCACAATCAGGCCTATTGCCCTATGAACCTTCTTCATGTGAGCCGGCTCGACCTTCAGCCCCCGGGACTTCTCTCGGCCCTCGCCGACATCATCCCTCAAAGCTGTCTTGGCCATACCTGTCTCACTCTGCAAGTGGGCATCCATTTGAGACAGCAACTTCTGAATTTCTTTGCTTCTGAGAAGCCCTTTTTCTTCGAATTATTTTTCCATTAGAAGTCTTTCTTCTTCTCTACGGCGCTTTATTTATTCTCTTTCTTTTTCTATAAAAATAAATTATTTCTCCCTCTTTTCTTCTCTAAGAAATCTTTCTTCGTCCATATCCTCCCGATGTCCCTGTAGCTTCTGAACGATCTCGGCCAGCGAGTCCTGCTCAGAGGCCATCCCTTGGCCTCTCACGTCAATAGGTCTTCTTTCAGCAACCAAAACCTAAAAAAAGCCTCCTGGTTACCTCCACGAGGAAGAATCCCACTTCTGACACCAGTGTCGCGTCTTGCCCCACCGGTTCTTCGCAAAGACGTGCTTCTTCCGCCGTGGATAACCTACCCGGGCTCCCGTTGCTCTCCCTCTTAGCTATATCCTGCAGAGCACCCAAGGATGTCCAAGAACCACCGCTCAAGTTGAACTCCTTTCCACTGGCAGTATCTCACGGCCTTACCACTGGTGAGGGGACACGAAAGACTTACCAGAAGAGTAGCAGCAGCGATGTGGCGATGACGAGAGTAACAACAGTAAGCGGCACCGAGACTTCTAACACTTCCTTTTTATTGTCATTTACTACTGAATATTACCCATAACTGGAATAGCAATGAACGGGTATTTACATTGTGTTACCTCCCAGGGACAATATAAAAGTGTATTCACAAACATTTGCCCCAAGAAGAAGGACTCCAGTTTTAGATCGGAAACAGGCAAGAGCGCCATCTATTGGCGGAGGTTGTAGTTATTTTGACGCCTTATACGCGACAATATTATAATTTGTCAACATTTATTTTTATTATTAATCATTATTATCAATGAAAACGTACCCACGTTATAATTCTACAACCCCATAATATCATATCAAACCAATTTGTACACAAATTATTCCCCCCCATTATAATTACCTTATGCTTTCATCTATAATCACCATAAGCTGATTTTAATCACCCGAAGCATAAACCGTTATTATATATTCCAATATATTCCCATGTGTTGTATGGTTATAATGTAATTTCCAAGGCAACAGAAATAAAATTTCGAATGAGAGACAGCCGGCGCCAGTGGAGGAAAAAGGTCCAAAAAACAAGTCGGGTTCCCAGGTGTGCCCCTTTCTTACTCAAACAGATTAGTCCGCTTTGACACATGATGATGGACAGACTCCTCTCAACGGATCTGCCCTGACCGGCTTCGGCTTCATTTACTCTCTCGCCATCTCTATGGTGAGATCCAACGTGCCTCGTCCTTTTGTGTAATCCCAATCATGCCTGAAACCACTCTAATCATTGTGGCTACCACAAATGCAATCAACATGTCACACTGCATTCATGTCCAACAACAAAACAAACTATATTACTACAAATATATTTATATATATATGACTTTTATAGGGATAGGGATTTTGTCATCGTTCATATAAAAATAAATCGTTCCAGAAATTTATTAATTTATTTATCTCAACTGGGTGTATTATCTAACATTGTTAGTTCCTATTAATGAGATTTCAAAATTTATAAAAATTGCAGACAAGGGTTGTTTGATTTACTTTATTTAATAAAACCTTTTACAAATTCATTTCTGTTTTTTTATATAACATTGTAATAGGTTTCTCTTGCCGATTTATAAATATTCACACCAAATACCCTTTTCCCAAAGTATAAACTTTTGAAATAAAATACCTATCGTTTTTTTATTTATTTTTCTAGGTTCATATTCCTACACTTCGTATTAAATTTGTGCTTAAACATATTTTTTTTCTATTTCTCCGATGAAAGATATGCTACTTCACTAATTATTACCATAATTTTTCAAACTACTCTGTCAATATAATTCGTGTTTGAAGCTTGGTTTAATTTTTCAATTAACATATAAAATATTTTATTGAAATTTTATTTGTGAACGATTTTCAGTTAACATCCATTTCTAACGTCGACCTTTATTTTATTCTCTCTACAAACTATATGTGAAAAAAAAAGATATATGTAAAAATTTCAATGACTATTTCAACATTATCTGAGTTACCTGTGAATATTGATGTAATACAATTTCTCAAAAGAATTATTGAACCTTTTATTAAAATCCCGAGATCTATTATACTTGAATATTGACATTTAGATATATTAGTGAGAATTAATCTATCAAATTTATAAATTCAATTGCCATCTATCTATAATATTTGTAAAAATAAATAAATTTACTGGCAATGTGTTTCTTTTCAAAAATATTATCAGATATTAAATCTACAGACCATACTGCAATGATATAAGTTATTGAATGAGAGGGCTTGGCTCATCAGTAGTAAACCTTTTCAGTGGTTTCGCCAAATTAATCTCGAGACCGCTCTACTATTGTTTTGGAATGGTTTATAATATATCCTGCATTTTCTATGGAAGGCAGCTTAGGGGTGTTTAGTGAATATATGGACATAATGGACATATTTTTTATAGGGCTGTAGAGGGCATCAATATAATTTCAAGGTATTGCATCGAGAAAAGCTCTTCCTGTATAAATATATGTTCACATATATAATGGTTATCTGAACGTACCAAACAGGATGTCTGGAATCAAGTTCCATTTAGAGGTTTACATAAAACTGACTAAAAGTATCCTCTGTTATTCATTTTTGATGACACTTTTGTTGTTTCTAATCTATCTCAATAGTTCAACCTGTCACATAGGTTTTACAACTTAGGTCGACCATATAAACCATTAAATATATTTATTTTAAAATGTGATAAATGTTAACTCAATCTTTCAATTTCCTCACACTTCGGAAACAAACCATTTGACATATTTGAGGGAATGAGATTTAAATATTTATATAAAACAATTCTTTGTTTCATAATAGTATTAAAGAGCTAATTTGATCTTTTGAAAGAAATATTATCAATAGTTAGATAAGACTTAGGTGTCTAGTAGGCGAGCTAGTAGATTAAATTGGCGAAACCGCTGGGAGGTTTAATCATTAATGAGTCAAGTCTCCCAATATTATTTCATAGAAGTAAGGAGAGTAGAAGTTTGTTTTACACCTGAAATTATACCTCTGTGCTTTAATGCTTCCATTTCTTATAGTTAAATATGATATATGACAAAATATGTATTTATGATTCATTTTGAAAACCAATGAACATATAGCCAGGAAAAATATCCAAAAAATTTATTCATGGGTTTATATAACATCTTTCTATGTAGCTTTCGTTTAAATGGTTAACAATGACGTTTTGGAGGGACGAATCGGTACAATTTCCTGACACATAAGGTCGTGGATCAAGGTCAAAGAACCACTCAAAGCGGCAGCACTCCAGATAATTGTCTGCACATTCAATAATCACATATTTATATCTGAAACATTTTGAAATATTTTCAATATATTATTAAGAGTTTACATGCGTAAATATATGAGCATTATTTATATTGGAAATTAAATAAATTGAAATGGATTCAAATTCTATCATTTTTATATCCACAAAGTTATCGTTATCCATAATTCACCAAAGTCTGAAATCAAACATCCCAAAAAAATAATTTAATTTTGATCAGTTCGCGGTCAACAAGGGGAAGCAAAAAATTGAGCTCAATGAACACACAACAATTACCAAAAAGTGGTCGAAAACCCTCAATAACTATACGTGCAATTATGTACAACCTGATACCCCAATAGTGAATATTTTACTCGTGATAATTCAGGTTAAAATTTATTAACATTTCTTTTATGTTGCACAGAATTGTGACAGAGTCAACTTTTATTTCTTCACTAGAGTTTCTCATCATTTTCCTGGGCCAAACCCAAATTAAAACGATGTAGCGACAGGTTCTCTAGTATTTATTTCTTACAACTAATGTAGACATATTTTTTTCCGAAATAAATTTGTCGACATGGCTTTGACGACTTGTGCAACATGCGGCTTAGCGTTGTCGTGAAGGAGAATGATATGACCTCGTCGATCGGGTCTTTTCTGTTTAATAGCCTCATTCAGGCGATGCAATTGGCCAATGTAGAGGTCCTTGTTGACCGTGGCATTCCTTTCGAGCATTTATCAGTACAGCACACCTTCGCAGTCCCCAAAAAAAAAAATAATAAAAAACGCAGATCATAGCCTTTTGTGGGTGAATATCTTGCTTTATTCTTGGCATCAGGTATCTCCTGGAGCCGCTCACTCTTTTCTTATAGTAGTATAAGGCAAGGTATAGGCACCATTTTTCATCTCCCGTAACGATTCGGTATAAAAATCGTTTTACCGCATAAGTTTCTTTTTATTTATTAATTTCCTGGACACTTTTATTTTTCCGTTCGCCATTACTCTTCATATTTTTCACCCTCCATACGTCATCCATTCATATATAGACCATCACTCTTCATATATTCAACCTTTTCATACGTCATCCAAAAGTTGGAAATATTAAATTATTTCTCTTTGAAATTAAAAATGATTTTTCATAAATAAAAAGAAACTTATGCGGTAAAACTGGTTGTATAGCTTTATAATTATACGCCGCAGTCATTTATAAAAATCGTTGTTTATGGCCCCGTGTTGATTGATGGCGTGCGAGATGTTGAGCAGCGATTTGAAGGCGATTTTCTATGCTGGTTTCTTTAAACTCATGAGGCACCAAAGCTCCGAGTTTTTGAGAAAACCCTTATATTGAAGAGGTTAGGAGATGGTCACAGCACTACATTTCATTTTTTCGGCCAACTCACGGGTTGTTTAGCGACCATCTTCTTTCAACAGAGCCTTTAGATGTTTCTCATCGAATTCTGATGGTCATCCGTTTCGAGGCGTGTCTTCAAGGTCCAAGACGCTGTTTTTGAACTTTGCAAACCATTTTTGTGCTGCTCGCTCCCCTATGACACCTTTTCCATACATGTTGCATATGTCCACAGTTGCTTCGGCTGGTTTTTGACCTCGATGAAAAGCGAAGAAAAACAGATTTCGAAATGTTGATTTTTGCCTCTTGGATATTCCTTTTACAAGCCTGGAGAAAGAACAAAAAATTAGGTTTTTCAAAAATCAAATAATAAAGGTTTGTAGAGCAGAACAAGTACTATTTAAAGAATATAAACAGTTTACCATATAACAACATAAACTGCTATGAAACAAAGGGGTACAAAACCCTAAAAAACTTTCTTTAAAAACCCAATAATAAAAATAACATTATAATTAAACAAGAATGATAAAAATTATATCAATCATCAAATATATTTGAAATTTTTAAATAATATTTCAATAATAGTAAAAATACCTATAATTCCAACATTCCCAATAACATACAGAGGCTTATCATAAATTCCGTCATATCGAGAAAGCATAATAGCATCAACAAAAGAATAAACTTTCCAGAAATGTATTATATATTATTCCCTGAGTCCACTTTATAGCCCCCAAATGAAAACATCTTCTCTGAGTAACAATAGTGAAACCAGATGTAAATCATTTGACGTTAATTGTGGCCTAATATCTAATATTTGCTTCCATAGTTATATTCCAGAACTTCATATTTATTAATTCTTCTATTTGATATTTACATTTACATTCAGTCACCATTTGTAAAATGATTTGAAAATAAAAATGTAAACATGAACATTTATATCTGTAGCATTTATTAAATTATGTGAAATAGTATTTGATAATATTTCAACCATTTTCCTTCTATCGAATCATCGTAGTGTATTTTTTCTCCCATAGACAGCTTCCTTGCCCGAAAGCAAGAGAAATTTGTGAAAACAAATTTAATAAAAATAATATCCCTGGAGGCCTGATGTTTTTTACTTCAATATCAATATCAGAGATTATTTTATTGGAAATATAAATTTTATTCGGATGTATTTCTTTAGGTAAAAGTTCTATTTATGTTTTTATAACTTCTAAAGATGCCCAGTTTTCAAAATTAAACTGGAGATTTTTCTTGGTATATTCTGACAATTATTTAACTTCCACCACTTCTGGTATATGACAATTTATGAACACGTTGACAACTAAGAGGGATAATAGCTTGTAAGGTTTTGTAAATATTAAGGAAACATATATTTTTAAATACGAAATAAGCTTATTCATTTCTGTTTTTTTCAATAAATTTGTTCAAATATCAATATATATATGAAATTATATTCAGAAATATATTAATAAGAGGGCTTGTGTGGGATAATAGAGAAAAGGAAGATAAAATAACTGAGTCAAAACAGCTCCCTCGGGCACCAGTTGCAAGCCTTCACTCAACCCCCCCCCCCCCCACCCCCCCTGGGTTAATTTAACTTACTCGACGCCGTCAAAAGCATTGCGAATATAAATAATGTGATGATCAAGGGACAGTTCGCCCATCGTGAACTCGACATCAGTTGTTCCTAGAGTGATCCTCAGACCTGGTTTCTTCACTCCCCGATCTACTTCTCACAAATTGTTATTTGTGAATCCTGTCTCCTATGTGTTCACACCACTCACCACAAATCTACCACGATTGCTTCACTCAAATCTTCATATATATGAGTATTATTTTTCGCTGTTTTCTCCCTTTTCTATACACTATTTCTTTTCTAATTTTACGTATATATAGGTATATATGCCATTTAAATATAATAATTTATTTGTATAAAAAGAGTATTAATTCCCTTAAATATGAATTAAAACAGTACATTTTGGCTCATATCTCCAGTACAGAATAATAAAGTGGAAATGATCAATGCTTAGAAGAGACCAGTTTTTGGAAATTAAAACAATAGCAGCCATGGTTTCTAACTAAGGCCCACATCAGTTCATAACACATTGTATAATGTTATAAAAGCGGTCGGAAAATGAAATTTTATATATATGTCTAAATACTCAGAAAATATTTAAATAATTTGATAACACATATAATACTCACAATGTAGAAATATTTTTCTGATAATATTTTTAGGGAGTTGGTCCGCACCAATAAAATCTCTTGGATCAATTGTATGGATAAAGTTTCGTTTCATGAACAGAGCAATGAGATTTCTGGCATTCCTGAATAAATGAGTCGGAAAAGAAGAGAGCCTGTTGTGTCTGAACAAAAATTATAATTCAATCAAAATTAACAACCATGTAGAGAAATTGTATTTATGTTTATATTCATATATGTGATAAAATAATAGAAAATGTTCAGGTTGATTTTAAAAATGAAGAAGGCATATCCAAACCAGGACCACATATGCTTTTTAGATGGCAGAGCATCATCTAGTGGAACAGAAATCAACTAAACATTAATTTAGTCTGTTTCTTGATATTTGAACACCTAATTTTCTTGATAAATTGACTCTTGTCTGCGTGGAGCAGGCTGTACCACTGCGACCAAAAACGTTTTGATCCTATCGACTTCTTGAGAAACCAAGAAATGGGCATTTAGGGCCAAACTTGCGTAAATTTGCGTAAGAAGCACATGTGCTTCTGGTAAGGCTAATCTTTCTTTATTCTTAATATCAACACCTGACCTTTTTATTTTTTAGTATTTCTAGTAATTTTCGCAAGTTAAGCGTATTTACACAAGTTTGTTCTTAAATACCTATTTCTTGGTTTCTTGAGAAACCTCTGGGAACAAAACAATTTTTGGTCGCATTGGTAGAACCTCCTTACACGCTGGCGAGGGCCAATAGCCGAAAGGCGTTCGTGGATGTCTTCTCTTGATTAATCGAAAAATGGGTTGGCAAACTATCAGAGAACAGGCTTAATCAACGTTTAGTTGATTTATGTTCCATTAGATGGCGTTTTCTTCCATCTAAAAAGCGCGTGTGGTCAGGATATGCCTTCTTCATTTTTAATATTCATATATATGTTTTTTATTATTTTATTTTATTTTTTTATCATTTCATTATTTTTTAATATTTTGTCATATATATTTTAATAAAAAGGTATACATTGGAATGAATAAAATATTTATATCCTTATTTTTTATTTTATGAAAACATTTAAATATATATTAATATTTTATTAGCATATATTTCATTATTATTTATAATAACCCTCAATATGTTAACATGACATTGAGCTGACATTAAATACCATACTAAATTGTGAAATATAATGTAAAATATGAAACAGTATCATGCGCTCTGAAGTTTCAGTATTAGTAAAGTGTTGAAGTCGAAATATTTTATTAAATGATATTATTACCCTTTACGAATTATTCCTATAGCATCTTAACTTGCGATTTAAATGCATTTATTGAGATTATGGCGGACGGCGCTCAAGGGAGCCATATTTTGTCAATGTTCTGTTTCTGAATTAATATTTCTAACATTTTCTCAATTATCAAATGAGGTGTTTTGAAGGAACAGGTAAGGTTCAGCGAGGTTTAGTGGAATTATAGGACATGCTGTTTTTTATCATTTCTAAATGTTAATGCATTAATTTAAATTACTCCCTAAATACATTTGGAGTTTTTATCAGTTAATATATATAAATTTCTAGGCCTTCAATATTCGAAAATATGCTACTTCCTGTCATGTTAATGGTATGCCCGTCAATAATTATTCCAATTATATGTTCAATTTTAAAATTCTATCACTAATTAGGTAAGAGTTTCTTTTTCCTCCAATAATAATTCATTAAAAACTTTCAAACCTGTCTGTCCTCCAACACAGTTGCTTAGAATTGATGTCATAGAAAAGATGCATATTTGCAACTTATAGCCTTGTACAGAAGTCTAAGTAATTTCCTCTACATAAAATGATAAATCAAAGGAATAATGGTAATGTTTTTCTATAAAATATTATAAACGAAAAATTAGAAGACAAATAACAACACTCTAATGGATAAGATAAAATTATTAAAATTATATGTATCTATATGAAAAAATAAGACATTTTTGAATGGCTAAGTTAGCGGTCAGGATATGCTTTTTGAATATCTATTTATAATCACTAAAAGTAGTTTTAAATATCTGATATAGAGAATATAAAAATATGCATTTAAAATAAATTAGTGTTACAATTTTATAGTTTTATTTGTATCGTTAGGAATTTTATTTAATTAAATATGTTTTAAAATTTATAATACTCACTCAAAATTTATAGTTAGAGTTGTTTCTGGAAAGGCATCATCTGCTACTTCTGATATATCATTGAAATTGAAATAAAAATATTCTATTCGCGTTGGAAGAAAATATCTCGGTTTGATTTCTGTCAATTTATTTCTCATTATCAATAAATTTTTAACGGAATGAGGTAGTTCAGATGGTAGATCGTCCCACAATTCTGCCAGATTGCATGATTCTAAAGAAAACAATGTCATTTCTTCTAATGTTCTCAAAAAACTCATATTCCACAATTGGGCCGAGGGGCTATTCATCACAACCATTTGTTTTAACCTAATATCTGATCCTTCAAAGAGATCAGATGTAACCATTGTATCAATTCTTGAACGATCAATATATAATGATCTAAAAGAAATACCATCAAATAATCTTAAAGGTAATGTTGTGAGTGAGGCGAACTGAATCGATATGACCACTATAGGAACTTGTGAAGTTCGCAAGAGATCAAGACTCCTGATTAGATATTCGGAATTATTTAGATTTCTGCAGATGAGAGATGGAGGATAAAATGCTTGCCGAGGTTTTGAACAAAAACAATCAGTTATACCTGAGAGGTCAACATCTCTACAGCCATTGACAACTGTAATCAGCGCCAGCAAATACATTAAGGTAAAACTAAGCCTGCACAAACAAAATATAATGTTCCGTTTGAATACAAAAATTATTACTACATCGCTTAAGTATCACTTCATTTTTATGTCTACATCTTGGCGGGAAGTCTTGATTTTGACAGAGCAGTAAAGTCCAGGAGTCAGACGTAGAAAATATACTTCAGAACACCTATTGTCTCAAGGTTTGCTTGCCGTTTTTCAGTTTAAGTTCCCAGACTACCTAAACTAGCCAGCATACCCACCTAGAGTTCGAAATATCAATTTATTCAAAATAAAACCTGGTTTTAAAATAAAATCCCAAAAACGAAAAAAGCAGGAGGCTTTATAGAGAAAAGCGAGAAAGAGAGTAGAAAATATAGTGATCAAAATTGCTAATCTATATAGATAAAATTATATTTCACAAAATAATATATAAATATAAAATATAAAGACTTACATTTTGTCTGTTATAGTTAGCTGAGGGTGGAAAATATAACTGAAGGCAAACTTTATATTGTCTGGTGGATCAATGTAGGAGTCAGGTGTGTTGCAGCTGTAGATCTACCCATACGCTGTGTTCTATTATTCATAGATAACAAAATCTAAAAGTTATGTAAATGAATATTTATATTAAAACCCTACATCCCTGATCTTCAAAAAAAAAAAAACGCTCATAGTTATTTTTAAATATGAAAAATAGGCGAAATATAATTCTGATATATTTTGTGTTTTAAAAAATATCTTGATGTGATTCATGTTATATATATATCAAAATGAATTTATATTGGCACAAAATAGAATATTATATACACATGACATAAAATACTTAATTATACAAACTTTCCACAATTATGTATGTGGGTGATGTCAAATAAAATTCCGAATTATCGCCACGAGTAAGAGATGGACATCTAAACCTCATATTACTTTAAGTGGTGAGTCCATTTTAAGTGAAACAATTTATAGACGATATTGGTATTGCTAAAAGGGTGGAATATCAATTTGTGACAGGCGGTTGAAGGCGACAATTTCTCGGTCACTCAGGACTGTAAATTGATGTCAAAAACGACTATAAAACCGGTTGGACCTTTATCTTCTATAGATCCACGATCATGGTGCTCTTTGAGTAGCTGGAGTACCATGAAAATGTTCCTTTGAGTGGTTGATACTGGACTAAATTCTATATTTCCTGTCAATTTATTATAATAAGAATTCTGAAAATTTCACATTTACTTCTAAACTAAAAATGTAAGTTCACAAAATTTAGCTTCTTAGATGTCGGCAATTGAATAATATCACTATTTTTAAATATTGTGTGATATTTTTTACTTACATATAGACCATACAAAAGTCAAAGGTTTTGAACACTTACTAAATCAAGCTAATACCACAAGTGTATAAAATTGAAGAAATATAAGTTACTGTGAAGGTTTAAAATATACTATAGAATAAGAATAAAATTCATAAATAATAAGAATTGTCGCGCAATGCCCCTCTGGTACTTCGCGACGACGCCGCTTCTTTCCTCGTAAATTTCCTACGCAGGTTCCTTTTCTCTTCCTCTGCAGCCCACTCCAAAGACTTTCTGTGGACCACCACTCAGGTGGATCTCTTTCCTCTAGCAGTATCTCTCGGCCTTACAACTGGTAAGAGGACACTAGAGACTTACCAGAAGAGTAACGACTGTAGTGTTGGCTAGAGTTTCACAACAGCAACTGGCAGCAAGACTTCTAACACTCCTCTTTATATTGTCTTCTTTATACCAGATTGAATATGATTCTAATAGAAATTAACAGGTATTTACACTATTTAAACCAAAGGACCAATATCAACGGATATTTACACTCATTTGCCCCAGGAAACATGACCACAGCAGTCGGCGATTCTCACACTAGTTCCAGACGGGAAATAGACGCAAGCGCCATCTATTGGCGGAGGTTGTAGATGTTTTTCAGGCGCATATACGTGACAGTATTATGAATATATTCTATTTACGTAATAAAAATACAAACGTCTCAAAAATATCGCGCTAGGTTCTCCGTTGACCTTCGGGCTTATACCGTAGAGTAGTATAGGGTTAATGTTCAGGATATTGTTGTTTAAAACAGGAAGTAGGTGAATAGCGTGGTAAGGGTCTTTATTTCGCACAACAAGCTTTCGGGCATCAGCTGCCCTTCATCAGGTATAATTCGTGATTAGAAAGAGTGAACCAATATTTATATGCAGTGAATTAGCATAAAATAAAACTAACTAAGATCTACTTGAAAATTAAGAAATTTACATATGCAACTAAAGAGAAAAGTACGAAATTTCTGAAAAATAAACTAAAAAATCTGTATAAGGCGAATTAAAGGTAAAGCACGGGAAAAAATGATGGAAAGACAAGAAAACGTAAGTCTCTAGGCATAATAAAGGAATAAGGAAGCAAAATAGGATATCAGTAGCGAAGTTTAGAAGAAACAGCATATTGGGGGGGGGGGGAGATCAATTTTTCTGTTAAAACTAGGGACAGAGCTGGTCACAAGAACCTCAAGGACCAAACGTTGATATTTGTTCTTAACATCGCTATATACCGGGATCGTGTTGCGTAAATTAAAAGAATGGTTAAATTCGTTGCTGTGTTGTTATAGTAGGGACTTACGATCATGAGAACGGATTTAACCATTCTTTTAATTTACGCAACACGATCCCGGTATATAGCGATATTAAGGACAAATATCAACGTTTGGTCCTTGAGGCTCTTGTGTCCAGCTCTGTCCCTGGTTTTAACAGAAAAATTGATTTCCCCCCCCAATATACTGTTTTTTCTAAACTTCACCACTGATATCCTATTTTGCCTTCTTATTCCTTTATTATGCCTTGATACTTACGTTTTCTTGTCTTTCCATCCTTTTTTCCCGTGCTTTACCTTCAATTCGCCTTATACAGATTTTTTAGTTTATTTTTTCAGAAATTTCGTACTTTTCTCTTTAGTTCCATATGTAAATTTCTTAATTTTTAAGTAGATCTTAGTTAGTTTTCTTTTATGCTAATTCACTGCATATAAATATTGGTTCACTCTTTCTAATCACGCATTATACCTGATGAAGGGCAGCTGATGCCCGAAAGCTTGTTCTGCGAAATAAAGAACCTTACCACGCTATTCACCTACTTCCTGTTTTAATCTATCAAGCGTGGCTATACTATGTCAGATCCTAATATTGTTGTTTATCAAATACAGCTCTTTGAGATTTTTGCACGCTACAAATAAGCTTCTAGGTATTGATCTTATTTGTTGTTGCTGCGCACAACCCAATTGCATAGTAAGAAAAATATCTTTAAAATATACACATGTATTAAAACACACACACATACATTATATCATAATGATTTAAAAATAGTTTGTAAAAATATATTTTTTAAATAATATATATATATATTTATAAACCCTTTACAAAGATAGTATTCTTCTGCATATATAAACATCTAACAGTTTTTTATGTTGTTCAAAATATAAAATCTAAGCTTTTATATAAAAAGAAAACCTAAGGTTCAAATGTATTAAATATATAAATTTAGAGAATATTTTCCTTTTTTTTCCCATTATATCCATCTCCAAAATTTATAAATGGATTTTTTATGTGGATCAATTCAAAGATGCATCCAAATATTTCTCAGAAAAATTCCTTTGATAGTTATTATATTAGATATCGGTATCATTTTTATATCTATCAACATTTAGAAAATACGCTTTCCTAAATTTATTCAGGGACTGAATAGATCTCTCCGCTGAATATTCATCTCTGAATTTCCATTGAGAATAACTATTTCTAGGGATTTCTCCAAAACGCTTGATCAAGCCAAAAGAAGTTTGAAACTCTATATCTTTCCCTAAAGATCTCATCTGCTTTGGAAATGGAATAATTGAATTGTTTGTCATGACGGCAGAAGTGTTATCATTATAATGAATAAACGAAGCTCAGTTTAGTTTAAATTGAACGATGTCAGGCTTTTTGTATTACATTATATATGAATAAATGGAATGCAAAAATATAATTTTGTTATATTTAAAAATATATAAAAATCAGTTCAAACCTAATAAGTCTATAAGAGTAAACAATTTGTTCATGAATCTGTGTGTGCGGAAATGAAATTGAATATATAAAAATACTAGCGGATGTGTACCCGGCTTCGCCCGGGTTTTATCCTAGTAAAAGTTTGCCTAACGAATATTATTGATAATATTCCGGAACACACAGAATATTATGATAATAATGATAATAATATTCGTTACATTATATATTTATATAATATATAAAATATATTTTTCGAGCAAACATAGCCACTCTACTAACTCTCTGTCCTGGTCAAAATTCAGCGAGATTAGTTACATATTGAGGGCGTGCATAGCCGATAAACATATATATATGTTCCCGGCTTTGCCTGATTTTTACCTGAGTAAAAGATTCCCTAACAAACATCTGTTAAACGATTCTAGAAAACATTCAATCCCTACTTAATCTATACTTGTCTATACTCTCATAGATTTGAAAAATACTCGATAAGTTGAAGAAATCAGTATTAATTGGTCCACTCGGTTATATATTTGAAGTTGAAGGAAGAGTATCTTGCCACAAACGAAGATTTGTAAATAACTGCATTTAGCGAATGTACCCGGGCTTCGCCCGGTTTTTATCCGAGTAAAAGTTTGCCTAACAAACATATGTTAAAACGATTCTAAAAACATCCAATCCACCTATATATTGATTTATAAACATATATAAATATAAATATTGTTATATGCGTTTAAATATATTTTTGAAACACATAATATTTTGAAAACATTTATTATATTTTAAATATGATATTGTCAATTTTGTGAATTTGATAATTAATTATTTCTTTTTTCTCAATGAATTACATATATTAATTTAAAAATTCATTTTTGTTATCATCACATACAATGTAAATTTTTATATAAAAACGATAATAAACAACAACAACAATGTTATTTGCATCTTCATTATTATAAAACAACAACAAATTAAATTAACAATGTATATATATTTATGGTAATTTAAGCCAACAACCCTATATTGTATACTACTTATAACAAGATTGTCATGTATATAGAACCACATCTATAAATAATTATACGCATGATTGACATGTGTCATTGCATCACCATATGTAATGTTCTTTGTACAAACTGAGGATGAATAAATAAAACTATATTATAGATTAAGAGCTGAGTTAAAGCAAGACTGAGAAGTTCAAAAACGTCTAAAATCGCGAGAGAAATCCAACAACCCTGGCAAGTCGTTGCCATCGAGGTCAAAGGGTGTAGAATGCCGCAGACGTTCAAATTCCACCCCCCCCCTCCTCGGGACTGGTATATAAATACCTCGGTTTTAGCCCAACTTAGATAGTTACTTCACCGTCGGCGTGAGCCCTTGTTGGTTGCAGCCAGGACCACCTCATCGCTATGTAAAACAGTAAGAACTTCTTCTAACTCCATCTTGCTCTTGGCTCGGCTTTTATCTGTTCATGGAACTTTCCTTCTACAGCTGTGTCTCTTCGTCTTGTGTGTGTGGACATTTCCAAGCTTTCCACTCTGCCTCGACCACGACTGCCTGTACTCTGTGAAAACTATTAAAGGTCTTCCAAAGTGCAGAGAGGTACTGGAAAACTCTCCACGCCCTGACTGTCCCTCTCGGTTACTACAGGTTCGACCCTCGGTTACCACAGCTTATAGCGAGAGTCGACAGGATCTCACACCACATATAAATCGACAGGACCTTATCACAACCAAGTCGACAGGATCCCTCATCACAAATAAGTCGACAGGACCTTATCACAGAAGAGCCGACAGGATGACCACAACAAAGGACACCACAACGAAGAAGGTAAGAAGCCTGTCCAGATAGAAGCGAGAAAGAGCAAAGATGGAGGAACCAGCCCGCCATCCCAACGAAACGACCGAGCAATTTCTCCCCCCAACAAGAGAATATATTTCAGGAGCAAGCTGTCAACCCCCCAACGACATAGCCGAAGATCCCGCAAAATAACCCGATGACAAGTTTCCCACCTTCGACCATGCAACGCAACCACCTTCCAGACGACATGCCGCCGTCTCCAAACAGAAGTTACGAGCTTCTACGCGTCCTAAATGGAGAGTCTTCCACATCAGCAGGACAACAACCAAAGACCAAGTCTCCTGACTGAACAATCATAAAAACTGTGAGTTTTTAAAAAACCTTCCTAACTTTCTCCTCATGCTCACAATTTGATTTTCCATAAATTTAATGTTTATTTTCACTGTAATCATTTTAAATCAATTTTTATCTTTTTTTTATCATTTCAATTCAAATTTTAAATCTTTTACACTCTCATTTATTAATTTTTACTTTATTTTAAGCAATTTATAAATTTTAATACATTACTTTCAATTTTACATTTAAAAAAATCATTATTTTTTTAATTACTCGAATCATAATTCTAAACTTATTTGTGTGTTTTCTTAATATCTCATTTTTATACCAAAGCACCAATTTCATAATTATATACTCAAAACTTTGCAAAAATCATTGTTATGTTCACTATTTTATGTAAACGCCCCCATTCACCTTTATTTTTGTCACTATCACGTCATTGCCATTTTAAAAGGATAATTTTCGCACTACCATAATCAAAGATTTTAAAATATTTATTCAAATTTTAATAAAAATAGGTGAAACGCATTTTTTTTTTATTGCAAAAATCGAAAGATACAATATCTTCAAAATCAAAACTAGAAAAGTAACTGTCCTTCCCAAAAACAAGTTAAAAATCCAACATAGTTTCACTCCCTCGTCCTTTTCTTTTACATGCATAATTATAATCATCCATACATCTCTCTTAACAAACTTCAACACACTCCCCCATCACTTTCTCCAATTGGCCACCATCTATTAGCGCGCGACTTAGCAACAAATCAATCTCGAGCCACACAAGCTCCATATCGTCGCCACTAAACGTGCCACATCCACTAACAGCCAAAATATCTCGATGTGTTTTGTACAAACACCACCCATGACTAGTAAATTTGTTATTCATGGTGAAGCAAGTTAGATGCTGTACCAAAAACAAAGACTTCACGTGACACCTTTCCATTCAATTCACTCACTCGTGTCACACAGCGCATCACAACAATTTTTCTCACTTAACAGGCCACAAAGACGCCTCATGCCTGTGACACAACTCACCCCAAAGCGTGTCCACGTCGAAAGTCGCACTTTTACTCACATCTATACCTGACATCATTGAATAACATTTTTTACTAAGTCCGCAACAACGTCGAAAAACAACACTTAAGAACACCGAGAAAACTACATCTTTCAAATAGACCATAAAACTGCCAACAAGCTTTCACCACTCTCAAAGAGAGTTTAACCAGTAAACCAGTACCCTAACGTACATTCAAACCCTCAAAACTGTACTACAACAAGGATTTCCAAAACGTCTGTTATCTGACAGAGCGCCCGCTTTTACCTCAGAAAAATTCCGTAAATTTCTAATAACCCCTGGTATACAACCCCTACTCACCACAAACAAACGGCTTAATAGAACACTTAAATGCCACCATTACAGGCAAGCTCAGACTAGCTTATCAAGAAAATCCAAAAGCTTCCTGGACTCAACTACGTAGTTAAACGCATCGCTCAAACATATAATAACACACCCCATTCTATCACAAGTTTTCCACCCACCTACTTAATGTTCAATGTTGTTCCCCTCCAGATCTAAGAACTCATCTTAACCCATACCCCGAAATAACTCGAGCTAGAGAGATAGCACGCTCTGGTACCCAAAATAAGCATAAAAAAGATGAAGAAACATTTGATAAGCAGCACAAAACACCACATTTCGAAGTGAATGATCTTGTTTTGGTTAAAAATTATAGACATCCAGACACAGGTAAATTAGCACCATATTTTACTGGACCATATACAGTAATTGAAATAATCTCACCCAATGTTGTTCGAATAGATCGCCCCAATCAACCTCTCAATAGAGACAGTGACACCATACATGTCAATAAATTAAAATATTACACAAGAATGTTCTGTACATTACACCAACCCATTTGGATCTGTATTACTTACTCTCTTCCACACAATATTTCTTTGAATCCACCAGATCCAAACTAGAGGAGAAACAATTTAATGCACGTGCGCTGTAGACGACCCCCATATCTCCCCCTTCAAAAATAACAAACATCGCACCCTGGTCGTAAAAATGGACGTAATCGCCGCTAGTTGACTGACATACCAAAGGGATATGAACTAGTTACACACCACATTTGTAACTTCTTTTCAGAATAAATACTAAACCCTCATCTACTCATTGTAATTATTTTTAATTACATTCTGTTTTTGTATAAAATATATATTTTTTAATTTTTACCTTTCAATTATATAATCACAAATTTTTAATCCAATATTATTACAAAAAAAATTCAATTTCACTTTAATTTTTCATAATATTACTTTAGTATTACAAAACATTTATTTGTTGTCAAAAATCACTGTAAATATTCATTATTATTACTTTTATATATTGATTGTTTGATTTTGTCCACTTAAACTTTATTCAACCACAATGAAATTTCTATATTTTTATTCATTTTATATTTGTTTTTATACCTTATATAATATGAACACGTTTATCAACTTTCGGGCATACAACAATCTATTTCTCTAACCACTTCAGTGTACTTTACACTACAATCTATTTCTCCACCATTGCTCACATCAACGTAGAAAGACGACAGTACTGCTTGACATTTTTTTTTTATTTCGTAATTTCAACAAACTCCTTGAACACAGTTCCCCAGATTTAAAAATCCCAACTTCTGGCTTGAACACGTTTCAGAAGTTTATTCCAATCATCCGCAGAGCAAAATCACCAACGCATGCACAAAGCGTTCACAACTCACAATTTTTTTTAGCTCTAGCGGACCACAATCAACCTTTCATTTTAAGTCAAGTCAGATCACCTACTGTCGCTACAACAATTCTACTTATCGCATGGCACTCCATTTCACCCCTTTCAAAATCATATTAATGAACAACTTTTCTTCAAAAACTTTTCAACCCAATAACTCTACAATTGTGACAAAGCACTGTAACCTTATACAGGATCACAGGTGAAACATTGCCTAGGAAGACGGTCAAGTCTATATCCTCGCTTTGCACCTGGATCTAAATATTTGGTTGTCTGTCAGCCAGCCAACAATCTCTTAGAACATCATTTTATTTTTTATCGTCATTATTTTTTTTAATCAAACAAAGGTTTTATCTAAATTTATCTTTTATAATGAAATGAATTTTATAATGTTTTAAATTAAACATAAGTTGTATTTTTTATACCTGCCGAACTCCAAATCACATGGAAGTCGTAATTCTCTTCCAAACATTATCTTGGCCGGTGTCTGCCCAGTTGTCTCGTGAATGGCGGCTCGGTACGCCATAAGAAATGGCGGCAGTCTTACGTCCCAATCCCTTTTGTGCTGCTCCACAACTTTAGACAAATGTTCCTCCATCGTTTTATTGAACCTTTCAACCATTCCATCAGATTGGGGGTGAAGGGGAGTAGTTCTTGTCTTCCGAATTCCCAACAGCCTACACAATTCTTGGAACACCCCTGCCTCGAAGTTTCGTCCTTGATCCGAATGCAATTCCAGTGGCACTCCAAACCGACAAATCAGGTTGTCCATTAGAACTTTCGCAACCGTCGTAGCCTCCTGATTCGGGATTGCGTAGGCTTCAGGCCACTTAGTGAAATAATCCATGGCAACCAAAATATATTTGTTGCCGCCTTCTATGACTGGGAATGGACCGGCCACATCGATCGCGATTCTCTCAAATGGGGCGCCCATATTGTATTCCCTCATCACTCCTCTGGACCTAGTTTTTGGTCCTTTGCTTGCGGCACACCTGTCGCATTCTTTGCACCACCTTTCCACATCCTCGTGATAGTAGACCCAATAGAATCTCTCCCTAACTTTCTTCAGCGTTTTATTAATGCCAAAATGAGCCCCCGAGACCCCATCGTGTATTTCCCATAGGACATTGGGAACCTGGACCTTAGGAACTACTAGCTGCATGGTTTTACTCCTTCCATCGGCACTTTCCCAAATTCTTTTCAGCAGTCCGTTATCTATACTGAGGGAGTCCCATTGTGACTACAAGGTCTTCAATTCAGGGCTCTTGTCGGATATCACTTCCCAGCTTGGTCTTTCATTCCCCCTTTCTTTCCATTCCAAGATTGGGCCGATGTTGGGATACCGTTGCTGGATAGTCCTATAACTTTCAGAGGTCCAATCGTCACTCGGCACCATAGTTGTCCTCCTTGAGGTTACTTCATGTTCATCAATTCTCTCACAATGCTCGCAGTCGCCACAAGGTCTTCTGGAGAGAGCATCTGCATTATGTTTTCTTCCAGGCCGGTGTTTGATCTGAAAATGGTATTTCCGCAATTTTTCCAGCCACCTCGCCACTTGGCCCTCAGGATTCTTCATCCGCAACAGCCACGTGAGGGCGGCATGATCTGTCCTGATCAGGAAGTTCTGCCCATAAAGATATTTATGGAAATGCTCCACTGCTTTTACAATAGCCAAAAGTTCCTTCTGTTTGGCACAGTAATTCCGTTCCGCTTTAGTCACACACACAGTACCCTACTAAAGAATTCAATAACCCGTTCATCCTCATCCTGAACCTGGGATAACACAGCTCTGATACCAAGGTTACTGGCGTCCGTATCCAAAATGAAATTTGTTCCCGGCTGAGGATACGCTAAAATTGGACTGAAACAAAGGCTTCTTTTTAGAGCTCGGAATGCTTTTTCACATTCTTCATTCCAATGAAATGATGCCCTGGCCTCTGTTAATCGATGCAACGGGGCAGCAATATCGGTATATCCCTCCACGAAGCGTCGATAGTACGTACACAGCCCAAGGAAGCTCCGTAATTCATGTTTATCTCTTGGTTCGGGCCAATTTTTGATGGCGAAGATCTTGTCGTCACTGGTCCTGATTCCCTCAGTGGACACTATATGACCCAGGAACTTTACACTCTTCTGAAATAGTTGACATTTCTTCGGATTCAATGCCAAGATGTTTGCCTTAAATCGATCGAAGACCTCTTGCAAATTCCGAAGGTGTTCCTCGAAAGTCCTGCCCATGACCATTACGTCGTCAAGGTAAACCAAACAGGTCTTCCAGGTCAAACCTTTAAGTACGAGCTCTATCAATCTTTCAAAAGTGGCCGGCGCATTACATAAGCCAAAAGGCATCACCGTGAATTGATAGCGCCCGCTGCCTGTACTGAACGCCGTCTTTTCTTTGTCCTCTGGATGCATGCCAACCTGCCAGTACCCACTCTTGAGATCTAGAGTAGAGAACCACGACGACCCTGCTAGTGTTGTTAGAGTGTCATCGATCCGCGGCAAGGGGTAGCTGTCCTTCTTGGTTATGTCGTTTAGCCGCCTATAGTCTACACAAAATATTGTAGTACCGTCCTTCTTTGTCACCAGAACCACGGGCGAAGACCAAGGGCCGTTGGATTCCTCGATTATTCCCTTCCCGTTTCATTTTCCTTAATAATCCAGTCACTTCTTCTTGTTTCGCCATAGGCAGCCGTCTAGGTGGTTGCCGGATAGGCCGAGCATCGCCAGTATTTATCCGGTGCTGGACCAGATCTGTCCTCCCCAAGTTTCCATCTCCAGACGAAAATGCGTCCTGGTTCTTCTTGAGAAACGCCCGAGCATTCCGAGCCTCTTCTTCCGACAGATCCTTTAAATCCAGTTCCAACATCGTCTGCCTTATTATTTTGTGTTGACCGTCTTCTTTCGTAGAAATTATTGAAATGGGTGTACAAGTCGCCAAGAGGTCTCCTTTTCTGATGCGAACTCCACTAAAAAAAACGTTAGCCACTCTAACTGGGACTTTCCCGTGAATAGTGTTGACGAGTGTTCTGGCCACCAAGAGATTTTTCGCCGAGTTATCAGTTGGTTCCGCTAATCCAATGCAACATCCCAAAGGCTCCTCCGCGACAGCCCTGATCACCCCCTCGCTGTTTCCATTAATGTGCTTATCCTCACAGGCAAACAGTCGGACTCCTTCATCTTTTTGACCCTCTTTTGACAGCACAAAGCTTTCGCTGCCCAATGTCAAAACTCCTTGCGTTGGATCGAACGTAAAATCTTGTCTCCTGAGGATATCCATTCCAATAATGAACTCGTCATCAATCTCCGCCACCAGCACTCGATGATTAAATCGATTTCTTCCGAGGCAGATCTCCACATCTAGTCCTCCCAAGATTGGCGATGAGTCTCCTGTGACTGTTTTCAGCATCATGCCATGCCGCAACGAAGTTGACGCGCTCCTTATCGCATCCTTTTTTATGAGGGAAACCATCGCCCCAGTGTCGACAGTGGCCTTCATCCTTATTGAGTTCACAAATATTTCTATCATCAGAGTGTCATAGGTCATTTTTATTTCACAGATAGACACAATATTGTGGGGCGGGGTCACCATAGCCAACGGTTGCCCCATAACGTTGGCAGAATTTAGTTTTCTGGCTGTCTCTGGTCGGGCAGTCTGACGGTGCACGCCTCTTTAGATGACCATGTCGTCCACAGCGGAAACAGGGCCCAGCCGATCGTCTGCCAGGCCTGCCAGTCTCTTCTAGCCGTTCTAGTCTCTTCAGTATCTCCTTAATGGCGTCCGATTCCCCACCGCCTCCAGTGGTGCTTGCTCCGCAATCAATTCTGCACCACGGACTCGTGGGTACCCCCGATTCGCTCACTCGGTAGGCCGCCTCCACCTCCAGGGCGCGAACCAGCGCCTCTCTTGATTTATCGAAAGAAGCAAGTCGTAACACTCTCTGGACTTCTACGTCTCGAATACCATCGATAAACGTCTGGGCAGCCCATTGGTCGAGGAAATCAATGGGAGCACCAGGGTAGGCCATATGAAAGAGCCTCTTGACATCAGCTTCAAACCCCTGCAAACTTTCCCCGACTTTTTTTCTTAGCTTAAGTTGAGTTTGGTATACTTGCCTTAGATGTTGTTCTCCATATCTCAACTCAAGTTATCCCATCAACATCGCATAACTCTGTTGATCTGCACGCGAAACCGCCTGAAGCAGATCTAAGGCCGGTCCCCGAAGAACCACAATCAAATTTGTCACTTTTCGGTTTCTCCACAGCCATTGTTGAGAGTCACTGCTTCGAATTGTCGCCTAAAACCCTCGAGGGAAGTTTGTCTGTCAAAGGTAGGCGGAAGTATGTTGCATCCTGTAGGGGAGATCACAGCACCCTCTAGACTTCATGCGCGCCAGCTCGATCTCCAGCCTCTTGCACTCTGTCCGGACTTCACCAATATTATTATCTAAGGCTGCCTGGACCCCCCCGATCACACTCTGGAACCTAATCTACAAATTTGTCACTTTCTGGTGGAACTCTTCCCTCTCCTGCTGTCGAAGAAGCCTTTCTTCCTCTTTCTCTTTTTCTTTAAGAAACTTTTCTTCCTCTTTCTCTTTTCCTTTAAGAACTCTTCTTTTTCCTTTAAGAAGCTTTTCTTTCTCTTTCTCTTCTTATTTGAGAACTCTTCTTATTTCTTTAAGAAGCTTTTCTTTCTCTTTCTCTTCTTCTTTAAGAACTCTTCTTTTTTCTTTAAGAAGCTTTCTTCCTCTTTCTCTTCCCGAAGCCCTTGAATCATCTGGGTGATTGTGGCCAGCAAGTTCTGCTCCGAGGCCAATTTTTGACCTCTAGTCTCGATGGGCATTCATCAGCAACCAAAGAAATTTCAAAAGGAGCCTCCTGGTGACCTCCACGAGGAAGAATCCCACTTCTGACACCAGTGTAGCGCGTGATCCCTCCGGTTTCTTTCGCCGCAGAGTAGCTCCTCCCTGTAATGGTTAAAGAAGTTCAATACTACAGAAGTTAACTTGGACGAGTTTTGCAAGCCTTGTAAAAGAGAGATGTTTATTTTAAAACAGCTAGTAGCACGCTCTCCTCTAGCCACGAGCTCTTCGGTACTGGACGCCTGGCGAGCTCTTCTTGTAAAAATATGTATTTCGGATTGGTATTGATTTGTGCAAGATCCTGTTGGATTGTCTGTAAGTTTGCTGTTGAATCCTGTCGACTCTCAGTCGGAGACTTGTGTATACTGTCGGATTGCTGTTGAATTGTCCTAAAAATCCTGTTGAGTCCTGGTGAAATGTGTGGTTGGGTGGATGTGATTAGATTGGTGATTGATAGCGCAGTCTTGGTCGAATGGTGGTTTTCCACAGAGGAATAACGAGCACACCTGGATGGGATAGAGAATAAGACCTTGCGAAAGGGAGAATGATGAGACTGGAGGAGGTATTTGGCCTTTCACATGATGGAGCGGACACTACCTTGGTTGGAGCCTATGTTAAGCACACCTTGCTTGTAGCACGGTTTCCTACCTTCCTTTTAACTTCTTTTCCGAGATCATCGTCATTACTCTCTCGACTTCTCATTGGTGGAGATCCTTCCACGTGCTCTCTAATGATTCGCTATCAATTGGTCATGCTTAAAGGTGATTGGTTGTTGATTTGTCATGCTCAAATGTAATTGGCTTAGTACCTCCATTGTCGCCATGATTGCAATCCTCCAGGAAGAAAAAGGCCTTTGAACTTAAGTTTTATGGGTCCAGGGCAGTTACCTTTACTTCCTGGATGATGCAATCCTGTTAATTGTTCTTTCCCTTTTCGCGAATTATTAAATCTTTTGACGATAAATTGCATAGATTGTGGTGGGGTTACATATTGTTATATACAGATTATCACATGTATTATTCATATAGTAATATAAACGATTTTCATATTTATTTATTCGATGAAATAACCGTTTAACTATATATAACATGTGATTTTTAATATGCTTCCATTTCTTATAGTTAAATATGATATATGACAAAATATGTATTAATGATTCAATTTGAAAGCCAATGAACATATAGCCAGTAAAAGAATATCCAAAATTTTATTCATGGGTTAATATAACAGCTTTCTATGTAGCTTTCGTTTAAATGGTTAACCATGACGTTTTGGAGGGACAATTCGGTACAATTTCCTGTCACAAAAGGTCGTGGATCAAGGTCAAAGAACCACTCAAAGCGGCAGCACTCCAGATAATTGTCTGCACATTCAATAATCACATATTTATATCTGAAACATTTTGAAATATTTTCAATATATTATAAAGAGTTTACATGCGTAAATATATGGGCATTATTCATTTTGAAAATAAAATAAATTGAAATGAATTCAAATTCTATCATTTTTATATCCACAAAGTTATCGTTATCCATAATTCACCAAAGTCTGAAATCAAACATCCCAAAAAAATAATTTAATTTTGATCAGTTCGCGGTCAATAAAAGGAAGCAAAATATTGACCCAATGAACACACAACAATGACCAAAAAGTGCTCCAAAACCCTCATTAACTATACATGTAATTATGTACAACATAATACCCCATTAGTGAATATTTTACTCGTGATAATTCAGTTTAAAATTTATAAAAAAAATATTTTGTGTTGCACACAATTGTGACAGAGTCAAATTTTACTTCTTCACTAGAGTTTCTCATCATTTTCCTGAGCCAAACCCAAATTAAAACAATGTAGCGACAGGTTCTCTAGTATTTATCTCCTAAAACTAATGTAGACATATATTTTCCGAAATAAATTTGACGACATGGCTTTGACGACTTGTGCAACATGCGGCTTAGCGATGCCGTGAAGGAGAATGATTTGACCTTGTCGAACGGGTATTTTCTGTTGAATAGCCTCATTCACGCGATGCAATTGGCCAATGTAGAGGTCCTTGTTGACCGTGGCAATCCTTTCGATCAATTCCAAGTACAGCACACCTTCGCAGTCCCAAAGAAAAAACGCAGATCATAGCCTTTTGTGGGTTAAGATCTTGTTTTATTCTTGGCATCGGCGTATCTCCTGGAGCCGCTGACTCTCGCAACGTATAGACACCATTTTTCATTCCTGCAACGATTCGGTAGAAATCTTCATTTATCGCCCCGTGTTGATTGATGGCGTGCGAGATGTCGAGCAGCGATTTGAAGGCGATTTTCATTGTTGGTTTCATAAGGCACCCAAGCTCAGAGTTTTGAGAAAAACCTATTGATTGAAGATGATTGGGATGGTCTCTCACAATACTTCATTTCATTTTTTTCGGCCATGTCACGGGTTGTTTGGCGGCCATCTTCCTTCAAAATAGCTTTTAAATGTTCCTCATTGAATTCTGATTATCGTCCACTTCGAGGCGTGTCTTCAAGTTCCAAGTCACTATTTTTGAACTTTTCAAACCATTTTTGTGCTGCTCGCTCCCCTATGACACCTTTTCCATACATGTTGCATATGTCTCGAGCTGCTTCAGATGTTTTTTGACCTCGATGGAAAACGGAGAGAAGCAGATGTCAAATATGTTAATTTTTGCCTTTTTGATATTTCATTTTCAAACTTGGAGAAAGAACAAAAATTGAGTTTTCAAAAATCAAATAATAAAAGTTTGTAGAGCAGAACAGGTACTATTTAAATAATATAAACACTTTACCATATAACAACAAAACCCGTTATGAAACAAAGGGATACAAAACCCTAACGAACTTTCTTTAAAAAAACAATAATTAAAATAACATTATAATTAAACAAGAATTATAAACAATAATAGCAATCATCAAATATATTTGAAAATTTTGAAAATATTTTAATAATAGTAGAAATACCTTTTACTCCAACCCTCCCAATAATATAAAGAGGCCTATCATAAAATCTGTCATATCGAGAAAGCACAATAGCATCCACAGAAGAATAAACTTTCCAGATATTTATTAAATATTATTCCCTGAGTCCACCCCATAGCCCCCAAATGGAAACATCTTCTCTGAGTAACAATAGTAAACCAGATGTATATACTTTGATGTTAATTACGCCCTAATAGCTAATCTTTGCTTCCAGAACTCCATACCTATTTTCCAGAACTTATATTCCAGAACTTGATATTTATTTATTCTTCTATTTGATATTTACCTTCAGTCACCATTTGTATATTAATTTGAGAATAAAAATGTAAACATGAACATTTTATATCTGTAGCATTTATTAAATTATTTGAAATAGTGTTTGATAATATTTCAACTCTTTTCCTTCTATCGAATCATCGTATTGTATTTTTTCTCCTTTAGACAGCTTTCTTGCGCGAAAGCTAGAGAAAAATTTGTGAAAACAAATTTAATTAAAATAATATCCCTGGAAGCCTGATGTTTTTTCACTTCAATATCAATATTAAGGATTATTTTATTGAAAATATAAATTTTATTTGGATGTTTTTCTTAAGGTAAAAGTTATATTTATGTTTTCATAACTTCTAAAGATGCCCAGCTTCCAAAATTAAACTGGAGAGTTTTCTTGGTATATTCTGACATTTATTTAACTTCCAGCACTTCTAGTATATGACAATTTATAAACACGTTGACAACTAAGAGGGATAATAGCTTGTTTAGGTTTTGTAAATATTAGGGAAACATATATTTTTAAATACGAAATAAGCTTCTTCATTTCTGTTTTTTTCAATAAATATGTTTGAATTATTTTCAGAAATTATAATCAGAAATATATGAATAAAAAGGCTTGTGTGGGATTATGGAGAAAAGGATGATAAAATTACTGGGTCAAAACAACCCCCTTGTTCACCAGTTGCAAGCCTTCACTCCAACTCCCCCTGGGTTAATTTAACTTACTCATAGCCGTTATAAAGCATTGCGGTTAAAAATAATGTGATGATCAAGGGACAGTTCGCACATCGTGACTCGACATCAGTTGTTCCTAGAGTGATCCTCAGACCTGGTTTCTTTACTCCCCGATCTACTTCTCACAAATTTTTGTTCATGAATCCTGTCTCCTGTGTGTTCACACCACTCACCACACAACTACCACGACTGCTATACTCAAATCTCCATATATATGAGTATTATTTCTCACTGTTCTCACCCTTTTCTCTACACTATTTCTTTTCTAATTTTACGTATATATAGGAACTAGCCGAATGACCCGGTCAACAGCCAACAGCCATTAAATGTTTTTATTCAAATACTATTCGTTACAATTATAAATTGGCGCCGTGGATGTCACTCTTGTGAAACGTCCCGCTTCAAACTTTGTGTCTGAGAAGCGATATTTTTATAGAAAGATGATCTGGCTTTTGTTTTCTGCTCGAATGAATGTTTTTCTGTTACATACAAACTCATTCATAAATGACCGCTGAGAGGGTTCACCACTGATGAGCCAGGCTCTCTCATTAATTTTTCCATTGCAGTAAGGGCAGTAGAAATTGTTTAAAATCAAAAAGAATCTTACGCCTTTAAAATAGTTTTGAATTTTGATAACAGATGGCGCGCTAGTGCATCATATTCATAAATGAGTTTTTAAAATTGTAAAAATAAAAATGCATCGGCCAGGAATCGAATCCGGGCCACCCGCGTGGCAGGCGAGCATTCTACCACTGATCCACCGATGGTTATGAGAAATGGCCATATTTGGGTATTTATTCCATTCACAAAAGCAAACGGTGACAGAATTGATTAAGAAAGGGCAATGCCTGGGTTTTACCCGATTAAATGCTTTTATTCAAATACTATTCGTTACAATTATAAATTGGCGCCGTGGATGTTATTCTTGTGAAACGTCATGCTCCAAACTTTGTGTCTGAGTGCCGATATTTTTATAAAGAGATGATCTGGCTTTGTGTCTTCTGCTCGAATGAATGTTTTTCTGTTAGAATTATGTTCCTGCATACTAAAAATGAACTGGCTTCACCCGTGGTCTCTGCTTTTTGGGATTTTTCCGGATATAATTTTGTATCTGATAATCAAATATGATACAGCAATATTGTCATCATCATTTTCTGAATAAAAAGCCACTACTTTCTTCCCAGAACCTGGAAATTTATTTTTCTTGACTAAAAATCCGAAAAATATATTTTCCAGATTTTTCTCTATGTCCTGTTAAAACACGTTTTACATGTCCATTAGGTCAGCTGATATTACCTCCCATCTTCACCGCTAGAGGCGCTGCTTGCGAGCGAAAGGGCAAATTTGCCACGCAATTTGCAAATAACTTGTATACATACTTGTATACTTGTGTACATAGACCATAAATCTGTACATAGACAGGAAAAGCACATATATTTTAATAATATAAATTATATTTAAAATTGTAAAAAAAAAATGCATCGGCCGGGAATCGAATCCGGGGCGCCCGCGTGGCAGGCGAGCATTTTACCACTGAACCAAAAGCAAACGGTGACAGAATTAAGAAAGAATTGTGCATGACGCTGATAACTGTATATATTATTGTATACTTCTTGTATAATATATTGTATACTTCTTGTATAGTTTATTGTATACTTGTATATTTTCTTGTATACTTCTTGTATAGTCTATTTTTTAATAATATAAATTAGTTTTAAAAATTGTAAAAAAAAAAAATGCATTGGCCGGGAATCGAACCAGGGGCGCCTGAGTGGCAGGCGAACATTCTACCACTGAACCAAAAGCAAACGGTGACAGAATTAAAAAAGAATGCATGACGCTGATAACTGTATATATTAATATATGCCATTTAAATATAATAAATTATTTGTATAAAAAGAGTATTAATTCCGTTAAATATGAGTTAAAACAGTACTTTTTGGTTCATCTCCCCAGTATAGAATGATAAAGTGGAAATGATTAATGCTTACAAGAGACCAGTTTTTGAAAATTAAAACAATAGACAGCGTGTATACCATGGTTTCGGGCTAAGGCCCACATCAGTTAATAACACATCGAATGATGTTATGATAAAGAGGTTGGAAATTGATATCTTATATACATATGTCTAAATATTCAGAAAATATTTATATTATTTGATAACACATAGAATACTCACCATCCAGAAATATTTTTCTGATAATATTTTTAGGAAATTGGTCCGCACCAATAAAATCTCTTGGATCAATGGTATGGATAAAGTTTTGTTTCATGTACAGAGCAATGAGATTTCTGGCATTCCTGAATAAATGAGTCGGAAATGTAGACAGCCTGTTGTGTCTGAACAAAAATTATAATTCACTCAAAATTAAAAACCATGTAGAGAAATTTTATTTATGTTTATATTCATATGTGTGAGAAAATAATAGAGAAATAAAAAGTTAAGGTTTTGATTTTAAAAATAAAGAAGGCATATCCTAACCAGGAGCACATATGCTTTTTAGATGGCAGAGCATGATCTAATGGAACAGAAATCAACTAAACATTAATTTAGTCTGTTTCCTGATATTTGAAACCCCCATTTTCTTGATAAATTGACTCTCGTCAGCGTGGAGCAGGCTGTACCACTGCGACCAAAAACGATTTGCTCCCAGCGGTTTTCTAGAAACCAAGAAATGGGTATATAAGGCCAAAATTGCGTAAATATGCGTAAGAAGCACATGTGCTTCTGGTAAGGCTAATCTTTCTTCTTTTTTTTTTAATATCAACACCTGACCTTTATTTATTTTTTAGTATTTCTATTATTTTTACATGTTAAGCGTATTTACGAAAGTTTGGTGTTAAATACCCATTTCTGGTTTCTCGAGAAACCTCTGGGAACAAAACATTTTTGGTCGCATTGGTACAACCTGCTTACACGCCAACGATGGCCAATAGCCGAAACGCGTTCGTGAATGGCCTTTCTTGATTAATCAAAAAATAAGTTGGCAAAATATCAGAGAACAGGCTGAATCAACGTTTAGTTGATTTCTGTTCCAAACTGCTGAAAAGCACATGTGGTCAGGATATTCCTTCTCTATTTTTAATATTCATATATATGTTTTTTTTTATTATTTTATTTTATCATTTCATCATTTTTTAATATTTTATCATATATATTTTAATAAAAAGTTATATATTGGATTGAATAGATATAAATTTCCCAATTTTTTATTTTATGAAAAATTCAAATATATTAAAAATAGTACAAATGTTATATTGTACTAGGATAAGGTGCATAAATTAAGAAAAAGGCATCTCCTTATCGTGCAACTGAAAGTTGCTGAAGTCTTGGGTCATCTATCGGAATAAATATCAACTATTCTCGTTGATTTTTATTATTCCAGAATTGGCCAAATACCCATTCTTGGTTAATAAAGAAGAGCTAACCACGGACTCGTTTCGGGCTGTTGGCCCACATCAGCGTGGTGCAAGCTGTACCTCAACGACCAAAAAATTGGTCATTCAGGCATCCTGAAAAATCATTAAACGGGTATTTAAGGCCAGAATTACGTGAGAATGCTACACAAGGTAAAAAATAGTACAAATGTGATATTGTACTGGGATAAGGTGCCTGAATTAATAAAAAGGCATCTCCTTATCGTGCAACTGAAGGACTTTCAGGATGCCTGAATGACCAATTTTTTGGTCGTTGAGGTACAGCTTGCACCACGCTGATGAGGGCCAACATCCCGAAACGCGTCCGTGGTTGGCTTTTTTTGATTATTTAATAATGGGTATTTGGCCAATTCTGGAATAATTAAAAATCAACGAGAATAGTTTGTATATTTATTCCGATAGATGGCGAAAGCCATCAGCAAATTTCAGTTGCACGATTAAGAGATGCCTTTTTCTTAATTTAAATATATATTAATATATTATTAGCAGATATTTTTAATTATTTATAATTACCCTCAATATGTCAACATGACATTGAGTTAAAATTGAATACTATAATAAAATATGATGCAGCTTATGATTGTAAAACGACATTTGAAAATGATCCCGCATGTGTTTCCCCTAAACGAAAAATCGAAATCTATTTTTAAGGAGAAACAACAACCTCGTACCTCTTATAATATTTACGAACAGAAAAATATGTCCAGGGTAGTCTAGTGGACATGGCATCTGCCAGGTAAGCGGAACACTGTGGGTTCGATTCCCATCCCTGGGCACTTTTATTTTCCTATTTATTATTAATCTTCACAATTCATCCTTTCATACCTCATCCCTAAGGTTGGCAATGGTCGTTGTTTCTCCTTAAAAATAGATTTCGATTTTTCGTTCAAGGGAAACACATACGGGATGATTTTCAAATGTCGTTTTACAATCATAAGCCGCATTATGTTGTATTATAAATTACCTCTTATAATATTTACGAACGGAAATATATGTCCAGGCTAGCCTAGTGGACATGGCATCTGCCCGGTAAGCGGAACACTGTGGGTTTGATTCCCATCCCTGGGCACTTTTATTTTCCTGTTTATTATTACTCTTCACAATTCATCCTTTCATTCTTCCCTAAGGTTGGAAATGGTCGTTGTTTTCCCTTAAAAATAGATTTCGATTTTTCGTTCATGGGAAACACATGCGGGATGATTTTCAAATGTCGTTTTATTGAATACTATACTAAATTGAGAAATGTATTTAAGAAAAATGCATATTGTGCAATTTTATTTCTTATTTATAGAAGAGGTGCCTTCAGTTTAAAATATGAAACAATGTTATGCGCTTTAAGCTTTCAGTATTATTCAAAGTGTTGAAGTCGAAATATTTCATTTTATGAAAATAATTATTACCCTTTAAGATTCATTTTATAGCGTCTTAACTTGCGATTTAAGGATTCGGCGCTCATAAGAGTGAGGAGTCATATTTTGTCTATGGTCTGTTTCTGAATTAATATTTCTAACATTTTCTCAATTATCAAATGAGGGGTTTTGAAGGAACATGTAAGGTTTAGCGAGGTTTAGTGGAATTATAGGACATGCTGTTCATTTGATCATTTCTAAAGGTCGATTCATTAATTTAAATTGCTTCTTAAATAGATTTGGAGTTTCTATCAGTTTTTGCAGCGCTCCGCGAATTCCGGTAAATATTACTTCAATTTTGTATTTAGAGTTGTTTTTGATATTTAAAATCTTTTATACCTTACTTTTTTATATTATTATACATATAATAACCAACTCTTAAGTATACTTAAATATTTTATATACAGCTGATTTGCATATCAGCAGACGGCGCGGCGCGACCGCTTGCCGCTTGTTAGAACAATATGGTCGATAAAATTGAAAGACGTACTGAGGAATGTAGGATTCAGCATAAGATCATCTCGGAACAAATTGCTGACACATTAAAATCAAAGTACTCATCTACAAATAAAAGCATAAATCAAAATGATCTTACAATTGTACAGGGTTTGCTAAAGCAATTGAATATATTGATGGATACAATGGGAGATATCGCTGTAATCAATGGCTCTATTTGTGATAGACTTGGAAATCTGGACGAATCAATAAAGAAAATATCTCCTTCGAGTCAATTTTATAATAGGTCATATGCTCAAGCTACGAGAGCTACTAGTGAAGACGATGAAATAGTTATGCAAAATCAAAACGTAACGGATAAAACAATAATATTTAAATCCAAGTTAAATGTTTCCCCGGCTGAAGTATTAGGCGAGGTAAATAATGGTATTAAAAAGATGAGAAATGATAGATCTAAAGTCAAAATAAATAAAATAATAAAATTAAAATCTGGCGTAATACTTAAAGTTGATTCAGGTGAAGATTTGAATACATTGATTGAAGAGTTTAAAAAGATTAATGAAGTAAATCAAAAAGCATTAATTTATGCACCAAAACCACTAGATCCTACAATTGTTCTTAAGTCAATTACTAAATCTACAGATATTAAGGAATTGCCTTCGATTTTATGCAATATGAACCCAGAGTTAGAAGGTCGAGAGAAGAAGATAAAGGTTCTGTTCGCTATGAGATCAAATACTGATGTACAGGATGTTGTTCTCCGCATTTCCCCGGCTACATACCAAATTATGAAGAAATTACAACGTATATATACAGACATACAGGTTACATATATGAAGAATAAGGTGCTTGTACGTCAATGTCAAAACTGTTTTAGTTATGGTCATAGTAAAAATTCATGTAACATCATAAAATGTAAAAATTGCGGAGACAATGACCAACATGTTAACTGTCAATCCTTGCCCAAGTGCTTAAATTGCTCTACACATCCTAAATATAGGAATAGCAATAATCATCGTTCTAATGACAAATTATGTCCTGTGTTCCTTCAACAAATGAAATATGAGATACAAAGAACATGTTATGCAGATTTAGATCATGATATTGTTACTTTGGATTAGAATAGACTTATTCTTGTTTTTTTTTTTTTTTGGTCAATGTTCAAATTGAAAATTCTACAACAAAACACGCGGAAAAGCAATTTTGTTAATAATGAAATAAGGGAATTTATTTCTAAAGAAAAATATGATATGATTATAGTTCAAGAACCATATAGTATAAATAATGAAGTAATCTTTAATATGCGTTCAAAAATATATTATGCAAATATACCGGGAGTTCTAATATATACCGCAACAATCGTTACAAACCCTTTCTTATCATGTAAATTAATTAAAGAGTTTTCAAATTCATTTGCAACCACTATATCAGTACAAACTACTAAACGGCAAATTATTCTTTCAAATATTTATATACACCCTAATAAAATGGATACCTGTCATGTTCAATTCCTTGATAAATTAATTAAAAATTTTAACACAAATCCATTGATTTTAGCTGGAGATTTTAACGCTCGAAGTCAGATGTGGTTTGATAATATTATTAATCAAAACGGTAGAAGACTTCAACCTATAATTGATTTTCACAATATGCTCATACATAACAATCGAAACAAAACATGTCGAGGATTAAGTATAATAGACCTTACTATTACTAATTGTCATGCTCATGTACTTGTTAATGGATGGAAAACGTTAAATCTTTCGCAAATCACAGACCATCACGCAATCTCATTCGACATTAGTCTGGAAACAGAAAGGTTATTACATGAAAATAATTCTACATGGTATTTTCAAGAAAAAAGAGCCAATTGGCAAAAATATGAACAGGCAATCAATGTGTCTAGGATAAATGAGGCAATGATGAAATTAGGTAAAATAGTAAATAAAAATGATATAAACTGTGTAGTTTCTCTCATAACTGACATATTAATAGAAGCTGCATATGCATCTCTACGATTAAAACCAAAATATTTAAATAATAATCCATTTAATTGGTGGACGGATGAACTGGAACTTTTTAAAAATCATTTTAAATATGTTCGAAATCTATATTATCGGGGTAAACGGTCTAATAGACAGCTAGTTGATGAAAAAATGTATAGAGAAATACGAAATAAGTATATGAATATTATTGAAAAAACAAGAAATGTAAGCTGGAGGGTATTCCTGGAGGAAGTTGAAAATACATCTCCTTTTGGTAATACTTACAAAACTTTTAAACAAAAAATTTCTCCTAGGTCTTTTGATTTACCAATTCTAGATGTATCTCAAGATGTGCTCGAATCAGAAATGAAAAATCTTTTATCTTCTCTATTTCCGAATGACTGTCAATCTTCTGACACAAACTATCATAAATTAATCAGAGACAAGAGTTATACTTTTTCTAATGATAAAATCATTTATTTTGATAATATTCAAATCTTATTATAAAACTATTTTAGAGGCGTGATATTCTTTTTAAAATAAAACAAATTTCTACTGTCCTTACTGCGATGAAAAAATTAAAGGGAGGGCCTTCATCGCAGTAAGGACAGTAGAAATTTGTTTTATTTTAAAAAGAATATCACGCCTCTAAAATAGTTTTATAATATGATAACAGATGGCGCTCTAGTACATCGTAATATTCAAATCTGTTCAATAATTAAAAAACTTAAAAATGGCAAGGCTCCAGGAATAGATCATATAAGCAATCAGATGATCAAAACGGCAGTTCATCATATATCTCCTGTGTTAACAAAATTGTTCAATGCTTGTATGGGACTTAATTATTATCCGGAGGCCTGGAGAAAGTCAGCAGTAATGATTATAAAAAAACCTAATAAAGAAAATTATAAAGATCCGAAAGCCTACCGCCCTATAAGCTTGTCTTCTAATTTAGGTAAAATTTTTGAAAGTCTAATTCATATTGAACTTTTAAATCATATTAATAGTAATAATGTTATGCATCCTGCTCAACATGGATTTACACAAGAAAAATCAACAATCTCTGCTTTACAAGAAATAACTAAATTAAGTCTTCTGAAAAGAGAAACAGAAAATACGGCAATAGTAACAGTGGACATCAGCGGAGCTTTCGACAACGCATGGCATCCGGCAATTCTCCAACAATTGGATAAGGCAAATTTTCCAGCGGTACTTATAAAAATAATTAATTCTTACTTTGAAGACCGGAGTGTAGAGTTTAAATATACTAATGTAAAGTGTATAAAAAATATAAATAAGGGATGTCCCCAGGGTGGTATTATTTCTCCTATTCTTTGGAATATATTACTTAATGATTTCAACTTATCTTTTAACGAAAGTTTTGCTAGAGTAATTGCTTTCGCGGACGATGTGACATTTGTGGTATGGAGTTCAAACATCTATGATCTTCAGTATAATATTACCAAATGTTTAGTAAAAATCAAAGCATGGTGTGAAAAGGTAAAACTTTCACTAAGTCCAAACAAAACAGGTATACTCTATCTACATAACTATGAAAAATTGCCCATTAATTTTGATGGAAAAATAATTCAACCATCAGAAACTGTTAAAATTTTGGAGTTATTTTTAAAAATCATAGACAAAGGAATAAGATTAATTTTGGAACACATGTTGACAATATAATTATGAAAGCTACGAAACTTAAGAATATATTATTCTCATTATGTGCACGTACTTGGGGCATTGATACTCGGCGTAGATTGATCCTATATAAAGCTATGATACGCTCTACAATAAGCTATGCATCAAATATTTGGTTTCCTTTTATCACTGCAGCAAAAAGATCCAAGTTGAATTCTATACAATATCAAATTCTTATTAGATGCATTCATGCTTATAGGACTTCATCTTCTTACATCACACATATACTAGCGAAAACCCCTTTACTGTCCGATTATCTTGAATTATTACAAACAAAGTATAATATGACAAATTCTCTCACAGATCGAACACTCAAAAAACCCCTTCAAAAAGAATTAAACAAACTATATCTGGATCTAAAATTTAAGTTTTATCTTTCTCAATCTAATGAACTGTTCAAGAAATTCTTTCCAATTGCTGTCCCAAATTTCATTTCTTCTGATAAATTCACTACTTTATTCTTAACTGGCAAAGGACCCTTCTTAAGTTTCCTGTTCAAACTGGATGCTATCAGTGATCCAACATGTGAATGCCGCTTAGGTGTTGAATCACCAGAGCATCTTCTTTTATCTTGCCCTCTGACTAATCAAATTGTATGTAGATACTTTGAAACATTACCAAATTCTCTTTGTGTATATACTCTATCTTATGAGAACTTTGTTAAGTTTAGAACTATTTGTACAATAATTTACAACACAATACTAATCCATCGTGTAAATAATTAATCATATATATATAAATATACTAGCACAGCACAATAGTCCTTTGGACTTCGTGCTCTTGTAACAATAAATAAAAAAAATAAAAAAAATAAAAATCAGTTAATATATATCAATTTCTAGGCCTTCAATTTTCTAAACTACGTTAATCCCTGCCAAGTTAATAGTAGGCCAGACAATAGTTATCCCAATTATATGTTTATTTCTAAAGTTTTATGACTAAGAGGGCAAGAGTTTTCTTTTCCTCCAATAGTAATTCATTAAAAAGCTTTCAAACCTCTCTGTCCTTTAACACAGTTGCTTAGAATTGATGTCATAGAAAGGATGCATATTTGCAACTTATACCCTTGTACAGAAGTCTGAGTAATTTCCTTTACATAAAATTGATAAATCAATGGAATAATGGTAATGTTTTTCTATAAAATATTATAAACGAAAATTTAGAAGACAAATAACAACACTCTAGTAGATAAGATAAAATTATTAAAATTATATATGTCTATATGAAAAAAATAAGAAATTCTTGAATGACCATGTTAGCGGTCAGGATATGCTTTTTTAAATATCTATTTATAATCACTAAAAGTAGTTTTAAATATCTGATATAGAGAATATAATAATATGCATTTAGAATATATTAGTGTTACAATTTTATACTTTTATTTGTATCGTTAGGAATTTTATTTAATTAAATATGCTTTAACATTTATAATACTCACTCAAAATTTATAGTTAGAGTTGTTTCTGGAAAGGCATCATCTGCTAGTTTTGAAATATCATTAAAATTGAAATAAAAATATTTTATTCGCGTTGGAAGAAAATATCTCGGTTTGATTTCTGTCAATTTATTTTTCACTAACCATAATGTTCTAACAGAATGAGGTAGTTCAGATGGTAGATCGTCCCACAATTCTGTCAGATTGCATGATTCTAAAGAAAAGACTGTCATATCTTCTAATGTTCTCAAGAAACTCATATTCCACAATTGGGCCGAGGGGCTATTCATCACATCAATTTGTTTTAACCTAATATCTGATTCTTCAAAGAGATCAGAAGTAACCATTGTATCAATTGTTGAATAATCAATGTATAATCTTTTAAAAGAAATACCATCAAATAATCTTAAAGGTAATCTTGTGAGTGAGGAGAACTGAATCCATATGCTCATTAAAGGAAATTGTGAGGTTCGTAAGAGATCAAGACTCCTGATTAGATTTTCGGGAGTATTTAGATTTCTGCAGACGAGAGCTGGAGGATAAAATTCTGGCCCCGATATCTGACAAAAACAACCAGGTATGCCTGAGAAGTCAACATCTCTACAGCCATGGACAATTGTAATCAGCGCCAGCAAATACTTCAAGGTAAAACACAGCCTGCACAAACAAAATATAATGTTCCGTTTGAAATATTCTAACACCAAAATCTATATTTTATTACAAAAATTATTGATACATCGCTTCAGTATCACTTCATATTTATGTCTACATCTTGGCGGGAAGTCTTGATATTGACAGAGCAGTAAAGTCCAGGAGTCAGTCGTAGAAAATATACTTCACAACACCTATTGTCTCAAGGTTTGCTTGCCGTTTTTCAGTTTAAGTTCCCAGATCACCCAAACTAGCCAGCATATCCACCTAGAGTTTTAAATATCAATTTATTCAAAATAAAACCAGGTTTCAAAATGAAATCCCAAAAACGTAAAAAGCAGGAGGCTTTAAAAAGAAAAGAGAGTAGAAAATATAGTGATTAAAATTGATAATCTATAGATATAATTATATTTTACATCAATATATATAGATAAATATAAAAATAAAAGACTTACATTTTGTCCATTAGAGTTATCTGAGGATGAGAAATATAACTGAATGCAAACTTATTATTGTCTGGTGGATCAATGTAGGAGTCAGGTGGGTTGCAGCTGTAGAGCTACCTATACGCTGCTTTTCTATTATGCATACAAGGTGTGTCCAATAAATAATGAAACCGGTCAAAAACAAAGAAAATATGAAATGATATATTTTTTTAAAGTCTATTCAAAAAGTAGAAAGCTTCAGATACACTGCGGTATATCACATCACGTGATTGCGCGCGCAGTTGATAAATTGTAAGCTTGTAAAAAGAACGCTTTGCATAACAACTTCTAATTTGTAATGGATAGAAAATTCGAACAACGAATATGTATTAAATTTTGCTACAAAATTGAGAAATCGGCTTCAGAAACTTTAGATTTGTTGAAAATGGCGTTTGGAAATGAAAATATAAATAAGCCACCACATTTAGATGGTTTTCACGATTTAAAAATGTAATAGAATCGTTGAAAAATGAGAAGCGTGTTGGACGTCCAATTCTGCACAGGAACCCTGAAAAGGTGAGCCAAATTTCAAATTTGATAAAATAAAATCCACGAACAGGGTTAATGGACATTGAGGAAGAAACCGGGATATCAAAATTATTAGTTGGATCGATAATTAAAGAAGACTTGCAGTTAAAGAAGACACCTTCAAAATTTGTCCCTAAAATGCTCACAATCCAACATGAGGAGTATCGCATTGAAGTTGCCAAAATAATTCTTGAAATTGTGGAAGAAAACCCTAATTGGAAGGAAAAAATAAAAACTGGAGACAAGACATGGGTTTACTGGTATGACCCGCAAACAAAACGCCAATCCATGGAGTGGAAAGGAAAAGATGAACCAAAAACGAAGAAATCCCGACTTTGCAAGTAAAAAAAAAAAAAGTCTTATTGGTCACGTTCTTTGACATAAATGAAGTTGTGCATTATGAATATCTAGAGGAAGGTCAACCAATCAATAAGGAGTCACATTATAACATTATGAGACCTGTACCTGAATCAATTCGTCTGAAAAGAAGTGAAATGTGGTGTTCCAAAAATTGGATTATCCATCATGATAATGCACCACCACACACAGCTACATCTGTATTGACTTATTTGCCTAAACACGGCATCTAAATACTTCAAAAACCTCCCTATTCCCCAGACCTAGCTCCAAATGATTTTTCTTTTCACTTTCCAAAACTCAAATGGCTCTAAAAGGAAGGAGATTTGACACTAGAGAGTCCATCATAGCGGATTCGAAAAATGTCTTGAAGAACGTCCCGAAAGATTCCTTTACTAAATGTTTTAAATCATGGGAGAAGAGATGGAAATTATGTATAGATGCGGGAGGGGACTATTTTGAAAAATACTAATAAAAAAATTTTTAATCATTCTATTTTTCTTTATTTTTTACCATTCTCATCATTTATTGGACACACCTTGTAGATAACAGAATCGAAAGGTTATGTAAATGAAAATATATTTTAAAACCCTACATCCCCGAATTTAAAAAAAACGCTCATAATTACTTTTAAATTGTGAAAAAGAGGCGAATATTATTCTCATATATTTTAAGTTTTAATATATATCTTGGTGTATTTCATGTTATCAAAATGTATTCATATTAGCACAAAATTGAATATTGTGGCGAAGAAATAATTTATTATTTAATTTAATTTAATATTATTCAATGAAAATATTCAACAGATTATAAAAATATATATTACTCTTCTATAAAATAATCCCTTGCATAAATATTGAGTAAAATCAATCATTCCTCCAGGAAAGAGTGTCTTTTTCAAAAACATTTTTATTGTTCTCTAGCTTTCGGGCACGGACGCCCTTCTACAGGAGAAAACATGGTATAATGACACGCCAATAGAACACGAGTTAAATACGCGTATAATCGGATACTATTTTACATATTTTTATGAAGATATAAAAAATATTAATTTTTTCATATTAATTATTATACAAATTGAGACAAAATATTTTAAATATATATATATATATATATCTCTTATAAGAGGACAAACAAATGAATAAATATAGTCCACCAGAAAAAAACAAGGAAGCAAGGAATACATAGTTAGGTTGTAGTTATCATTATTAGGAGATGTCTACCTGGTTCCCACCGCTGCTCTTCTGAGACGATTTTTGTATTTGGATGATTTG
>CP092864.1:49803912-49830972 GCA_030710605.1 Cordylochernes scorpioides
ACGCTATCAATAAATACTTTTACATATTCCAAGACCCGTTTTTACACGACAATATTATATACACATGACATAAAATACTAAGATTATAGAAACTTTCCGCAATTATGTATGTGAGTGATGTCAAATAAAATTCCGAATTATCGCCGCGAGTAAGAGACGGACATCTAAACCTCATATTACTTTATGTGGTGAGTCCATTTTAAGTGAATAAGTTATAGGTAATATTAGAAATGCTAAAAAGGTGGAATATCAATTTCTCACAGGCGGTTGAAGGCGACAATTTCGACAAAAGAACTGTAAATTGATGTCAAAAACGACTATATAACCAGTTGGACCTTTATCTTCTATAGATCCACGATCATGATGCTCTTTCAGCAGCTGGAGTGCCATGAAAATGTTGCTTTGAGTGGTTGATACTGGACTAAATTTATTTTTCCTGTCAATTAATTATGATCAGAATTCTGATATTTTTACATTTACTTCTAAACTAAAAATGTAAGTCTACAAAATTTAGATTTTTAGTTGTTGACAAATAAATAATATCAATATTTTTAAATATTGAAGGATAATATTTTATATACATACAGATCATACAAAAGTCAAAAATTTTTCACATTCACTAAATCAAGTTAATACCACAAGTGTATAAAATTGAAGAAATATAAGAGACTGTGAGGGTTTAAAATATATTATAGAATAAAATTCATGAATAATATGAATTGTCGCGCAATGCCCCTCTGGTAATTCGCGACGACGCCGCTTCCTTCCTCCTGAATTTCCTACGACGGCTCCTTTGTTCTTCCTCTGCAGCCCACCCTAAAGACCTTCAGAGAACCACCACTCAGGTGTATCTCCTTTCCTCTAGCATCTTTTCTCGGTCTTACAACTGGTGGGGGTACATTAGAGACTTACCAGAAGAGTAGCGACTGTGGTGTTGGCGAGAGTGTCACCACAGCAACCGGTACCAAGACTTCTAACACTCCTCTTTTTATTGTCTTCTTTAAACCACATTGAATATGACTTTAATGACAATTAACAGGTATTTACACTTTTAAACCACAGGGCCAATATCAACGGATATTTACACTCATTTGCCCCTGGAAACAGGACCACAGCAGTCGGCGATTCTCACACTAGTTCCAGACGGGAAATAGACGAAAGCGCCATCTATTGACGGAGGTTGTGGGTGTTTTTCAGGCACATATACGCGACACTGGCTCCTCCTTAAGGCGGATCGTCCCTATCCGGTCCTGTCTACTTGATTGCATGTTTCTTTCGCTGGTGCCGCTACTCTCACCGGACCCGCCTCTCTTGCTTGAACCGCCTCTCTTGCTGGAGCCGCCTTTCTCGCCGGAGCCGCCTCTCTCGCTGGAGCTGCTTCTCTCGCAGGAGTCGCCCTTTCGACGGAACCGCTTCTCACGCCGGAAGGGCTTCTCTCGCCAGAGGGGCTTCTCTCGCTGGCACCACTTCTCTCGCCGGGGCCACTTCTCTTGTCGGGACCACTTCTCTCGCCGGGACCACTCTTCTCGCCGGTGCTTCTTCTCTTGCAGAGAGCACTCCTCTTGCTTGGACCTCTTCTCCTACCGGGACCACTCCTCTCGCCAGGACCATTTCTCTCGCCGGGACCTCTTCTCTCGTCCGGACCAATCCTCTCGCCAGGATATCTTCCCTCGCGGCATTGCTCGCCGGTACCGCTTTTCGCATCAAAGTCGCTTCTCTCGCTAGCACGGCTTCTCTTGCCGTGAACGCTCCTGCTGCAGGCACCGCTTCTATCGCTGGGACGCCTCGTTCGCCTGAACCGCTTCTTTCGCGGCTCTGCCTGAAGCAGATTCAGGGTCCGTCTTTAAGGTGCCATTATCAGGCCTTTTGCTCTCTTTGCATCATTTTTGGGAGACACTGCCTTTAACTGTCTTCTGAACCTCTCGAGGGAAGTTCTTCTGGCAGAGGTATTTCGCGGTTTGCCAGCGAGATCACCGCACCTCCAAAATCCCCCATGAGAGCCGGCTCGACCTCCAGCCTCCGGGACTCCGCCTGGCCCTCGCTGACATCACCTCCCAAGGTTGTCTGGACTGTACTTATCTACCTCTGTAAATGAACGTTCATTTGAGACAGTAACTGCAGCATCTTTTTATCTCTAAGACGCCTTCTTTCCTCGCTCTATTTTTCTAAAAGAAGCCATTCTTCCTTTCTAAGGCTCCTTTTTTTCTTCTCTTTCTTTTTATATAGGAAGTCTTTCTTTCTCTCTCTTTTTCTCCCTAAGAAGCATTTCCTTCTCTCTGGTTTCTTCTCTATGAAATCTTTCTTCGTCAATCTCCTCCTGATATCCCTGTATTATCTGGACCATCTGAGCCAGCGAGCTCTGCTCCGAGGTCATCTTTTGGCATCTTATGTCAATTGGGCGTTTTTTAGCAATCGCAAACTTCAAAAACCTCCTGGTGACCTCCGCGAGGAAGAATTCCACTTCTGACACCAGTTTTCACGTGCTGGCCCTCTGGTTCTTCGCGACAACACCGCTTCCTCCCTCGTCGATCACCTAACCCGGCTCCATTGCTTTTCCTCTGCAGCCCTACCCTGCAGACCACCCAAAGAACTTCTGAGAACCACCACTCAGGTGGATCTCCTTTCCTCTGGCAGTATCTCTCGGCGTTACAACTGGTGGGGCGTCTCGGCGTTACAACGAGAGACATACCAAAAGAGTAGAGACTTTGAATAATATGAATTGTCGCGCATGCCCCTCTGGTACTTCGCGACAACGCCGCTTCTTTCCTCGTAAATTTTCTACGCAGGTTACTTTGCTCTTCCTCTGCAGCCCACCCCAAAGACTTTCTGAGAACCACCACCCAGGTGGATCTCTTTCCTCTAGCAGTATCTCTCGGCCTTACAACTGGTAAGAGGACACTAGAGACTTACCAGAATAGTAACGACTGTAGTGTTGGCTAGAGTTTCACAACAGCAACTGGCACCAAGACTTCTAACACTCCTCTTTATATTGTCTTCTTCATACCAGATTGAATATGATGCTAATAGAAATTAACAGGTATTTACACTATTTAAACCACAGGACCAATATCAACGGATATTTACACTCATTTGCCCCAGGAAACAGGACCACAGCAGTCGGCGATTCTCACACTAGTTACAGAAGGGAAAAAAACGAGTTCTCCATTACTCTTCATGTTTCACCTTTCCATACCTCATCCTCGAAGTTAGAAATGTCGCTATTTCTCTTTGAAAATAAATTTCGATTTTTAAAAGAAACATTCGCGGTATAATTTTAATTTTCGTTTTACAATCATCAGCTGCGTTATATTGTATTTTAAATGTTACTTTAAATATAAGTTATGAACGGAAAAATACGTCCAGGGTAGCCGAGTGGACAAGGCACCTGCCCGGTAAGCAGAAGGGTGTGGGTTCGATTCCCGCCCCTGGACACTTTTTATTTTTCCGTTCTCCATTACTCTTCATGTTTCACCTTTCCATACCTCATCCTCAAAGTTAGAAATGTCGCTATTTCTCTTTGAAAATAAATTTCGATTTTTAAAAGAAACATTCGCGGTATAATTTTAATTTTCGTTTTACATATGTATTATTTATATAGTAATATACTGATTTTAATATCTATGTATTCGATGAAATGCCCATTTAATTATATATAACATGTATTTCTAGATTTCCGCTAGATATATTAATATTTGTTTTCTCTTCAAATAAAGGTGAATTAACACAGATACACATATATGATTAAGTACTTACTCCAAAATTATTACTTTTGTAGTTTCAGGAAACGCATCACCAGCCACTTTTGATATTCTATTGCTTTTAAAATCGAATTTTATAATTTGTGTTCCAAGAAAAAAATCGGGGTTTGATTTTTTGTAGCCATTTTCCGGAAATTCCTAAAAAGAGAACAGATCTTGGTAGAATGGTTGTCATATTTTCCCATATCTCATCCAGGTAGCACGATTTAAAGGATAATCCGATTAGATTTGTAAATTGGCTCAGAAATCCAATTTTGAACGTTTGGAAATTTGGAGTATCCCTAAAAGTAAAAATCTCAATCTTATTTTCCACCCCGCCAAAGGCATTAGGTGTGCCGAGTATCTTGACATTTATTCTATCAAATATCAATATTTTGGAATCTAAACCGTTGTAGAAATTTGGAGGTAGTATTGGTACCATAGTGATGTAAATGGACTTATAAAAATAATTAAATATTAATAATTAATATTAAATATTATTATATAAATATAAAATTTATATATTTAAATATTAAATATAAATATATAAATATAAAATATAAATAATAATTATATGATTAAATATTAATTAATTAATTTATTTATTGGATTTTGACGAAGTAAAAGAAAATACATTCTGTCGAAGATACGTAAATTTTGATTGTGTAATTTTTGGATTAAATTTGTTTTGTTAAATTTTATTTATGTAAATATTTTTAAAGAAAAAATAAATAAACTTATTTTATTTTATAAGTTCTGATATTTTTTATTTTGTTTAATATAAATGTGTTTATACTATTTCAAATAAATTTTTTGATAAGCAAAATAGCAATGACGACGAGGATTTCGTTCGAACCATATATAATGAAAGAAGAACCTTAAATCCATTTATCGAAGATGTTAAATATCCGATACCGAACATCGATAATGTTTTACATTCTTTTTTTGATAAAAGTATATTTAGTAAAATTGATCTTTCAAGCGAATATCATCAGATACTTCTAGACGAGGAATCTCAAAAATTGACAGTTATTTCTACCCATAAAGGCCTTTTTAAATATAAAAGGCTGCCCTTCGGTATCAAGTCCAGGGCGACTATTTTCCAAAGAACTACGGACAATATTTTTTCCGGTCTTAAAAATGTAATAATATATTTAGACGATATTCTTATAGCATCGTCTGATGTAAATGAGCATAATTCAGATATTGAGACAGAGAGAGAGAGTCATGGATAAATTAAATAATTTTAATTTTTCAATTAATAAAAAAAATCTCTGTTTTTTGTTGATGAAATCAATTATTTGGGACATAGAATAAATAAAAATGGAATCTATCCCCTTGAGGATAAATTGGACAGTATAAAAAAAATGTCCTAAACCGAGTAACATTTCAGAATTGAAATCTTTCTTGGGCATGTTGTCATTTTACAGTAAATTCGTTAAAAATTTATCCATACATGCAAATCCTTTATTCTCTTTATTGAAAAGAAGTTATAATTGGAATTGGAAAAAAAGAACATGATCAGGCTTTCGAAAAATGTAAAAATTTGATTAATACAAAAACTTGTTTGACGCATTATTCGCAAAATTTACCTCTTTATGTTATTTGTGATGCATCAAACTATGGTATAGGAGGATATATTTCCCATATTGTAAACGGCATTGAGAAACCAATTACTTTTGTTTCGAGAACACTAAATGACACAGAAAAGAAATATTCCCAGATAGAAAAAGAAGGTTTATCAATATTCTTTACCTTAAACAGGCTAAAACAATTTCTTTACGGAAGAAAATTTATTATTAATACAGATCACACACCATTACTAGCCATTTTTGGCGATAAAAATAATTTACCAGCCTTAGTGGCAAATAGATTACATAGATGGTCACTCTCAATATCAAATTTTAATTTTGAAATTAAATATACTAAGGGAACTGAAATACCTCTTACAGATTTTCTTTCAAGATTTCCAAATCCTGAAAAAGGAGAGAAGGAAGAGGAAATGGGAGAAATTTTATTAATAGAAAATTCAATATTAGATTACGTCTTGGTATCGGACAAAACCCAAGAAGATCCAACTCTTAGAAAACTATATAAATTAGTCAAGTATGATAAGTATGATATTGACTCAGATGTAGATATAAAATCTTATATTAGAATTAAAAACGATATAACAATAGTAATAAATTGCCTATTTTTCGGAAATAGAATGATAATCCCCGATTCCTTAAGAGAATATGTTTTGAATATCATTCATGAAAATCATATTGGAATAAATAAAATGAAGACTCAAGCCAGAAGTTCTGTCTATTGGCCAGGAATGGATGAGCAAATTGATAAATTGTTTAAAAGCTGTAGCATTTGTATGGAAAACACATCAAAGCTGCCAAACCAGGAATTTACTGAGTGGACTCCACCAAACAAAGTTTGGAAGAGGATTCATCTTGACTATTTCTATTTTGCGGGAAAAACCTTTTTGATATTAGTGGATGCGCATTCTAATTGGATAGAATGTCAAATGGTTCCAAATACATAGGCGGGATTCTGCATAGACTTTTTGAGAGAATGTTTAGCGAGATATGGTATCCCGGAGGTGGCGGTAATGGATAATGGGCCCCCGTTTAGAAGTTATGAAATGTAGACATTTTTCGAAAGAAACAGCATACATGCGATGTTTAGCCCCGCCTACCATCCAGAGAGCAACGGACTAGCGGAAGTGTCTGTCAGAGAGATAAAAAAAGCTATGAGAAGTATTATTTCGGAGGAAAGAGAATTACCCCTTGAGTTTGCTTTGATAAAGGCATTATATGCATATAGATTGAGTCCTTTGACTAGAACGGAAAAATCCCCTGCTGGAATATTTTTAAATCGCGAGGTTAGAACGAAGATTTCCATGTTGAGCAAGAAATCAGTAAGAGTAGGGATATTGAAAAATAAAAAAAACAGAGCAATAGGTTCAAAATAAATGATAGAGCAAGATACAGATGGATGGAAAGAGGAAAACCGAAATGGATGTTTGGGATTTGAAAGAGAATAGTAGGAAGCGCAACAGCTGTATGATAGAAACTGATGGAATTGAAAAGTAGTACACACTAACTATATGAGGAGAAGTATGGAGAGAAAGTAGGTTTCGTCATCAGAAGAAGAAATAAGCTACCCAAGGCCTCAGACGTCAAGTCCCCTGACTCCTGCTACAATAGTAGCAGAATCTACACCTGGACCACCGGCTGAATCTACAGCTTCCCGGAGATATCCACTACGAGAGAGGAGACCACCGGATAGATATGTACCTTAATAAGTGTTGCTATCTTAAAAAAGGGGGAGTTGATGTAAATGGACTTATAAAATAATTAAATATTAAATAATATTATATAAATATAATATATATATATTTATAAATATATAATATAAATATATAAGTATATAATATATATAATAATTATTGAAAAAGGAGGAAGATAGGAGAGGGCACTGATCACCGGAGGATTTTATTGAACCGATCACGGTAAGATAACACAACTAACTAACCTAACAAAGATATTCCATTTATATATACACCGCAACACACCACAGAGTAACAGGTCACTAGTCAAAATAATTATATCATGAAATCCGAGAGAATTGCCATTTTAACACTTCCTCTCAATTCATCAGATTTCTACATTCCAAATCCAGTGACGTGTTTTTCATTCAAAAACCTTGGTAGGCCTTTAGTAAGGATGTCGGCAACATTTTCTTGGGTTGGTGTGTGGACGACCTCGACAAGTCGATCGCTACAAATGCTTCTGATGAAATGCCATTTGATGTCAATATGTTTAGTTCTGGCATGATAAACCGGATTTCTCGCCAGCTGTTGAGCACCCTGGTTATCCGACTTCAGAACAGTCGGTCCATTCAGCAATTCACCAAATCCCATCTCATCCAACAGCGCTCTAAGATAGACTGCCTCCTTTCCTGCTTCACAAAGTGCGACGTACTCAGATTATGTGCTCGAAAGAGTGACAGTCTGCTGCTTCTTCGATTCCCAGGCTATTGGACCTCTTGCCAAGAAGTAAACAATTCCCGTATGAGATTTTCTATCCGCGAGGTTTCCACCCCAATCAGCGTCGACATAACCATGAAGAGCCTCATTAGATTTCCTGTAGGTAATCCTCAAACATGAGGTGCCTTTCAAATAGCGGAGGACACGCCTGGCAGCATTCCAGTGCTGTCTCCTAGGATCATTACTGAACTGTCCCAAAGCACTAACTGCATAGGCTATATCGGGCCTTGTCGACACTGAGAGATATATCAATGATCCAATCAGTGATTGGTATTCTACCTTTTTCACTGGCTCATTCTCACCTTCTATAGATGAAATTTTTGTTATCTTGGAGTTCGAGTCCATGGGTGTAGAAATAGGCTTTGCCTCTTTCATCCTATATTTCGCCAGAAGTTCTTCAATATATCTCTCTTGATCTATGGATATTGAACCATCCTCTTTCATTTGTATCCTTATACCCAGGCAACAATTTATCCCTCCAAGATCCTTTATTTTGAATATCCTTTTCATACTTTCTTTAAAGGATTTCAACGTGTCTTCTCTTTCAGCCGCAATTATCAGATCATCAACATAGATTGCCACCAGGAGAATACCTTCATCATGCTTGATATAGACACAATTGTCAGATTGAAGTTGCTTCAGTCCCAAATTCTTTAATTCATTGTCGAGCCTTTCATGCCAAACTATTCCAGCTTGTTTCAGCCCATAAATTGCCTTTTTGAGTCGACATACTCTCTCTGGATATTTTCTTGAGATGAAGTTTTCCGGCTGTGTCATATAAATTTCTTCTTTAATTTCTCCATTCAAATAAGCAGATTGAACGTCCATCTGATGGAGTATCAAGTTGTATTCAACAGCCAAGGCTAAAAACATTCTAATAGTACTTTGGCGCACTACTGGGGCAAAAGTTTCCTCGTAGTCTATTCCGTACTGCTGTGAATAGCCTTTTGCTACTAGGCGAGCCTTATGGCGCTCAACAGAACCATCACTATTGCATTTCGTTTTGAATACCCATTTGGTTCCTATGATGTTTCGATTCTTAGGGGGATCAACCAATTCCCAAGTTTTGTTCTCAATCAAGGAATCAAACTCTTCCTCCATTGCTTTCTTCCAAAAATAAGAATTCCTTCCTGACAGCGCTTCCTCTGCGTCTTTTGGATCTGGCAAGTATTTCGCCTCTAGAAGTTCTTGCGTTGACAAATTGGCTGTAGGGTACTCCTTTCTTGGTCGGCCAGGTTTTCCTGTTCTAATATATATTGGTTGTCCTCTTCCTCTTCTTGAAATGACCACTTCACTTTCTGACGGCTCGTCCACTAAATCAGACATCTCTAGATCCGATTCACTTTCAATTTCAGTTCGTGATTTATCTTCGGATGTGCTTCCCTTTTCTTCAACTAGAGGAATCTCCTTGACAAAAGGATCTTTTTGTGGACTAACATCAATTTCAATGACTTCAGTCCGAATTCTTGATAATTCTGGTTCAATAAAACGTACATCTCTACTTTTTATAATTGTACGTGTACCAGGCTTCCAAAGTCTGTATGCCTTAGATTCTGTGAAATACCCTATTAACTTGTATTCCTCACTGCGAGGTGCGAATTTAGATCTATTCGGCCTATTATTCACGGCAAACGATTTACTTCCTATAATTTTTAAATGAGAAACTACAGGTTTTCTTTTGGTAAATAACTCATGTGGAGTTTTACAATCGTTATTTCTCGGGCATCTATTTCTGATATAAGTTGCCGTGTGTATTAGTTCAGCCCATAAAGTTTCAGGTAAATTACCTTCAATCATAAAGCACCTTGTCATATCTACTAGAGTTCTATTCGCTCTCTCAGCGACACCGTTCTGTTGAGGTGTATATTCGACAGAGAGCTGACGTCCTATACCTTCTCCTTCTAGGTAATCCTTGAATTCTCTGCTAAGGTATTCAGGCGCATTATCATTTCTAATACATTTCAACTTTTTTCCGGTTTGCTTTTCAGCATAATTTTTGAATATTCTAAATCCTTTAAATACTTCACTTCTTGATTTCATTATAAATGTGAAGATAAATCCTGAGAAGTCATCAATAAATGTTGAAAAATAAAGGGCGCCACCGAATGATTTTGTTCTCATGGGACCACAAATATCAGTATGAACCAACTCCAGTGGTTCCCTTGATCTCGTAAAAGACTCCTTCTGAAAAGGTAGCCTTGTTTGTTTACCTTTCAAACAAACTTCACAGGTAAAATTTTTAACATCAAAATTTGGCAGGCCGTAAACAATATTTTGCATTTTTAGCTTTTTGAGATCTTGCAAATTTAAATGGCCAAATCTACTATGCCATTTTTCGTAATTTTCTCTCCAGCTATGCAAATTTCTCTTGTCGCTAATGCCTTAGGACAATTGATATGACTTAAGATGTAAAGTCCATTCCTTTCATAGGCCTATATGCAAATTTTTGTATGCAAATTCACTATTTCAGCCTTTCTGTACTTGAAATTTACAATACCTACTGATGGAAAACAAATTGCCGTTTAATTCAGGAACAAATAATACGTCTTCCAAGGATAAGGTTACTGTTCCGTTTTTACCCGAACATTCCCATTTTACCTTCCCCTTTCCCAGAGCTTCAATGAATTTACCATTGGCTAGTGTAATTTTCACTGGTGCAGTCTCCTCAAAATGAACGAATGAGTCTCTTGAGCTGCACATGTGGGCAGTTGCGCCACTATCCAGACACCATTCATTTGCGCCAAGTTTGCTCAAATATTTTGTCCCAAAGGACGCAACCATTTCATTTTTAGGGTTCCTGGACTTTCTTTTTCTGCAGTCGGCAGCTTTATGCCCCTTTTTTCCACAGAAGTGGCAGCTAAATGGGAATCCCTTTGGCTTTGGTTTTGATGTGCTGGGCAAATTCTTTCTTTCTGGATTTCCAAGGAAAGCTTGTTCGGTATTAGTTGTGCCGTTCAATTGAGTTTGTCTAATTTCCTCCTCCAGCATTTTCACTTTTAAAGTTTCAAAGCTAGGCAGTTCGTCCCTAGTTTCTATCGCTGTTCTGAATCCTTCATAACTCTCTGGAAGGCTACATAATAAAAGGATAGAAAGGAAGTCCTCTGGGACTTGAGCGTCCATTTCACCCAGCCTGTCAGCCAAACTGGTAAAACTTGTTAAGGTAGTCCTGCACACAGCCTTTCATTAGGATTCATCTTCAAGAGGATCAACTGTTTCGTAAGGAAAACCTTAGTTGCAGGCTCTTTTGGTTGATGCACTTTATTCAAATTTTTCCATGCTTCTGCAGAAGTTGTGCATTTTTTAACATGTATTATTTCTGGAGGGCTCAAACTTAGGACTATAGTAGCCAGCGCCTTCTGGTCGTTCTTCTCCCATTCGTTGGATTCTACTTCGGTTTCAGGCTTGATTCTTATGCTATTTGCATATTCCCAAAGGTCGGAATGGATAAGAATCATTTTCATTTGCATCTTCCATGTTTCAAAAATTTCAGAATTTAATTTTTCTATTTGATAAAGGCTTGACATTTTGAATATTTTCTTGATGCTACAATTTCTTTAAAGTAATCCTGGGCCCATAACCTGTTGAAAAAGGAGGAAGATAGGAGAGGGCACTGATCACCAGAGGATTTTATTGAACCGGTCACGGTAAGATAACACAACTAACTAACCTAACAAAGATATTCCATTTATATATACACCGCAACACACCACAGAGTAACAGGTCACTGGTCGAAATAATTATATCATGAAATCCGAGAGAATTGCCATTTTAACAATAATTAAATAATTAAATATTAATTAATTTATTCATTTATTGGATTTTGACGAAGTAAAAGAAAATACATTCTGTCGAGAGATACGTAAATTTTGATTGTTTAATTTTTGGATTAAATTTATTTTGTTAAATTGTATTTATGTAAATATTTTTAAAGAAGATAAATAAACTTCTTTCATTTTATAGGTTCTGATATATTTCATTTTGTTTAATATAAATGTGTTTATACTATTTCAAATAAATTATTTAATAAGAAAAATAACACATAGATCTCAGAATTTGAATGCTAATAAAAGGTTTCTGGGATCTTTTAAGGGCATTGATAACTCTGACAATTTTTTCAGGATCCCGCATGTAAATGCACACAAGAGCTGGATAGTCAGAATGGGAGGGTCTAGTTTAACAATTGCAACCTGGAAAAAGGGTAAAGTCTACATCCGTACAGCCTTGAACAACTGTGATCAGCACCAGCAAATACTTCAGAATGAAATACCACCTGCACAAATACCAAATATGAAGATATTTAGAATAATTAATATAAAAAAATAATATATTAAAATGGATTTTGAGCTTTAGGGAAAAATGGAAAATATTTTTATTTCCATATTTTCGGTATTAAGACTAATTTATAAATATTTTATTGAATTAGTCTATGTTTGCAATATATTATTGTTGACTTTGCTTAGAAAGCAAATACTTCAGAATAAAATACAACCTGCACAAATACCAAATATAAATATACTTTCATTTTATATGCATAGATAGCGCGCTATTTCTTTGTGTTAATTTATGCCTAACTGGCCTTAGCTTTATTGTTTGCGGAAGAGCATTGCTCGATGCAAATATTAGAATGTAATTCTACTGTCCTATAAGCCTATGTCCATAGTTTTCTTGAAAACCATTTCTAAGATTCCTTCCTTCAGTGCTGCGTATATAAGCAAAATCGTCCAATACAGTATTAGAGCTCTGAGAAGCGGTCTGGTGGATTAAATTATCGAAACCGCTGGAAGGGTTCACCACTGATGAGCCAAGCCCTCCCAATATATTTTTTCATCGCAGTAAGGGCAGTAGAAGTTTGTATTATGTATAAAAGAAACATTCGTGCTTTTAAATCCTTTCATTTTATATGTATAGATGGCGCGCTATTGCTTAATGTTATTTTTGAAATAAATTGATATATTTTAAACTAGAGACTGTATTCTTTTTCTGCAAGCAAAATTCATTTCCATATTTTTTCAAGGATTTTTTTCATTGTAGAATATTGGGGTCTACGAGACCCCGCGCGAGTACTAACGTCAGTAAAATAGGCGCGAGTAACTAAGGGTTAATATTTGTTCTGGCCTTTGTTTGTTTTTTATCTCTTTCAGAAAAAAAATCGTTTAAAATACTGTCGAAGTCATTAGCAAACACATATATTTGCCTAATTTCCATGTGCTATTCTATTTTTAAAGAAAAATATTAACATACCAGTATTTTGGATAATTTTGTCTTATAAACCTATTTTTTCCTAGTCTTACTGAAAATATGGGAATCGCAAATAAGATCCATCGCAATCACTCACTCAACACAGGAAAATTCAAGGGTTAATGCGCTGGGGCGGGTACCTCGAGAGTTGGGTGGAAAAGCTGCCATCTATTTAAATTATATTGATTCTGAAACAACTAATTTTTATTTCCAAAGACACGTTTCAGTCACTGCAATACACTTGAAGCTAAGGTTTGTGTAGAAAACGAAGCCATGGATTGATGCACAATACAAAGATAGATTCAAGGCTTCAAGACTGGTATTTTTGATATTGGTGATAAATGAAAAGGCCAGAAGGACCAACCTCTGTAGTGAAGGACCAAATATTGGTTCGAATGGAAGAATTGAGCAAGAATAATGATGATTCATTCAATAAAGATTTCATTGTCTGAAGGAAATGCTCTTAAATTATTATTGATTTTGAATTTCGAGAGTTATGAACTAAACAGGGGAAAGTTTTTATCAACACAATAATAAAGAATATTCGAAAAGATATTCGTTTTGACCTCATATATGAATATCATTTTGTAGAACCTCAGGTGTTTGAAGGTTTGATAATATGTGTATAGAATTGTATTTATCATTACGATCTCCTTTCAATGCGTAAATATTGCAATTAATCCATTAACCATCGCCATAAAGGAGAAAATTGAGGTTTTCCTATTCCAAAGACAAGGACCTCTGTCTTCTGGGAACAATAACACTTGATAGGATTTTTTCTTTCTGAAAGTAAGGTTTTGTAATGCTTTTAGAGATATTTTGAATTTATAATTAAATCAGAAAAATAACTCAGAAAATATCAAAATTGAATTTCATCAAGAAGACGCTAGACCATAAACGGCGCTCATGATTTTGACGAATATCCGGGGTATGGGTTGACTTTGATGCGCACCCTGAGTATAACCCTAACCTGGATACCTCAGACTTCTATTTTTTTGGAAAATTAGATAGTGTTTTTATGTAGTAAAGCGCGCATTTCAAAGTGATGCAATTTAATACAAGTTTACGAGAGTTGTTGAAAGAGTTGGATTACGCGTTTCAGAAAGTTATTTCTCATGTTGGCAACAAGCTGAATCAAATATACACAGAAGGAAGGTAAATATATTGAATGAATCAAAAATATTGAGGTTTGTGTTAGTAGGTCCTATATAAATAATTTTAGTTTTCAATGAAAAATGTATTACTGTTGCGCATTATTTGTTATTGGCCTAACCTTGTTATTATATTTATATAATCGTTTCTCTTTTAACATTAGCGTTGCAGTTGCACGTTCAGAAGAACCATGTGATTTGAAAGATCGAGTAGTTTATCATAAGAATATAATAAACATTAGCCATTCGCTCTCTTAAACCTTTTGTTATATATTTGAATATATAATAGGAGTGTGCTATATGTTATTCTTAAAATATTTATATTATAGTTATATTTTAGCCTATCACACATACAGAGAGTAAGAAAGTCTAATAATGTATTCAGTTAAATAATCATAATCGATTAGTTTGACTATCATCATTTTACTCTGTAGAGAAGAATAATTCATTTTTATTGTATAAGTATTTCATTTAAAAAGAGCGAATATTGAAAATAACATACGATTTTTAAGAATTCAAACAATAATCTATCAGGTCTATAATAGAGTAAAATAACAAGGGATTTTAAAATTTCATTTTCTAATCATCTGGTAAAATTTTGTGAGAGAGGACACATAAATATATTTTTCATAGATTGTCGATGAACGAAAGGATATGCAGGAAATATCAAAGAACAATGCCACACTGATACATGGTTTTTTACGTCTATTTATATAAAAGATGTCTTAATTTTTGTGAAGATCTATTGATAGAACTTGCTTACCATTTTATTAGGTTGAAGTGTTTCTCTCTTATAAGCTTGATCATATATAGAAGCTTTTATTATTCTTTTTATGATAATGAACTCTCAATAATTTTAGATATTTGAAATAGGTTTATATGTGTGATATTGCTCATTCTTGAATATCTATATTTTAATTATATTACAATTATATCTTATTGTATATATCATATATTACAACACACAACAAAAACTAAAACCTAATCATATTTCATTTTAGGATAAATGTTTTAATACTATGTTTACTCCGTATTTTATTCAACACATATTGCATATAATTGGGGTGCTCAAAATAATAAAAATCCTCTAATGATATAGATAATAGGTGAAATCAATAAATATATAAATAGATGCATCCTGATCAACTTCAGAAATATAAAGCCTAGGATTTTTATTAGAAAGGGAGATATGATTTTAGAGCACGTGTACAGTCAATTATATATTCAATTCGAAGCCTATTACAATAAGAATTCATGACTTACATTTCCAACTTCCTTTTTAACCGAGCAAAGAAAAATGAATGACTATAGGCTTCAGTAAATCTGGTGGATATGACACACAAAAGAAACCTATTATGTAATTCACATCTGTACAATTTGGTGATAAATAATAGAGAATAATCTAAAAATCACAATAGAAGAGCTGTTTATACGGAATATCTTGCTATTTCGTCAGAAGGTAGTTGCTTTCAAAATAGAAGAGAAAAAGATTAATTTATTTCAAACACTAAAGAAAAACATAATATTTTTTCATATTTGAATTTGAACCCCCTATTTTTATTTCAAATATAATGATTGAAGGGTTTAACAAAATTTTATTTTTGCACACAAAACCTTTTCAAATCCTTAACTGCGAATAAAAAAAGGGTTCTAGATTTTTCCTTATTCGAAATAAAAACCTAATGAATATAGCCATATTTCGTGGTAATGGCAGAATAATAAACACCTTACCTTGACTTTCTCGTTATGGAGTAAATCATGTGAAGATATGTTAGTTAAAGGCATGTGCAGATATTCTTTATAACCTCTCCTGATGTTGAAACTGAAGCTTTCTGGTAGTTTTGGCCATCTACAGCTTTAAATATACACCCATCATTTATTTTTAAAATTAATTCTATGATCAAAAATCGATTCATTTCAATATATGACTCGAAACATCCACAGCCTTCTGTTGTGTAATCATGAGATTTATTTTTTCTTATTTATCAATATGATCCCAGTAATTTTTCAGTTTTTAGACATGTTGTAGGCATTGAATATAATCATTGGCAAAGTGTTATAGCCTAAAATTATTAGTAGATTTTATTTCCTTTCTCTATTTTTCTTTCAATGAAATGGATTTGAGATTTCGATATTTTTTATTCAGTGGAATACAATCCTTTCTCAACAATTTTTTGTGTTTAGAATTTTATTATTTTCAAATATGAAAATTATTTTACTAAAATATTTATTAATATCAATAGTCATTTGATTAGAAAGTAATTTGTTCTTACTAAGGACAAATATAAGCATTCGTCTTTTTTTGTTGTTTTGTTATAATTCATACAAATCTTTTATGATATAAATAAATTTTCAAACAAATTTTGAATTGATGAAACAATTGAGATAGAAAACCACTGATTAGCCAGGCCCTCTCATTTATTGAAATTACATGACATTTGTTTTTGATAATGTTTTTTTTTTTATAGATCAGGATATGCCTACTTTGTTTTTAATATCAACCCCTTACCATTTTTTTTCTATTGTTTTTTTCATGTGTTAAGCATATTTACGCAAGTTTGGCCTTAAATACCCATTTATTGGTTTTTCAGGAAGCCACTGGGATCAAAATTATTTTTGGTCCCAGTGGTACATCCTACTCCACGCTGACGAGCACCAACAGCGCGAAACGCGTTCGTAGATGGCTTTTCTTGACTTATCAAGAAATTGATTGGTCAAATATCAGGAAACAGGCTAAATCATTGTTTAATTGATTTCTGTTTCACCAGATGGCGCTCTGCCTTCTGTAAAGCGCATGTTTTCCTGGTCAGGATATGCCAACTTTGTTTTAAATATCAACACCTTACCTTTTTATTTTTCTATTTTTTCAGGTATAAAGCGTATTTACGCAAGTTTAGCCTTAAATACCCATTTGTTGGTTTTTCAGGAAGCCACTGGGACCGAAATCTTTTTGGTCGCAGTGGTACATCCTACTCCACGCTGACGAGCACCAACAGCGCGAAACGCGTTCGTTGATGGATTTTCTTGATTTATCAAGAAATTGATTGACCAATATCAGGGAACAGGCTAACTCAATAATTAGTTGATATCTGTTTCACCAGATGGCGCTCTGCCTTCTGTAAAGCACATGTGCTTCTGCTCAGGATATGCCTACTTTGTTTTTAATATCAAAACCTGACCTTTTTTTAATTTTTTTCTATTGTTTTTTCATATTACATTTTTATATACTTATTACTCAGGCTATAAATTGAGAAGAGCCTCCCTCGATCGTAACCCATTGAAAAATATTCTGGAAATGGCCTAGCATTAGGCTATTATATTTAATTAATAAAGTATATAACTGAATCCCAAATTTGAATTGTTATATTTTATTCTCTTTTGAAAATATAGAAATAATTTAACGATCAAATCACTGAAGACTTCAGAATCATTTTTTCCTTGACATTCTTGAATATTTTTTGTACTTTTCATAACTCCATTTTTATTCTTCCATCATGTGTGTATCCCATCTTCCTAGATAACGGTTCTCCATTGTTTTGAAATCTTCATTAATCATTTTAATCTTTATTTATTCACCTCATTCCTCACAGATATCTCTTAAAATTTCAAATGACGTTGTGATTAGTTTATCTCAATTCTCATGTTACCTTTAATAGATATGAAACTAGAAAGCAACTCGTTCACCAGTTCAAAATGTTTTCAGCTTTGCGTTTTCGCATAAATGTTCAATAGCTACAACAAATTGAGTCCAGGCTTTTCTCTCAGCCACATTCATCGAATTTATGAAAGAAGGTTCTTAATAAGATGTCTGATATGTGGGCCAACAAAAATATCTGCGCTAATTTTTCCATACTCAAATAGAAGATTTCCCTACTTATATATGTAAATAATAATCCGTTCTTATAACTAATGAAATTCCAGGAGACAAAAGACTAGAAAAAGATATAGTGATTACATTTAGAAGGTTTGATCATCTCATACGTAAAATCTCTATAGAAAGACACCAGGACGCGTCCGAAAGTGCATCGGATATTGTGATGATGGTCACATTTGCTAGATGGGGTTTTTTACCTCACAGTCTATATCTGTCACCATTTTCAGAACGTACAGGGCCCTCTTGATTTTTCCGCTTTTGAGAAAACTGCCAATGACATAGACTCCTCCTTTAAATTTTTAACGAAAGTGCCATATGGATGATGAAAAAGCGAAGGGTAGCGTTACAGATTATTCTCGATCCTGTTTTATAAATGACAGTTACCAAGGAAGAATTTGATGCGGTCTTGGTGGCAGATTGCTCTTCTGAAAATATCAAGAAATGCGCACAAAGAGCATATTATATATTTATAATTTTATCTGTTGATTCTTTCCGCTCAAAACCTATATCTATAGTTCATTTAAAATAGAGTTTCCAAGAGGTCGAATTCAGTATCAGTATAAAAGGAAAACTATAAATTAAAATTACAGCGGTATGGTAGTTTAAACTGGCAAAACAGCTAGGAGGCTTGGCCACTGATGAGCCCGCCCTCATATTAATTTATAATTGCAGAAAGTGCGGCATAGATTTGTTTAATTTTCAAAATAAGCATAAAAAATATATATTTCTTATATTTTCATTGTTGAAACACATTAATATGTTATAATAACTTGAAAAAAGTTGGCGTTCAGCCAACTAGAATATCGGTTAAATAAATATATTTTTGATCCAAAATATAAATGTGTTGGTGCGTTCTTTCCGCGAACACGCGTCACCACGTCGAACCACTCGCTTAGAGATATTGGTGCTGCCATACGGGCTAGATGCTTGTCGGACGCTGGAATGCCCTCTGTCAGCGTCTCATGTAGCACTTCATGTGGGAGGGAAGTTGAAAGCCCATGGCGCATTTACTTCTGTAAATTTTGTCCCGCCAATTTGATGGCGAAGAACTTTGCATATGACGATTTGTTGGTGTCGGGGTACAATTCTATAAGGGTTTGTCTGGCTTGCATTTAAGACAGCATGTATGAACAGAGTTAAAGCGCCTTTCTTCAGGAATCGCGACCGACTTGCGAGACTTTCTGAGTATGTTAGGAGCCCCTGGTACTACTGTCTATCATAGACCTGAAAGAAGGTAGTCGCTGAGTATTTACCTTCGTAGAGTTCGTAGAATATCTCAGCTTTGTCCTCTCAGTGGACCACTCCTCAGGTTGGTGAGGATGGCAAACAGCTGGACAAGCGCCCTGGCTAGGTGGCCCTCTCCGTTCATGTCCCCGGGTGTAGTGTGTCGGTGAGAGAGTCGTTCTATTTTTATTCTTCCAGTAGATTTGTAAGTCCTTCATCTTCGGGTTACTTCCCCTTCCATACTTATCCAGTATACTTTTTCCCTGTGGTGTTTGTGAAAGTGAAGGTGCTGTCAACTAGACGTTTGGGGAGGATTGTCATGATTTTTCAATCGTTATCAATGGAATGAGGGCACAAGATAGATCGATCAAGGGAACCGATGCATACAGAGAACACAGGGGGAGAGTGAGCTCACGTCCCGCGATTTAAGCTGAAGCTAGGAAATATATCTAGTATGGATGAGGCTCGGAGACCCTACTACCGCTTCTCCAGTCGGGTTGGGTCATGTGACCTATATTGAGGTTTGGATTGGTCACTCATTACGTCATGGAAGTTGAAGAATCGCCTTGATTGGTCTTAATTATTGGAAACCATATTTGATGGTTAGGGAGAAAATATGAGGATGGAGCATTGAACCTAATAAATTTGTCTTTAGCGAATTCAACCCCGGGGACCTTTGTCTTTGTGTTCTCTGAAATAGGAGTCTTTGACCTGGCGCTAATGATGCGAGATTGGCAATCGTTTTCTTAATTCTAGACCTAACCGCTAACCTTTTTTAACATCTATAATCGTGTTGGCTCCTTTTTCTCTGTCTGTCTGGCATGAAGTCCATATTTTATTTGGCTCTTGACACAGTACATTATACAGTAGATCATATGTAGTTTGGTACAGTGTTTAAGAGGTGGTGGGATATATGCAGGGAAATGGCAGAATGACTGGCTTTTTATATTGTAATATATGAAGCCAAAATGATCGCAGTATACATTTGATCAAACTATCAGTTATAGACAAGAATCAGAGTTCACAATCCTAAATACAAAAGAATTACATGCACATAGGATCATGGTTACCTCAGTTCAGATGTGGCACCCAGGAATATGAGGATGTACTATGAGTAATCCTGGAATCGCGGGTCAATCTGGCAGCATGGCGACTATTTTCTGCTACTGTTCTCAGGATATTCTGCCTTTCTTGGGCTAATTAATAACCTAAATTATATGCTAATCGTTTTCAGAGAGGCAATATTTTCTAAGAATTTCGAAATTTTCTATGCAGCCCTTCCATTTCCAAGTAAATTGGATTTACCTTATTTTTAAATTTATTTGACTTGATGGAGGTTTATTCTAATCTGTATTAAAAACCTACAGTTTTACTGCCAGTTATATCTCTAGGGCCCTTCAAAATCAGACTAAATTTCTTATATACCCTGAAATTGGTATAGAATTCAGGGTTGTTTGAAATAATTATGGAAATAATACTTTAATCACGAATTTATGAATATTCTATACATGATGTAATAATTAGAAAGTTTTCTCTGAACTTCTCATCAAAATCACCTTTGAAGAAAACACCAATATTTTAAAAGAAACATATCAGCGTTACTTTAGTTTCAAAATTACTGATGTTTACAGATGAAGTCGCGTTACCAATGAAGAAAGATATAGATATATTGTTGACAAATTTTTTTTATTCACATAGATTCATTTTTCAGCACTAGTAATAACGTTTTCCGCTATCGATATGTTGTGTTTTAGAAATCCTAGAAAGATTTGATGTGTGAAATATAGGCCTATAATTTTGTTTGGCTCCTAATTTATTTTTCAGGTTTTGAATATATTTATAATTATAAAACCTTTGATTCATCTGTAAACAATCCCCTTTACTGAATTTGATTTTATGAATAATCAATGTGAAACTGGGGTTCGAATTTACTTTATCATGTTAATCATATTGTGTTGATTTTTAATGATATTTTGGTGTTTCTAATCTCTCTTTATGGTTCAGCCTGAAAAATATATTTAATAATTGAGACTCACATATAAATATGTAGATGGAAAATTTGCCGGGAGGAAATTAATCCATGAAAGCAATTGGCACTTCTCCCGTCAAAATAAACGCCAGCATCTGACGCCATCTATTGACCGTCGCCGCAACTAGCGGCCTCGGGTCGGTGACAGAGCCACAACACCAACTTTGACAAACTGATAAGCGTCCACCTAGAGACCATGGTTTCGGGCTAATGGCCCTCGTCAAACTAGGGCGGACTTTATTCCATGAGATCCACACGGGATCTAATGGAATCCTCACAATCTACCAAAGAGGTGTTTTGCTGGCAATGTGGGTGGGCCAAATATATGGCTAGAACATAGATGGAAAAGCCACATTGCCAGCAAAACACCTCTTTTGTAGATTGTGAGGATTCCATTAGATCCCGTGTGGATCTCATGGAATAAAGTCCATCCTAGACTGACGAGGGCCATTAGCCCGAAACCATGGTCTCTAGGTGGACGCTTATCAGTTTGTCAAAGTTGGTGTTTTGGCTTTCTCACCGACCCGAGGCCGCTAGTTGCGGCGACGGTCAATAGATGGCGTCAGATTCTGACGTTTATTTTGACGGAGAAGTGCCCATTGCTTCCATATAAATATGTATATTTTAAAATGTGATAAATAGTATCGTAATCTCATATTTTTTCACACATTGTAAACAAACCATTTAACATATTTAAGGGAATAAATTATATTTTTATTGAAAAAAAGATTGCCTCAATTCCTAAATAGTATTAAAGAGATAATTTGATTATTTGGAAATAATATTATAAATAGTTAGATAAGACTTAGAGCTCCAAGAAGCGGCCTGGTAGATAACATTGGCAAACCGCTGAGAGAGTTCACCACTGATGAGTCAAGTCTTCCCAATATAATTTCATAGAAGTGAGGACAGTAAAGTTTGTTTTATATCTAAAAATATACCTTTGACTTTTATGCTTCTATTTCTTATAGTGAAATATGCGATATGATAAAATATGTATTTATGATTTGATTTTTAAACCAATGAACATACCTATACCCAGGAAAGAATATCCAACAAATTTATTCATGGGTCATATTACATCTTTCTATGTAGCTTTCATTTAAGTGGTAAACCATGACATTCTGGAGAGACGGATCGGTACATTTTCCTGCCACAAAAGGTCGTGGATCAAGGTCAAAGAACCACTTAAAGCGGCAGCACTCCAGATGATTGTCTGCACATTCAATAAAATAAAATATTTATATCTGAAACATTGTGATATATTTTCATTATATTTTAAAAGTTTCCTTGGAGAAAATATAAGAATTATTTATATTGGAAATTGAATAAATTAATTGTGGATTCAAGTTCTATAATTTTTAAATTCACAAAGTTATACTTACACATAATTCGCCAAAGCCTTTTCTAATAATCTTTTCATATAACTAACTTGCATACTAATTCTGTACATATTTAAAATATCTTTCTTTCTTTTCTTTCAAAAGTTTTGTTTATCTTTAAAGTGCAAGTGTCCCTAGGGGGACCTAGCGCTCTAAGCCTAAATAAAGAATAAATAAATTTTATTATTGATCAATATCTTCACGCAAATTTTCCACTGATATTTTGGCCACAGATTTGGTCTAAACCACTCTTTGGCAGATTTTGTAAAGACTCCATTACATCCCTTGTGGGTCTCATGGACTAAAGTTTGTCCTTGGCTGAAGGGAGCCATTAAACCGAAACCATGGTCACCGAGTTGGTGCTTTTAAATATGCCAAAGCTGGTTTAATGGCTTTGTCACCGACCCAAGTCCGCTAGTTTTCCACGGCATTGATTAGATGATGTCTAAATTTGACGGAAGAGGTGACCTTTTATACTTTATGTACATATATTAAAAAGGTAAACATTGAATTCTAAAATATTTAAATGTCCAATATTTCGATGTGAATATAAATATCTAGTCATACTTTATACATAATTTAATTTTTTAAATAATAAGAATAACATTTTAATTGAACAAGAATTAAAAACAATATTATCAATTATCACAGAATTATTTGAAAATTTAATAATTTTTCAAATATATACATTTATCCTTATATCTATAAAAATGAAATGCGAAATCGATGTTTGTTATCGCATCACGCAAAATCTACTGACTCAATCATTATGGAATTTCGCATGTAGGTAGCTGAAGATTTCGTTTAACATATAGGCTATTCAAAAAACTACAAAGGTTAATGTACTTTTTTAAAAAATTATTTAAATGAAATGGATTAGTTCCCGCCTTTTGCCGCTTGGCGCCGCACTGGTCGAGACGAACTTGATTGGTTAATAGCTTTACACTTATTTTGTTATTTTACACGCTGCATTTTTCGAAAGGTAAGATTATATATATTTATATTATTTAAACTCTTTGGAAATATTATTGTTTAGAAATATTTTTCTAATTTAATTGCTACTTACGTTTTTTTAGATAAGGTATACTGTTTGATTCTCATAAGGAATATTCATTTTATATTACAATTCATTTTATATTACGATTTAGATTATTGTTTAGAAATATTTTTCTAATTTCTAATTATGTTTTTTTCTGTATAGCTTTCTACATATATTTTACTATATATGTTTGTTCCATGCAATAGTTTTATACTTATTAGCATTTATATTGTAAGCAGCTTCTATGCATTTTTAATGACTGCTTTTTTTAGGGGTAGGCTCAATTTATTGGGCAGTTTTTTCAAACAAATTAGACAAAGGTATACTGTTTGATTCTCATAAGGAATATTATATTATAAAATCATATAATCATTTACGATTTAGATTATTGTTTAGATTTTTTTTTCTAATTTCATTATTATGTTTTTTTCTATATAGCTTGCTACGTATATTTTACTATATATGTTTGTTCCATGCAATAGTTTTATACTTATTAGCATTTATATTGTAAGCAGCTTCTATGCATTTTTAATAACTGCTTTTTTTAGGGGTAGGCTCAATTTATTGGGCAGTTTTTTCAACCAAATTAGACTTTTTTTTAGGCCTTCTTCCATTGTCTTTTTTTTTTTGCTGTCATTTGTTTAGGTAGTATTTATATTTATCTGCTTCATAATATGTAGCTGCTCATATATATCTATATAGGCTCAATTTATTGGGCAGTTTTTCAACCAAATTATACTTTTTTTAGGCCTTCTACCATTGTCTATTTTTTTTTTTGTTTTGCTGCCAATTGTTTAGGTAGTATTTATATTTATCTGCTTCATAATACGTAGTTGCTCATATATATCTATATATGTTCTACTCATATTTATTGTGCATATTTTTCAGCAAATTATACTTTTTTTTTACGTCTGCTTCCATTTGATTTTTTTTTAATCAGTTGTTTTACGTTTTCACTGAGTCTTATGCATTTTCCCCCTCCTTTCAGATTATTTCTATGCATTTTTTTTATTTTGGCCTTAGTCATGAGTCGAGCTTATTTTAATACACTATTTTTGAATTTTTTTCTTCATTCTCAGCCCTTGATGTTTTACATTTTTCAGTTAGCCTTATTTTTATTTTTACTAATGCTTTGTGTTTGTAGGTATGCCAAGCCATAGGAGAAGCAATCTTTCTCAGCGTTCCAATAGCTCTAGGGTTCAGCATGCTTACAGACTGCGCGAAACCAGAGGACAGAATATTCGAAGATTGCGTGCACAGTCCGCGCGTCAAGCCGCTGTGCGGTCGTTAGAGACACCTGATCCCATCCATTCTCGCTTACAGGCGCATTCAGAAATATATTCTTCTACTCGGAGGAATACTAGAACAAATAATTTTTTCAGCAGCGTTTGGTCTTCTATGGAAAATGCAGGTTTTAATTATTCTGTTGCTGTTGAATACTTTAAGCACCCTTTAATTTCCCTTGGGATGATGGACACTACATGCAGGTTTTGTTAGGGCCTTAAGATGGAAAGATGAGTCTTCTGGAATGTGCTGTTCAAACGGGAAAGTCCGTTTGCCCTTAATTGACTTACCTCCCGAGCCACTTCGCAGCCTATTATCTGGAGAGAATTCTGATTCAGTCCATTTTTTGCGTAATATTCGCAAATATAATTCCTGCTTTCAAATGACATAATTTGGAGCTGAAAACCAAACCCACTATGTTACCTTTCCAACCACATTTTCTATCCAAGGCCAGGTCTACCACAGAATAGGTTCACTTATGCCATCTGAGAACCAGCCAAGTAGATTTCTTCAGATCTATTTTGTGGGCAATGATGATGATGATGATATTCAGACTGATCGAAGATGCCAGCAATTACAGGGAGTACGTCGTAATATTTTACAGGGTTTGCAGCGCATGTTGCACCAACACAATCTACTGGTTCAACAGTTTAAAACTGCACTTGAAAATCTCCCCAGTGATGCATACAGAGTTGTTGTAAATGCTGATCGGACACCTCCTGGTCAACATCCTAGACAGTATAATGCTCCTACAGCTAATGAGGTTGCGGTTGTCTTAGCTGGTAATCAGTTTGGCTCACGTGACATTGTTTTACATCAGCGAGATAATTTGCTGAAACATGTTAGCGACACACATCGCTTTTATGATGCCCTTCAATATCCTTTAATTTTCTGGAAAGGCCAAGAAGGATATTTTCTTCATATTCCTCAGATCGACCCAAACACTAGACAGCCTTTGTCAAGTAAAGTGTCTTCTATGGATTTTTATGGCTATTTTATTATGGTTCGCCGAAATAGTCCAAATGTCATTGTTCAATTTGGCCAGCTCTTTCATCAATTCCTGGTCGATATGTATGCTAAGGTAGAAAGTGAACGTTTGCGCTATATTACGCTGCACCAGAGAAACTTGCGTGCAGAGAGTTATATTCATTTGCGCGATGCCCTGTCAACTGATGCAAATATTAACCCTAATAGCTTGGGTCAAAGGATCATTTTACCATCAAGTTTTGTCAATAGTCCCAGGTATTTGGCAGAATATACGCAGGATGCTTTTTGTTATGTTCGGAAATTTGGGCGTCCAGATATTTTTATTACTTTTACAAGTAACCCCTCTTGGGAAGAGCTATCTGCAGCGTTGCTACCAGGACAAAAACAGCTGGATAGACATGATATCACAGCTCGGGTTTTTCGGCAAAAATTAGTTAAATTTATTGGGGCTCTAACAAAAGGCCAATTGTATGGAGCAACAGTTGCGTGGATGTATTCTGTTGAATGGCAGAAAAGGGGACTTCCTCATGCTCACATATTAGTTTGGCTAGCAAATAAGCTCCGTCCCACTCAGATAGACTCTGTTATATGTGCTGAGTTTCCAGATCCTATTCAAGACCCGCTATTGTATAACATTGTGGTTAAGAATATGATACATGGGCCTTGCGGTGAGTACAACCCTGTGTCCCCCTGTATGAAGAATAGTAGCTGTTCTAAAAAATATCCAAAACAGTTTTTGCTGGAAACCCAGACTAATGTTCTCCAGGCTCGAATTTTAACTGGCTCTTTTCGAGGGGAAGAGGTCCTTATTCCTAGAATACCTATTATTCCAAATGATCTGCCTTTTAAGTTTAGACGCTTGCAATTCCCAGTTATGGTTGCCTTTGCTATGACAATTAATAAATCTCAGGGTCAAACATTGCAAGTAGTTGGTGTGCATCTTGAGTCTCCCTGTTTCTCGCATGGGCAACTCTATGTAGCATGCTCCCATGTTTCCCTGCCCAAAAAGATTATTTGTCTTTAGTTCTACTTTTAGTAAGGCACGCAATATTGTTTATCAGGGGGCTTTGATC
>CP092864.1:49831072-50028234 GCA_030710605.1 Cordylochernes scorpioides
GGGTGAGCTCAGTGAATAGTATATTATAAACTTACGGAATATCAATTCTTCTGTTAATATTTATGTGCTTTCTTGATATTATGGATTCTATGATGAGTCTCTGTTGTTTATTGGGGATGTTTGAATAATGAGTTCTTGGTTCGGATAGTGCGAAGGAATGACCTGTTTCTCTTATATGATGGTATACGAGAGATCTATTGTCCGTATTGTCTCGTACTAGAGATCTATTGTCCTGGTTTTCGATATTTTCTACTGGTTTCACCTACGTATTTGGTTTTGCATTCGTTGCATTCTATAGAGTATATGGCATTCTTAATATTAGAAGAATAATTAAGGCTATTGCTTTTTGTTATAGAGTTTCGTTAAAATATTTTGTCTCAATTTGTATAATAGTTAATATGTAAAAAATAATATTTTTATATCTTATAAAAATATATGTAAAATAGTATCCGATTATATTTAACTCGTGTTCTATTGGCGTGTCATTATACCATGTTTTCTCCTGTAGAAGGGCGTCCGTGCCCGAAAGCTAGAGAACAATAAAAAAAATGTTTTTGAAGAAGACACTCTTCTCTGGAGGAATGATTGATTTTGCTCAATATATTACTCTGTATTTGTGAAATCATCTTTAAAATATTCCTTTGCTTTCTTGTTCAAGATTCCCTAGCTGCAGATAGTTTGGTTGATAAATGACGACTAGTCCTACTACCGCCATCAATAAATACATTTACATATTCCAAGACTGATACGCTACGTTCTACGCTACAACTTGTGGAGAAGCTGAACCGATACCCTTTAAGAAATAAAAGAAAAAATTATACTGTTGAACCAGAAGAAACTTCTATGAATGTAAAAATGGAAGGTACCCAGGTAAGCAACTACTTTGTTCAACATCTGCCAAGCAACCCTTCCATTTTCTTCGGGGAGAGTGGTGAAGATCTCCAAAAATGGTTAAAAGGGTATGAACGTGTGGCAAGGTACAACCATTGGGACGAAACCCTTTGTCTTACTAAAGTTTATTTTTATCTGTCTAGAACTGCTCTCAAATGGTTTGAGAACAACGAAGAAAGCATCCAGACTTGGAAGGAATTCACATCTCAATTAGAGAATGTGTTCGGAAAAGAAGAAAATTCAAAATTGAAAGCGGAGAAGAAACTTATAACAGAGGCGCAATTAAAAGGTGAGAGTACCGAATTTTACATCAAGGATATCTGTGCTTGTGCAAAGTTGTTGATCCTCAAAAGAGCGAGGAAGATAAAATTTCCCACCTCATGAAGGGGGTAGCTGAGAAGCTTTAACAAGCACTCCTACCGAAGGATGTGCAGAGCATCGAGCAATTCATTACAGCAGTAATTCATTACAGAATGTCGCCGTGTCGAAGCGCTCCATTGTAGGCGAGTTACTCCAACCAGGTACCGCGCCTACCAATTGTGGCCTCTCTCCGTGATCTGAAAAATTGTCCGCGAGGAGATACAGCAAGCATTGGACTCACCTCAAGAGAAGCCTAAAATCGCTGCCATTGAAGATTTTGTGAGGAAAGTGTTTTGTGCTTGTCATTAATATTTAAAACACATTTAAACTTTATATATTTTATTCAATTAAGATCAAAATTACATAAACATCACATTTAATTATATATCATCACAAACAATTATATATCATAACTACATAACATTAAGCCAACTATATTTTGTTTTGTTTTCGTCACTGGTCCAATATTTTTATTTTCAGAGACTAAATTATGAGATTATTTTATAAATGAAAAATATGCAAAACAAATAACTATATACATCAATTCCCCCTTCTTAGGCTTGGCCCCTCATTTATTATATTTTTTTATCTCTGTGGACATCTGCGCTCCCTCTGAGGGTACCTGGGGGTTGTAAAAACTTTTCTCCTCTGAGATTGAAGTTGGCACACATTCAGCATCATTCATATTAGTGGGATGTGATTTACCAGGCAATATTTTTTAAATGTAGTTTTGATGAACTTTTTTTTCACCGTCACCTTGTTTTATTAAATAAACATTCCTTCCTAGTATTTTAATTATCTTTCCTGTATACCAAGAGGGATGTTTATTAGTAATCCACCTAAATTTCACAGTCTCATCCACTTTAAATTTACTGTTAACATATTGACCATTGACTTTGGAGACTTTTATTTCTTCTTTTGACAACACAGAAAGTCTTGATCTGATCTTTCTTCCAAGAAACAGCTCCGCAGGTGATGTCCCTTTTCTAATATTTACATCAGTCCTTAAAAAGAACAGAGCCCTGGACAGAGCCAAATCTAGTTCCACCTGCTCGTTTTCATATAATAGCTTTTTTAGCAATTTCTTTACCTCTCTTACAGAGACTTCTGCCTGTCCATTCGATTTTGGGTGATATGGGGGAGATGTCACATGAGATATGCCATTCTTAGACAAAAAATCACCAAAGTCACTACTAAAGAAAGGAGGACCATTATCAGAAACCACTACTTGTGGAAATCCGTAACGAGCAATACAATTTCTCATAAAATTTATACAAAAATATGTACTGGTGGATGGTACTTCAGAAACATCAACCCATGAAGAGAATGAATCTACACTGCAAGTAAAAACAGTCTATTTTTGAAATTGAAATAGTCCATGTGAACCCTCCTCCATGGTCCTGCGTATTTAGGCCAACTCTCAGTCCTTTGATGAGGCAAACTTTCATTAGAAAGACAAGTTCTACAATTTTTTGTAATTATTTCTATTGAAGAGTCCATGCCAGGCCACCAAATAGATGAACGAGCCATCATTTTCATTTTATTAGTCCCTGCATGGCTCTCATGTAATAATTGAAGAACCTTTTCATGTAGACTTTTTGGAATAACCATTCTATTCTCAAGAAAAATACATTTTTGGAGAATGGTGAAGTCATCAATCCTTTTCAAATAAGGAATGAGATCATCATTGGGACTTGAGGGTAACTCCCCTTTCTCAATAATTTCATACAATTTGAATAAAGTTCTGTTTAAATGTGTTTCATGGGCCACAAGAACATGGTCAATGATGGAAGTATTTAAGAGTAAAATTTCACCACTCCCATCATTATACTCCAAACTATTATTTTGAAACTCTGGAAATCTAGAAAGGAAATCTGGAATGATATTATCCTTTCTTTTTTATACTTAATTTCAAAATTAAAATTCGAAAGAGTTAGAGCCCATCTATGAAGTCTATTTGCAATGAGTGGAGGCAAATTTGTTTTATCTCCAAAAATAGTTGTTAAGGGCTTGTGATCAGATAAATGGTGAATTTCCTACCAAAAAGGTATTTTTTAAATTTATTTACTGCAAAAACAATTGCAAGTCCTTCTCTTTCAACTTGAGAATATTTTCTTTCATGAACATTCAAATTTCTGGATATGAAACACACAGGCCTTTCCTCCCCAACCATCAAATGTGAAAGGGTTGCTCCTATTCCCACCTGACTTGCATCACAAGAAAGAATCAAAGGCAAATTTAGGGAATAATGCGATAAACATGTGGTCTCATCTAATGCATTTTTACAGGAATTGAAAGATCCATCTGTCTCAACATTCCAAGACCATTTCACATTCTTTTTAATAGGTTGTATGAAGGATATGCTAAATCTGAAAGATTTGGCAAAAATCTACTATAAAATGACAAAAATCCAAGGAAGCTTTTAATTCAGTTATATTCTTAGGAACTGGACAATTCTTTATGCAAGCTAGCTTGTCTTTCAAGGGGTATATACCAAATCCATTAATTTTATGCCCAAGATATTCAATCTCATTTTTAACAAATAATCACTTATTTTAGTTTATCGTAAAATTATTTTTTTTTAAAGAATATTAAGTGTTCTCTTAAAATATGGACTAAATCGATCATACATCCAATCTTTAAAAGCGGTGACAAAGACAACCCTTCAAATTACCGTGGTATGGCACTGATAAGTAATTTTTCGAAACCTTTTACAACAATTATAAGATCAAGACTGAATGAATGGGTAGAAAGAAGAAACGTCATTCCAGAAAATCAGGCGGGTTTCCGAAGGGGCCGATCGTGTGTGGACCTGATATTCACACTGACCTCTCTAATACAACTTTCACTGAGGAAAAAGAGTGGAAAATTATATGTATTTTTTGTTGATTTGAGAAAATCATTTGACACAGTTCCTCACTCATTACTCTGGAAGAAATTAACCAATCTGGGCGTGAGCTATCAATTTATACATGCAATTAGAAATTACTACGAACAGGCGACTGTGGCAGTCAGATGGAGGGGTTCAATTACAGAAAATATTAAGATACATTCGGGCGTTTTACAAGGAGAGCCACTATCGCCATTACTTTTTATATTATTTATGACGGACCTGATTAAAATGTATGACAACTCAGATCTGACGAGTGTATACCTTCCGGAATTTGGTGATGTTCACCTGCCGATGTATGCAGATGATATTGCTATTATAGGGGAGTCGAGGGTAAACCTCCAAAAAAGATTAATATATTGAAGGAATATATTGGTGTGAACGAAATGACACTGAACGAGTCCAAATCGAAGGTTATGGTATTTCGCAATGGTGGTAAACCCTCAAGAGAAGATAGATGGTACTGGAATGGTAAACCTCTGACGGTAACAAGAAGATATAATTACTTGGGATACCCTCTGGTCAGTACAACTAAAACCACTCAAGCCGCAAACTTTTTCAAAGGAAAAGCACTTGCGGCAATAAATGCTACAACCCCAATATTGGCGAAATCAAAAATTAATTCACTAAACTCTGCAATGAAACTGTTTGACTCAATTGTGATGGCTGTTTTGATGTATGCTGCTCCAATTTGGGCAACAGAGTATAAAGATTTATTAGACCATATACAAGATACATTTATTCGTAGGTTTTTGAATTTGCCTAGATATACACCAGGATACATAATAAGACCAGAAACAGGCCGCGTCTCATTAATAATAACAGCTCTGAAATTGACCTTGAAATATTGGCTGAGGGTGCTGAGTATGGATACAAATAGACTGCCTCGAATTTGTTTAACTAGAATGAGGCAATTATCCTGTGCTACAGGTGCGCCCATCGGTTTTATAAAACAATTAAGCAATTTACTTAATAATAACGGATTCTCGTGGCTTACTTATTGTAATGATCCTGACTCACTAAGGAATGCTATCCCTGGAATATTAAGAACTGCGATAGAGCAAACAATACAAAACGACCTAACAAGAATAACCCAATCAAAGTTATATTCCCACTATAGAGACATATATACAACCTTTACCACCGAAGAATACTTCTTAACTGAAATTCCTTTTCCTATCATCAGATTAATTGCACAATTTAGAACCCTTTCAATTTTTTTTAGAGAACACCATTTGATTTTATTGAGGCGTGAAGACCTGAAATTCACTTTCTGTGGATCAGGAATAACAACGGAGATGTTGCATTACTTATTTGACTGTGCTGCTCTGTCTGAGGAAAGACGAAAACTAAATGATAAAACGGGGCAACTTTGTCCTTCATTTCCGGCACTGATTAATGAAATATCAAAGAATAGGTATATAGCGATGGCGATATTTGGATTCCACAAGACTATATCCCGGAAAAAGGCCTCACAATGTTCTCCCTATCCCTTGTGAACTGGCGAATCCTGTATAGGGCGAGTTGCCTTAAATAAAGGCTTTTTGTTGTTGTTGTTGTTGTTAAGTGTTCTCTTAAGAATATCTAAATGGTGTTCCAAATCCTCTGATGCAATAAGAATATCATCAAAATAAATTTAAACATCATTGATTCCCAAGAAGAAGGATTCCATTGTCTTCTGAAATATTTCAGAAGCAGTATTTATACCAAAATCCAAACGATTATATTTATATAAACCTTTGTGAGTGGAGACAACCAAATACTTTTTGAAATATCATCCATCTCAATTTGATGGTAAACCTTTGATAAATCTAATTTAGTAAATAATTTATTTCCTTGAAAATTACTTAAGACTGAATCAATGTTAGGGATAGGATATTTAACATCCTCTAAGTAAGGATTTAAACTCTTTTTAAAATCAGCGCAAAGTCTAATTTGGCCATCTGGTTTTGCAACACAAACAAGTGGAGAAGCACAATCACTTCTATCTATAGGAGACAAAATATTTAAATCAACCAATTTATCAATTTCATCTTCCACCAGTTGTTTTAAGGCAAAAGGAACTTGTCTGAATTTGTAAAATTTTGGGATAAAGTCAGCCTTTACATCAAGATGGCATTTGAAACCTTTAATAGGGCCAGATTTGAATTCAAAAATTGATTTATAATCATTTATAAGGGACTCTACATTAAAAGAGTCCAATTTATGTAAAGAATTAAAGAAATATAAAAAAACTAAGGAAATCTCTTCCCAAAAGAAATTTAGAGAAATTTAAATCAGTTATGAGGATATCAATCACCCTAGAAACATTTCAAAATTTTATTTCAAATTTAGCCTTGCCTAAAATAGGTATTTTAGAACCACTATAGCCTGTTAAGATGGTATCACATTTGTTCAACTCAATATTTTTAAAATATTTAAAGTAAACACATTTAGTTAACGTAGTAATGGCTGCACCAGTATCAATTTCAGCCAAAAGTTCAATCTCATTTACACACATAGTTTCAGTCAAAGGAGGATATAAATTTATATTATACAATGACAAACTATTTTGAGAATTTGAAGGATTATTAACATTAGGGTGCGACTTAAATTCATTAAAATTCTTTTTAGAATTTATGGGCAAATTATGGTCAGACCTGTTTTTTTATAACATATTGTGGAAATATGACCTGATTTACCACAAACTCTACAAGTAGCAGATTTAAAGAAACAATTATAATGAAGATGGTTAGTCTTACCACAGTGTTTACAGGTATTATTAATGGCGTGAAGATACTGTGGGGACTGATGGGCATTTTCGGATCCTTTGATATTATGAAGCTCATTATCCGCTGATTCCGCAGACAGAGCTATGTCCACTGCACCATCAAAAGTTAAGTTTTCTTCTTGTAGGAGTTTCTTTTGGGTAGATGAATCAATGATGCCAGCAACAAATCTGTCACGTAAGGATTCTTGTAAAAAATCTCCAAAAGAACACTTTTGAGCTTGGTCTTTTAGGCGTATCATATATTTAGTAATAGTTTCTCCAGACTTTTGATCCATTTTCTGAAATATGAATCTTTCATATATTATATTATTTTTGGATTAAAATGTTTTAATAGATCATACATAATTTATCAAAAGGAACTTGAGCAACTTCCTCTGGAAAAACTAAATTTCGCAAAATACTAAAATATTTAGGGCCTATACTTGAAATAAGAAATGGCGTCTTAAAATCTTCCTTTGTTTTAGAAATTAACATAAATTGTTTTAAGCGATATATATAATTTTCCACATTTTCTAAATTCTCATCAAATTTCTCAAACGTACCTGAAGACATATTTGAAGTATAATTTCTTCTCCCAAATCAATTTCTTTGTTCTTTACAAAATTCGCTTTTCCTCGTCGCCAGTTGTTTTGTGCTTGTCATTAATATTTAAAACACATTTAAACTTTATATATTTTATTCAATTAAGATCAAAATTACATAAACATCACATTTAATTATATATCATCACAAACAATTATATATCATAACTACGTAACATTAAGCCAACTATATTTTTGTTTTGTTTTCGTCACTGGTCCAATATTTTTATTTTCATAGACTAAATTATGAGATTAATTTATAAATGAAAAATATGCAAAACAAATAATCAACTATATACATCAGAAAGATATTGTAAAGACCATGGCACCTATATCAAAACCTACAATAAATCCCCCTCAAGCACCCAGGCCGGTATCAAATCCTCGATTCGAGGCTCAACCTGGAACTCCCCATCCAACAACTCAGTATCAGAAACAAGGAAGAAGCCGCGACACCAATGAATGGGGACAACTGAGGGAAAGACAATCTGTTTCTACTGCGGACGCCCAGGTCACGTCCTCCGCTATTGCCGCGGCAGGAAGAGACACAATGAGGAAAGGAGAAATGAATATTTCAAAGGAAACCAAGATGCAATGGTATTCTACAATCCTCGAGCCGAATCTCAGGAGCCCAACGACGAATCATCGAGGAATATTTTAACTCGCTACCGAAGCCTTACCCCATATCCCGGTCTAAACAGACAACATTTCTCATCTGCTAGAAGATCTAGCTGGACGCCCCGCCATGAACCCTAGATGATAGACCATATTGGAGGTGAGGCCGCAAAGTTAGAAAATGCTCCCTTGCCGACCACAGTAGAAATAAGAAAAAACTACATTGACGTAAACATAGACCTGCCAAGCCCTCATGAAGAATATACCTCAACTGAAAGAAGACATCCATTTTTTGGTCAAGACATAAAATTTTCCAACAGATTATAAAAATATTTATTACTCTGTATTTGTAAAATAATCTTTGAAATATTTCTTAGCTTGCTTGTTCAAGATTCCCTAGCTGCATATAGTTTGGTTGATAATTGACGACTAGTAGTACTGACGCTATCAATAAATACTTTTACATATTACAAGACCCGTTATACGCTACAATATTATATACACATGACATAAAATACTAAGATTATACAAACTTTCCGCAATTATGTATGTGAGTGATGTCAAATAAAATTCCGAATTATCGCCGCGAGTAAGAGACGGACATCTAAACCTCATATTACTTTAAGTGGTGACTCCATTTTAAGTGAATAAGTTATAGGTAATATTAGAAATGCTAAAAAGGTGGAATATCAATTTCTTACAGGCGGTTGAAGGCGACAATTTCGACAAAAAGAACTATAAATTGATGTCAAAACGACTATATAACCAGTTGGACCTTTACCTTCTATAGATCCACGATCATGATACTCTTTCAGCAGCTGGAGTGCCATGAAAATGTTGCTTTGAGTGGTAGATACTGGACTAAATTTTATTTTTCCTGTCAATTAATTATGATCAGAATTCTGATATTTTTACATTCACTTCTAAACTAAAAATGTAAGTCTACAAAATTTAGCTTTTTAGTTGGGGACAAATAAATAATATCAATATTTTTAAATATTGTAGGATAATATTTTATATACATACAGAGATCATACAAAAGTCAAATATTTTGCACATTCACTAAATCAAGTTAATACCACAAGTGTATAAAATTGAAGAAATATAAGAGACTGTGAGGGTTTAAAATATATTATAGAATAAAATTCATGAATAATATGAATTGTCGCGCAATGCCCCTCTGGTACTTCGCGACCACGCCGCTTCCTTCCTCGTGAATTTCCTACGACGGCTCCTTTGTTCTTCCTCTGCAGCCCACCCTAAAGACCTTCAGAGAACCACCACTCAGGTGTATCACCTTTCCTCTAGCATTTTTTTTATCGGTCTTACAACTGGTGGGGGTACACTAAAGACTTACCAGAAGAGTAGCGACTGTGGTGTTGGCGAGAGTGTCACCACAGCAACCGGTACCAAGACTTCTAACACTCCTCTTTTTATTGTCTTCTTTAAACCACATTGAATATGACTTTAATGACAATTAACAGGTATTTACACTTTTAAACCACAGGGCCAATATCAACGGATATTTACACTCATTTGCCCCTGGAAACAGGACCACAGCAGTCGGCGATTCTCACACTAGTTCCAGACGGGAAATAGACGAAAACGCCATCTATTGACGGATGTTGTTGTAGGTGTTTTTCAGGCACATATACGCGACACTGGCTCCTCCTTAAGGCGGATCGTCCTTATCCGGTCCTGTCGCCTTGATTGCATGTTTCTTTCGCTGGTGCCGCTACTCTCACCGGACCCGCCTCTCTCGCTGTTACCGCCTCTCTTGCTTGAACCGCCTCTCTTGCTGGAGCCGCCTTTCTCGCCGGAGCCGCCTCTCTCGCTGGAGCTGCTTCTCTCGCAGGAGTCGCCCTTTCGACGGAACCGCTTCTCACGCCGGAAGGGCTTCTCTCGCCGGAGGGGCTTCTCTCGCTGGCACCACTTCTCTCGCCGGGACAACTTCTCTTGCCGGGGCCACTTCTCTCGCCGAGACCACTCTTCTCGCCGGTGCATCTTCTCTTGCCGGGAGCACTCCTCTTGCTTGGACCTCTTCTCCTACCGGGACCACTCCTCTCGCCAGGACCATTTCTCTCGCCGGGACCTCTTCTCTCGTCCGGACCAATCCTCTCGCCAGAACATCTTCCCTCGCAGCATTGCTCGCCGGTACCGCTTTTCGCACCAAAGTCGCTTCTCTCGCTGGCACGGCTTCTCTTGCCGTGAACGCTCCTGCTGCAGGCACCGCTTCTATCGCTGGGACGCCTCATTCGCCTGAACCGCTTCTTTCGCGGCTCTGCTTGAAGCAGATTCAGGGTCCGTCTTTGAGGTGCCATTATCAGGCCTTTTGATCTCTTTGCATCATTTTTGGGAGACACTGCCTTTAACTGTTTTCTGGACCTCTCGAGGGAAGTTCTTCTGGCGAAAGCTGGCAGAGGTATTTCGCGGTTTGCCAGTGAGATCACCGCACCTCCAAAATCCCCCATGAGAGCCAGCTCGACCTCCAGCCTCCGGGACTCCGCCTGGCCCTCGCTGACATCACCTCCTAAGGTTGTCTGGGCTGTACTTATCTCCCTCTGTAAATGAACGTCCATTTGAGACAGTAACTGCAGCATCTCTTTATCTCTAAGACGCCTTCTTTCCTCGCTTTATTTTTCTAAAAGAAGCCATTCTTCCTTTCTAAGGCTCTTTTTTTCTTCTCTTTCTTTTTATATAGGAAGTCTTTCTTTCTCTCTCTTTTTCTCCCTAAGAAGCATTTCTTCCTCTCTCTTTTCTTCTCTATGAAATCTTTCTTCGTCCATCTCCTGATATCCCTGTATTATCTGAACCATCTGAGCCAGCGAGCTCTGCTCCGAGGTCATCTTTTGGCATCTTATGTCAATGGGCTTTCTTTAGCAACCGCAAACTTCAAAAACCTCCTGGTGACCTCCACGAGGAAGAATCCTACTTCTGACACCAGTTTTCACGTGCTGGCCCTCTGGTTATTCAAGACAACACCGCTTCCTCCCTCGTCGATCACCTAACCCGGCTCCATTGCTTTTCCTCTGCAGCCCTACCCTGCAGACCACCCAAAGACCTTCTGAGAACCACCACTCAGGTGAATCTCCTTTCCTCTGGCAGTATCTCTCGGCGTTACAACTGGTGGGGGAGACGAGAGACATACCAAAAGAGTAGAGACTTTGAATAATATGAATTGTCGCGCATGCCCCTCTGGTACTTCGCGACGACGCCGCTTCTTTCCTCGTAAATTTCCTGCGCAGGTTCCTTTGCTCTTCCTCTGCAGCCCACCCCAAAGACTTTCTGAGAACCACCACCCAGGTGGATCTCTTTCCTCTAGCAGTATCTCTCGGCCTTACAACTGGTAAGAGGACACTAGAGACTTACCAGAAGAGTAACGACTGTAGTGTTGGCTAGAGTTTCACAACAGAAACTGGCACCAAGACTTCTAACACTCCTCTTTATATTGTCTTCTTCATACCAGATTGAATATGATGCTAATATAGGGTGTACCAGGTAAATTGGGACTAAATTTGACAGTCCATAAAACAAAAACTACTTGAGATTAAAAACTTGTTTTTTTTTCATTACGTAGCCATATTCATGTAAAATGCAACAGTACCTGTGTGCGCAGTGTAGTGATGAAGAGTAACCGAGAATTTGAAAATCGAGCTGCCATCATCGTTGCTCTGCGCGCCGGAAGGAGCCCCAAAGAGATAGTGGATTTTCTTAAGTTGCCCAAAACCACTATTTATCGTGTCAAGAAGCAGTTTGATGAGACCGACAGTAACAAAGAGGGGATAGCTACAAGAAAAAAGCACTCGCGTCGATCGGACAGGGTAAGAGGCGAAGAATTTGTCAAAAATGTCAAGGAGAAGATTGATGGAAACCCTGGGAAGAGCATGAGGGCCATAGCCAAGGAAATGGACGTTGGCTCTATGACAATTGTCAGAACTATCCATGAGGACCTTGGTCTCAAGTCTTATGCCCTTCGGAAAGGTCAGTTGCTGACTGAGAATATGAAGAATAACAGAAAAGGAAAGGCTGCTGCCCTCCTCAACAACCTGAAACACGACTCTTTTGGCATGCTAAGGTTCTTCTCTAACGAAAAGAACTTTGACGTGGACCAAAAGGTAAATCCCAGGAATGATCGCTGGATCTGTAAAGACCCCTCAGAGATACCTGTCGTGATGCACACGAAATTTCCTGCCTCCGTAATGGTCCTTGGCGTTATCAGCAGTGAAGGTGATGTCATGCCTCCCCATTTCTTTGATAAGGGCCTTAGGATGAACGCTGACACCTACATCAATGTTCTGGACCCCGTTGTGAAGCCTTGGATGGACATGGTGGCCGCAGGAAGGAAGTATGTCTTCCAACAGGACTCAGCTCCAGCCCATAAGGCAAAAAAGACACAATCGTGGCTGACACTTAACGTCCCTAGTCACTGGGGTCCTGATATTTGGCCCCCTAATTCTCCAGATTGCAATCCCCTCGACTACTATGTATGGGGCGTTGTTGAGAGAGATGTCAACAAAACTCTTCATACCACCATCCAGTCTGTCAAGAAAGCGGTTCACACGGTGATGACCCAAATGGACAAGGTCATCGTCGCCAAGGCATGTGCTTCATTCCGCACTCGCCTCGAGACTGTTGTAGCTAATAATGGAAACTACATTGAATAAATAAAAACTATATCCTTTTATCTACTACTGTGTCAAATTTCATTCGGATATTTTAATTTTTACTTGCAAAAAATTTCAGTAAAAATACCATTGTTGAAATTCCCAATTTACCTGGTACACCCTGTAGAAATTAACAGGTATTTACACTATTTAAACCACAGGACCAATATCAACGGATATTTACACTCATTTGCCCCAGGAAACAGGACCACAGCAGTCGGCGATTCTCACACTAGTTTCAGAAGGGAAAAAAAACGAAAGCGCCATCTATTGGCGGAGGTTGTAGATGTTTTTCAACGCATATACGTGACAGTATTATGAATATATTCTATTTACGTAATAAAAATACAAACGTCTCAAAAATATCGCGCTAGGTTCTCCGTTGACCTTCGGGCTTATACCGTAGAGAAATATAGGGTTAATGTTCAGGATATTGTTGTTTATCAAATACAGCTCTTTGAGATTTTGCAGGCTACAAATAAGCTTCTAGGTATTGATCTCATCTTGTTGTTCCCACGCACAACCCAATTGCATAGTAAGAAAAAATAACTTCAAAATATACCCATGTATTAAAACTTACATTATTATATACATTATATCATAATGATTTTAAAATAATTTGTATAAATATTTTTTTGAAATAATATATTTATTAACCCTTTAAAAAGATAGTATTCTTCTGTGTGCATAAATAAACATGTGACAGTTCTTTATGATTTTCAAAATATAAAAATCTAAGCTTTTATATAAATAGACATAAGGTTCAAATGTATTGAATATTTAAATTTAGTGAAGCTTTTCCTTTCCATTATATCCATCTCCAAAATTTATAAATGTATATTTTATGTGAAACAATTCAAAGATACATCTAAACATTTTTTAGAAAGGTTTCTTAGATAGTAATTATATATCTAGGAAGAAGGACCAAATTCCCATTTATATTATCCATTATAATGACGTTATAATTTTTATATCTTTTAACTTTTAGAAGATACGCTTACCTACATTTATTCAGGGACTGAATAGATCTCACCGTTGAATATTCATCTCTGAATTTCCATTCAATTTCCATAATTGAATTGCTTGTCACGACTGCAGAAGTTGTGTGTGTGAGGCCGCGAGAAGTTAATTTCACATGACCAAAAGAGAAACAGAGTTCAAAAATTAGCTTGACTAGATAATATAGGCAATATTTCTATTCATTTTAATTTATTGGACATTAAAATGTATATATTTGTGTTTATATTACTAGAAAATATATTATTGGTGATTATTGGGGGCAGATATATACAAATACACTCTATTTAAGTAAAATAAATACATACGTCTCAGAAATATCGCCCTTGATTCTCTATTGAACTTTTGTTTTAAACCAAAGAAAAGTCTGGGGTCAATGTTTTGGATATTGTTGTTTATCAAATACAGCTATACGAGATTATAGCACTTTTTAAATAGGTTTCTAGGTATTGATGTCATCCTGTTGTTGCTGCGCACAACCCAAATGCATTGTGAGAAAACTACTATATAATATACATATGTATGTTTTATCCTATTATATTATTAAGATTTAAAATTTGTTTGTATAAAGATTGTGTGTTATATTTGAAATTATATATTTGAACGCTTTTAAAATGCTTTCTATCCATTATATTCATTTCAAAATTTATAAATGGACTTTCATGTGGAACAATTCAAGGGAGAAACCAAACATTTCTCAGATAGGTTCCTTCAATAGTTAATATATATCTCTGACGAACCAAATTACCATTTATATTATCCATTCTGATGAGCCTATCAATTTGAAATCCTTTGACATTTGGATATACGTTTATCTATTTTTTTAAGGGACTGAATATATCACACTTCTGAATATTCATCTCTGAATTTCCATTTAGAATAACCATTTCTAGGAATTTCTCTAAAACGCGTGATAAAGCGAAAAGAAGTTTGAAATTATACTTTTCCCTAAAGATCTCATCAGCTTTGGAAATGGAATAATTGAATTGTTTGTCACGACTGCAGAAGTATTATCATTATAATAAATAAATGAGGCTCAGTTTAGTTAAATTCTTGATTCAACCTTCTCCAAGTATCAATACGTAAATTGTGGAAGACTACGATTTGAACGATGTCAAGCTTTTTTGTCTTACATTATATATGGCTAAATGGAATGCAAACATATAATTTTGTTACACTTAAATGCATATATAAAAATGAACAAAAGAATTGCTATAATGTATGAGATAAAAATAAACGTTAGCAATACGTTTCTTTATACTTGATATTTTATGCAAGCTTTCGGATCTTATCAATCCTTCCATTAGCTGTAATCAATCCTTCCTAAGCTGTAAGCTGAGAGAAAAGAGTATATATAGAAGTACAATATTATTTACATACACCTAACGAAAATAAAAAATAAAAAATAAAAATGAAATAAACATTTTCATAACGTAATATATAAATTTACATATTCGAAAATTAGACGTAAGTAAAATTCTATCTATATGCAAACAAAACAGAAATTGAATATGGCATATGGGGCTATGGTTGTGAAGATCAAACTGGGGAAGATGAGGAAGGATCTGGTGAAAAGGAAGGGCTGGGCTGTTTTTTCCTGAATGAATGGTACTGAGATGGTAGTTCTATACGCCTGTTGATACTGTTTAAATCATGAGAGACGAAGGATTCTATTAATAATCTTTGATGTTTGGATTTAATGTTATGGTAATGACAGATTGGGTCGGAAAAGTTAAAAGTATGGCCGGTTTTTGAGGTGTGCTTAAAGATCACAGTCCTCAGAACACTCACGAAAAGAATACATACGCACTGCTCCACCCCAGCTTTTAAAAAATTAGAAAAGAAAACCATCATCAGTAATCTAACATCAAGAGGCTATCCACTTCCCTTTATACTTACACATAGTTTTAACCCTTCCAAACACACTCAGCCCGAAGTAAACCGTAACACTTGCATTATACCTTATTCTTTTGAAAATCAATCAATAGCCCACTCCCTTAAAAAATTTGGTTTAAGAACCTTTTTCACCAACCACCTCTCAATAGGCCAAATACTCCGGAACCCCATCACCAGATCCAATATTAAGAAACGTCCCGACCAGCAACCATATGCCATTTACTCCGTATGCTGCCAAGATTGCAACGCAACATATGTGGGTGAGACTGGCCGGTTCATTTATAACAGAATTTCCGAGCATAACAGAAATTTAATAAACAAAGATCCCAAATCTTTGATCTTTCAGCACACCTCAAAAACCGGCCATACTTTTAACCTTTCCGACCCAATCTGTCATTACCATAACATTAAATCCAAACATCAAAGATTATTAATAGAATCCTTCGTCTCTCGTGATTTAAACAGCATCAACAGGCGTATAGAACTACCATCTCGGTACCATTCATTCAGGAAAAAACAGCCCAGCCCTTCCTTTCCACCAGATCCTTTCTCATCTTCCCCAGTTTGATCTTCACAACCATAGCCCCATATGCCATATTCAATTTCTGTTTTGTTTGCATATAGATAGAATATTACTTACGTCTAATTTTCGAATATGTAAATTTATATATTACGTTATGGAAATGTTTATTTCATTTTTATTTTTATTTTTTATTTTCGTTAGGTGTATGTAAATAATATTGTACTTCTATATATACTCTTTTCTCTCAGCTTACAGCTTGGCCTGTGGAAGGATTGATAAGATCCGAAAGCTTGCATACAATTTCAAGTATAAAGAAACGTATTGCTACCGTTTATTTTTATCTCATATATAAAAATCAGTTCAAACCTAATAGGTCTATATGTGTAAACAAGATGTTCAGGAATCTGTGTGTGCGGGAATGAAATTAAAGATATGAAAATATAATATATATAATATATGTATTATTTATATAGTATAATATAATGATTTTCATATTTATTTATTCGATGAAATACCCATTTAACTATATATAACATGTATTTCTAGGTTTCCGCTAGATATATTAATATTTGTTTTCTCTTCAAATAAAGGTGAATTAACACAGAGACACATATATGATTAAGTACTTACTCCAAAATTATTACTTTTGTAGTTTCAGGAAACGCATCACCAGCCACTTTTGATATTCTATTGCTTTTAAAATCGAATTTTATAATTTTTGTGTTCCAAGAAAAAATCGGGGTTTGATTTCTTGTAGCCTATTTCCAGAAAATCCTAAAAAGAGAACAGATCTTGGTAGAATGGTTGTCAGATTTCCCCATATCTCATCCAGGTAGCACGATTCAAAGGATAATCCTATTAGATTTGTAAATTGGCTCAGAAATCCAATATTGAACGTTTGGAAATTTGGAGTATCCCTAAAAGTAAAAACCTCAATCTTATTTTCCACCCCGCCAAAGGCATTAGGTGTGCCGAGTATCTTGACATTTATTCTATCAAATATCAATATTTTGAAATCTAAACCGTTGAAGAAATTTTGAGGTTATATTGGTACCATAGTGATGTAAATGGACTTATATAAATAATTAAATATTAAATAATATTATATAAATATAAAATTTATATATATAAATACACTGGTGTCCAAAAAATAAGAAACGTTTGTTTTTTAATGATATGTTTTAAAATATACAACGCTAAAAGCTAAAAAGTAATTTAATTAGGTATTTTAAGTCATAGAATTTATTTATCGCAACCATTCGATTCGGTAAAATTGGAAATATGCAAATTTTTGCTTGTCTTTATAAGTGTGCTATTTGGCGTGTCGTTTACCCCATCTAAGAATTGTCCAATTATAATTTTATTTAATCCTTAGTTAATTATGAGTTCACGAAATATTTTAGCAGATTATTTAAAATGGAGAGCTGTTGGAAGAATGGAGGCAGGGCAATCACAAGTTGAAGTAGCAAAATGGCTAAATGTGAATAAATCTGTGGTCAGCAAAATATGGAAACAGTTCATTGAGACAGGAACCATCAAAAGAAAAGAAGGTTCTGGTAGAAAAAGAAAAACAGCTACCTCTGAAGACCGTTATCTGGTCGTAACTGCCAAGCGCCATAGGGAGATGACAGCTATTCAACTCTCTAATGAACTCTCAAGTGCTACTGGAACGAGAATTTCAAGACAAACTGTTTACCGAAGGCTGGATTCGCCGCCAGGAGGCCAAGGCAAGCGGCCGCATTGAAAAATGCTCCCGAACAATTTGTAAGTAATTTATGTTTTTTTTTAGTTAAAGCGGATAATTACTGAAAAAAAGGGGAAAGCTAAGTTATAACTTATTTAGAAGATAATAATAATAAAACAGTTGTAAGGACGAGATGAAAATTCCGAAATTTGCATACTTGTTGCTAGTTCTCCATATCATAATTTGTTTCAAACGGCCAGAATACCTAATACAAGAGTTTGTTAAATGTAAACGGAGAATGTATCGGAAATCAAACGATGGATTTGGATGTGTTGGCACTCCTATACTACTACTACTGAACATATCCAGCGGCTATTGTATCCAGGTCATTTGGTTACTTCTAATGATCAGTGGTATTGAGCCTAACCCTGGCCCCAAAAAGCAGACAACTTTGTTAACAGAGCCAACCCCCACAGGGAAGAAATCGGCTGATACTGAGTTGAAGACAATGATCGTCCAAATGTCATCAGAGATCAGAAATCTTGGCGAGAGAATAGATACGAGATTGTCAAACATCGAGAAAAGAATAATAGAGTGGGACCAGAGACTTCTTGGAGTTGAAATGAAGTTAACAACTTGTGTGGAAACCTCGGCTGCTACGAACGAGAAAGTCTCTGAGAATGTAACTAAGTTAAGGGAAATTGAAGCCAAGACCGACTTTCTGGAGATGAAGCTGCGGGAGCCAAATCTCGTTTTCTACGGAGTTGAGGGAGAAGCGAATGAAGGACCAGCTGAAAGTCTTCAAAAAGTTAAATCTATTATAAAAGAAAAAATGCAGATTCTAGAAAATATAAGTATAACTAAATGCCATAGACTTGGAAAGGCTAATAAATCGCCTATTTTGATTTCATTGCCTGAATATGAGGACAGAATTAAATTATTCAAAAATACGACTAAACTTAGAGATAGCAAAATTTACATAAGCAAAGACTACAGTAAAAAGATTAGAGATCAACGGCTTATTCTTATTGCTAAAAGGAAAGAACTTTTTGAAAAAGGCACTCGATCAAAGTTGAGAGATAACAAACTTTTTGTAAAAGGTGTAGTTTATGAAGCTGTAAATGGCCAAGTTGTCAATACTAATGGAAATAAGATATAGCTAAAACAGTTTTTTTTTTAAATCATATTTCCACTATATATATTTTTTTCGCTAATAACCACAATACCCTATAGCTTCACATTGCAATCTTATATTTAAATTCCTAAACTTTTAGTATTTTGATCTTTTCTTATTTAATTTGATTTCACAATGTTTTTGTTTTTAGGATTTCTATTTTTACGCACTTTACCTTATTCATATGTAATTATATCTAAAAGCGCACCTAACTATGTAAATTTATCATTACCAACATATATGTAAATTTTAACTTTTGTTTTTGTCCACCTTGATTCTTTTTCTTTAAAATGACCATTCTTTATTCCTGCCATTACTTTTTAAAAAAGAAAAAAGATCTACATGTTCATTCTTATTTACATATTTTCCTTTTTGTATATATTACCTTTTGCCTACTGATTATTGCCTTTTCACAAATGCCTTTTATTTTTCTTATAATCACCAAATGTTTTCCACTTATCCTTTGTTAATGTAATTTTCATATTGTTTTCAATGTTCTTCATATTCTCATGTTATACTTTTGTATTTATCATTCATTTTATTTCTCTTCCCCATTAATGATATATGTGTAATATATGTTTAAAGTCACCCTGTTTGCCATACCTCAAATGTAAATACTTTATCTCTCCCTTTTCCCCTGTGTTTAATATTGTTTGTAATTCAACGGCGAATCCGTATAGGGCAAGACGCCCTAATAAAGTTGTTTTGTTGTTGTTGTTGTTTACCGAAGGCTTCACGAAGGTGTTCTTTATGCAAGACGACCAATGGTCTGTATCCCTTTAACCTCTGCTCACAGGAGAGCCCGCTTGAATTGGTGCTTGGAACATCAGGCCTGGACTCATGATCAGTGGGCCAATGTTCTCGTCAGTGACGAGTCAAGATTTGGTTTAAACACAGATTCTCGACGAGTTTTCATCTGGAGGGAGCCTGGAACCCGCTATCATCCCAGTAACATCAGGGAAATCGACCATTTTAGAGGGGGCAGTCTCTTAGTCTGGGCTGGCATCAGTTCTAGCAGACGCACACCCCTCCACATTTTTTCTGGGGGCAATTTAACTGCCCAAAGGTACAGGGACGAGATCCTTGAGCCCTATTTAAGACCTTATAGAGATCAAATTGGTCACAATTTAATTTTAATGGACGATAATGATCGTCCGCATAGGGCTAGGCTAGTCAATGAATATCTCCAGAGTGAGAATATTCGAAGGATGGATTGGCCAGCCAGATCTCCGGACCTGAATCCAATAGAGCATGTGTGGGATGCTCTAGAGAGGCGTATTGGAGCTCGTCACCCCTCTCCCAGAACCCTCGTTGAGCTAAGAACTGCTCTATTGGAGGAGTGGGGTTTACTACCCCTGGACCTCCTCCAAAGCCTGGTAAACAGTATGAGGGCTCGCTGTGAGACCTTGATAGCTGTTAGAGGTGATCATACTCCCTATTGATATCTTATTTCTTTAAGATCTGGAACCTTAGCTTTGGGTATGTTGGTAATAATTTGCATATTTCATAATTTCAAATATTTTTTTATTTTCATATAGCTAGTCAAATTCTCCATAGTTTAAACTATTTGTATACTAAATTTTATATTTGTTAATAAATTAGCTTTTGAGAAATTTCAATATTGGTTAAGTTTCTTATTTTTTGGACATCAGTGTATATAATATAAATATGTAAATATAAAATATAAATAATAATTATATAATTGAATATTAATTAATTAATTTATTTATTGGATTTTGACGAAGTAAAAGAAAATACATTCTGTCGAGAGATACGTAAATCTTGATTGTTTAATTTTTGGATTAAATTTGTTTTGTTAAATTGTATTTATGTAAATATTTTAAAGAAGATAAATAAACTTCTTTTATTTTATAAGTTCTGATATTTTTTATTTTGTTTAATATAAATGTGTTTATACTATTTCAAATAAATTATTTAATAAGCAAAATAACAATGGCGACGAGGATTTCGTTTGAACCATATATAATGAAAGAAGAACCTTAAATCCATTTATCGAAGATGTTAAATATCCGATACCGAACATCGATAATGTTTTACATTCTTTTTCTGTTAAAAGTATATTTAGTAAAATTGATCTTTCAAGCGCATATCATCAGATACTTCTAGACGAGGAATCTCAAAAATTGACAGTTATTTCTACCCATAAAGGCCTTTTTAAATATAAAAGGCTGCCCTTCGGTATCGAGTCCAGAGCGACTATTTTCCAAAGAACTATGGACAATATTTTTTCCGGTCTTAAAAATGTAATAATATATTTAGACGATATTCTTATAGCATCGTCTGATGAAAATGAGCATAATTCAGATATTGAGACAGTCATGAATAAATTATCTAATTTTAATTTTTCAATTAATAAAGAAAAATATTTTTTTTTGTTGATGAAATCAATTATTTGGGACATAAAATAAATAGAAATGGAATCTATCCCCTTGAGGATAAATTGGACAGTATAAAAAAATGTCCTAAACCGAGTAACATTTCAGAATTGAATTTTAAAAATTTGATTAATACAAAAACTTGTTTGACGCATTATTCGCAAGATTTACCTCTTTATGTTACTTGTGATGCATCGAACTATGGTATAGGAGGATATATTTCCCATATTGTAAACGGCATTGAGAAACCAATTACTTTTGTTTCGAGAACACTAAATGACACAGAAAAGAAATATTCCCAGATAGAAAAAGAAGGTTTATCAATATTCTTTACCTTTAAAAGACTAAAAAACAATTTCTTTACGGAAGAAAATTTATTATTAATACAGATCACAAACCATTACTAACCATTTTTGGCGATAAAAATAATTTACCAGCCTTAGTGTCAAATAGATTACATAGATGGTCACTCTCAATATCAAATTTTAATTTTGAAATTAAATATACTAAGGGAACTGAAATACCTCTTGCAGATTTTCTTTCAAGATTTCCAAATCCTGAAAAAGGGGAGAAGGAAGAGGAAATGGGAGAAATATTATTAATAGAAAATTCAATATTAGATTACGTCTTGGTATCGGACAAAACCCAAGAAGATCAAACTCTTAGAAAACTATATAAATTAGTCAAGTATGAAATTGACTCAGATGTAGATATAAAACCTTATATTAGAATTAAAAACGAGATAACAATAGTAAGAAATTGTCTATTTTTCGGAAATAGAATGATAATCCCCGATTCCTTAAGAGAATATGTTTTGAATGTCATTCATGGATATCATATTGGAATAAATAAAATGAAGACTCTGGCCAGAAGTTCTGTCTATTGGCCAGGAATGGATGAGCAAATTGAAAAATTGTATAAAAGCTGTAGCATTTGTATGGAAAACACATCAAAGCTGCCAAACCAGGAATTTACTGAGTGGACTCCACCAAACAAAGTTTGGAAGAGGATTCATCTTGACTATTTCTATTTTGCGGAAAAACCTTTTTGATATTAGTGGATGCACATTCTAATTGGATAGAATGTCAAATGGTTCCAAATACGTCGGCGGGATTCTGCATAGACTTTTGAGATAATGTTTAGCGAGATATGGTATCCCGGAGGTGGCGGTAATGGATAATGGGCCCCCGTTTAGAAGTTATGAAATTAAGACATTTTTCGAAAGAAACGGCACGCATGCGATGTTTAGCCCCGCCTACCATCCAGAAAACAACGGACTACCGGAAGTGTCTGTAAGAGAGATAAAAAAAGCTATGGGAAGTATTATTTCGGAGGAAAGAGGATTACCCCTTGAGTTTGCTTTGATAAAGGCATTATATGCATATAGATTGAGTCCTTTGACTAGAACGGAAAAATCCCCTGCTGGAATATTTTTAAATCGCAAGATTAGAACGAATATTTCCATGTTGAGCAAGAAATCAGTAAGAGTAGGGAGATTGAAAAATAAAAAACAGCAATAGCTACAAAATAAATGATTGAGTAAGATACAGATGGATGGAAAGAGGAAAACCGAAATGGATGTTTGCGATTGCAAAGAGAATAGTAGGAAGCAACAGCTGTATGATAGAAACTGATGGAATTGAAAAGAAAGTACACACTAACTATATGAGGAGAAGTATGGAGAGAAAGGATGTTTCGTAATCAGAAGAAGGAATAAGCTACCCAAGGCCTCAGACGTCAAGTCCCCTGACTCCTGCTACAATAGTAGCAGAATCTACACCTGGACCACCGGCTGAATCTACACCTTCCCGGAGATATCCACTACGAGAGAGGAGACCACCGGATAGATATGTACCTTAATAAGTGTTGCTATCTTAAAAAAGGGGGAGTTGATGTGAATGGACTTATAAAAATAATTAAATATTAAATAATATTATATAAATAATATTTATATATATATATAATATAAATATATAAATATAAAATATAAAAATAATGATTAAATAATTAAATATTAATTAATTTATTTATTTATTGGATTTTGACGAAGTAAAAGAAAATACATTCTGTCGAGAGATACGTAAATTTTGATTGTTTAATTTTTGGATTAAATTTATTTTGTTAAATTGTATTTATGTAAATATTTTTAAAGAAGATAAATAAACTTCTTTTATTTTATAGGTTCTGATATATTTTATTTTGTTTAATATAAATGTGTTTATACTATTTCAAATAAATTATTTAATAAGCAAAATAACACATAGATCTCAGAATTTGAATGCTAATAAAAGGTTTCTGGGATCTTTTAAGGGCATTTATAACTCTGACAATTTTTTCAGGATCCCGCATGTAAATGCACACAAGAGCTGGATAGTCAGAATGGGAGGGTCTAGTTTCACAATTGCAACCTGGAAAAAGGGTAAAGTCTACATCCGTACAGCCTTGAACAACTGTGATCAGCATCAGCAAAAACTTCAGAAAGAAATACAACCTGCACAAATACCAAATATAAATATATTAATGATAATTAATATAAAAAATATATTAAAATGGATTTTGAGCTTTAGGGAAAAATGGAAAAATATTTTTATTTCCATATTTTCGGTATTAAGACTAATTTATAATTATTTTATTGAATCAGTTTATTTTTGCAATATATTATTGTTGACTTTGCTTAGAAAGCAAATACTACAGAATGAAATACAACCTGAACAAATACCAAATATAAATATACTTTCATTTTATATGTATAGATGGCGCGTTATTGCTTTGTGTTAATTTATGCCTAACTGGCCTTGTCTTTATTGTTTGCGGAAGAGAATTGCTCGATGCAAATATTAGAATGTAATTCTACTGTCCTATAAGCCTATGTCCATAGTTTTCTTGAAAACCATTTCTAAGATTCCATCCTTCAGTGCTGCGTATATAAGCAAAATCGCCCAATACAGTATTAGAGCTCTGAGAAGCGGTCTGGTGGATTAAATTGGCGAAACCGCTGGGAGGGTTCACCACTGATGAGCCAAGCCCTCCCAATATATTTTTTCATCGCAGTATGGGCAGTAGAAGTTTGTATTATGTATAAAAGAAACAGTCGTGCTTTTAAATCCTTTCATTTTATATGTATAGATGGCGCGCTATTGCTTTGTGTTAATTTATGTCTAACTGGCCTTGTCTTTATTGTTTGCGGAAGAGCATTGCTCGATGCAAATATTAGAATGTAATTCTACTGTCCTATAAGCCTATGTCCATAGTTTTCTTGAAAACCATTTCTAAGATTCCATCCTTCAGTGCTGCGTATATAAGCAAAATCGTCCAATACAGTATTAGAGCTCTGAGAAGCGGTCTGGTGGATTAAATTGGCGAAACCGCTGGGAGGGTTCACCACTGATGAGCCAAGCCCTCCCAATATATTTTTTCATCGCAGTAAGGGCAGTAGAAGTTTGTATTATGTATAAAAGAAACATTCGTGCTTTTAAATCCTTCCATTTTATATGTATAGATGGCGCGCTATTGCTTAATATTATTTTTCAAATAAATTGATATATTTTGAACCAGAGACTGTATTCTTTTTCTGCAAGCAAAATTCATTTCCATATTTTTTTTCAAGGATTTTTTTCATTGTAGAATATTGGGGTCTACGAGACCCCGCGCGAGTACTAACGTCAGTAAAATAGGCGCGAGTAACTAAGGGTTAATATTCGTTCTGGCCTTTGTTTGTTTTTATCTTTTTCAGAAAAAATCGTTTAAAATACAGTTGAAGTTATTAGCAAACACATATATTTGCCTAATTTCCATGTGCTCTTCTATTTTTAAAGAAAAATATTTACATACCTGTATTTTGGATAATTTTGTCTTATAGACCTATTTTTTCCTATTCTTACTGAAAATATGGGCATCGCAAACAAGATCCATCGCATTCACTCACTCAACACAGGAAAATTCAAGGGTTAATGCGCTGGGGCGGGTACCTCGAGAGTTGGGTGGAAAAGCTGCCATCTATTTAAATTATATTGATTTTGAAACAACTAATTTTTATTTCCAAAGACCTTTCAGTCACTGCAATACACTTGAAGCTAAGGTTTGTGTAGAAAACGAAGCCATGGATTGATGCACAATACAAAGGTAGATTCAAGGCTTCAAGACTGGTATTTTTGATATTGGTGATAAATAAAAAGGCCAGAAGGACCAACCTCTGTAGTGAAGGACCAAATATTGGTTCGAATGGAAGAATTGAGCACGAATAATGATGATTCATTTAATAAAGATTTCATTGTCTAAAGGAAATGCTCTTAAATTATTATTGATTTTGAATTTCGAGAGTTATGAACTAAACAGGGGAAAGTTTTTCCAACACAATAATAAAGAATATTCGGAAAGATATTCGTTTTGACCTCATATATGAATATCATTTTGTAGAACCTCAGGTGTTTGAAGGTTTGATAATATGTGTATAGAATTGTATTTATCATTACGATCCCATTTCAAAGCGTAAATATTGCAATTAATCCATTAACAATCGCCATAAAGGAGAAAATTGAGGTTTTCCTATTCCAAAGATAAGGACTTCTGTCTTCTGGGAACACTAACACTTGATAGGATTTTTTCTTTCTAAAAGTAAGGTTTTGTAATGCTATTACAGATATTTTGAATTTATAATCAAATCAGAAAAATAACTCAGAAAATATCCAAATTGAATTTCATCAAGAAGACGCTAGACCATAAACGGCGCTCATGATTTTGACGAATATCCAGGGTATGGGTTGACTTTGATGCGCACCCTGAGTATAACCCTGACCTGGATACCTCAGACTTCTATTTTTTTGAAAATTTAGATAGTGTTTTTATGTAGTGAAGCGCGCATTTCAAAGTGATGCAATTTAATACAAGTTGTACGAGAGTTGTTGAAAGAGTTGGATTACGCGTTTCAGAAAGTTATTTCTCATGTTGGCAACAAGCTGAATCAAATATACACAGAAGGAAGGTAAATATATTGAATGAATCAAATATATTGTGGTTTTTTAATAGGTCCTATATGAATAATTTTAGTTTTCAAGAAAAATGTATTACTGTTGTGCATTATTTGTTATTGGCCAAGCCTTGTATATTATATCTATATAATCGTTTCTCTTTAACATTCACATTGCAGTTACACATTCAGAAGAACCATGTGATTTGAAAGATCGAGTAGTTTATCATAAGAATAAAATAAACATTAGCCATTCGCTCTCTTAAACCTTTTGTTATATATATGAATATATAATAGGAGTGTACTATATGTTATTCTTGAAATATTTAAATAATAGTTATATTTTAACCTATCACACATACAGAGCAAGAAAGTCTAATAATGTATTCAGTTAAATAATCATAATCGCTTAGTTTGACTATCATCATTTTACTCTGTAGAGAAGAATAATTCATTTTTATTGTATAAGTATTTCATTTAAAAAGAGCGAATATTGAAAATAACATACGATTTTTAAGAATTCAAACAATAATCTATCAGGTCTATAATAGAGTAAAATAACAAGGGATTTTAAAATTCCATTTTCTAATCATCTGGTAAAATTTTGTGAGAGAGGACACATAAATATATTTTTCATAGATTGTCGATGAACGAAAGGATATGCAGGAAATATCAAAGAACAATGCCACACTGATACATGGTTTTCTACGTCTATTTATATAGAAGATGTCTTAATTTTTGTGAAGATCTATTGATAGAACTTGCTTACCATTTTATTAGGTTGAAGTGTTTCTCTCTTATAAGTTTGATCATATATAGAAGCTTTTATTATTCTTTTTATGATAATGAACTCTCAATAATTTTAGATATTTGAAATAGGTTTATATGTGTGATATTGCTCATTCTTGAATATCTATATTTTAATTATATTACAATTATATCTTATTGTATATATCATATATTACAACACACAACAAAAACTAAAACCTAATCATATTTCATTTTAGGATAAATGTTTTAATACTATCTTTACTCCGTATTTTATTCAACACATATTGCATATAATTGGGGTGCTCAAAATAATAAAAATCCTCTAATGATATAGATAATAGGTGAAATCAATAAATATATAAATAGATGCATCCTGATCAACTTCAGAAATATAAAGCCTAGGATTTTTATTAGAATGGGAGATATGATTTTAGAGCACGTGTACAGTCAATTATATATTCAATTCGAAGCCTATTACAATAAGAATTCATGACTTACATTTCCAACTTCCTTTTTAACCGAGCAAAGAAAAATGAATGACTATAGGCTTCAGTAAATCTGGTGGATATGACACACAAAAGAGACCTATTATGTAATTCACATCTGTACAATTTGGTGATAAATAATAGAGAAAAATCTAAAAATCACAATAGAAGAGCTGTTTATACGGAATATCTTGCTATTTCGTCAGAAGGTAGTTGCTTTCAAAATAGAAAAGAGAAAAAGATTAATTTATTTCAAACACTAAAGAAAAACAAAATATTTTTTCATATTTGAATTTGAACCCCCTAATTTTATTCGAATATAATGATTGAAGAGTTTAACAAAATTTTTATTTTTGCACAAAACCTTTTCAAATCCTTAACTGCGAGTAAAAACAGGTTCTAGAATTTTTCTTTTTCGAAATAAAAACCTAATGAATATAGCCATATTTCGTGTTAATGGCAGAATAATAAACACCTTACCTTGTCTTTCTCGTTATGGAGTAAATCATATGAAGATATGTTAGTTATAGGCATGTGCAGATATTCTTTATAACCTCTCCTGATGTTGAAACTGAAGCTTTCTGGTAGTTTTTGCCATCTACAGCTTTAAATATACACCCATCATTTTTTTTTAAATTAATTCTATGATCAAAAATCGATTCATTTCAATATATGACTCGAAACATCCACAGCCTTCTGTTGTGTAATCATGATATTTATTTTTTCTTATTTATCAATATGATCCCAGTAAATTTTCAGTTTTTAGACATGCTGTAGGCATTGAATATAATCATTGGCAAAGTATTATAGCCTAAAATTATTAGTAGATTTTATTTCCTTTCTCTATTTTTCTTTCAATGAAATGGATTTGAGATTTCGATATTTTTTATTCAGTGGAATACAATCCTTTCTCAACAATTTTTTGTGTTTAGAATTTTATTATTTTCAAATATGAAAAATATTTTACTAAAATATTTATTAATATCAATAGTCATTTGATTAGAAAGTAATTTGTTCTTACTAAGGACAAATATAAGCATTCGTCTTTTTTTGTTGTTTTGTTATAATTCATACAAATCTTTTATGATATAAATAAATTTTCAAACAAATTTTAAATTGATGAAACAATTGAGATAGAAATCCACTGATTAGCCAGGCCCTCTCATTTATTGAAATTACATGACATTTGTTTTTGATAATGTTTTTTTTTTATAGATCAGGATATGCCTACTTTGTTTTTAATATCAACCCCTTACCATTTTTTTCTATTGTTTTTTTCATGTGTTAAGCATATTTACGCAAGTTTGGCCTTAAATACCCATTTATTGGTTTTTCAGGAAGCCACTGGGATCAAAATTATTTTTGGTCCCAGTGGTACATCCTACTCCACGCTGACGAGCACCAACAGCGCGAAACGCGTTCGTAGATGGCTTTTCTTGACTTATCAAGAAATTGATTGGTCAAATATCAGGGAACAGGCTAGATCATTGTTTAATTGATTTCTGTTTCACTAGATGGCGCTCTGCCTTCTGTAAGGCGCATGTTTTCCTGGTCAGGATATGCCAACTTTGTTTTAAATATCAACACCATACCTTTTTATTTTTCTATTTTTTCAGGTATAAAGCGTATTTACGCAAGTTTAGCCTTAAATACCCATTTGTTGGTTTTTCAGGAAGCCACTGGGACCAAAATCTTTTTGGTCGCGGTGGTACATCCTACTCCACGCTGACGAGCACCAACAGCGCGAAACGCGTTCGTTGATGGATTTTCTTGATTTATCAAGAAATTGATTGACCAATATCAGGGAACAGTCTAACTCAATAATTAGTTGATATCTGTTTCACCAGATGGCGCTCTGCCTTCTGTAAAGCACATGTGCTTCTGCTCAGGATATGCCTACTTTGTTTTTAATATCAACACCTGACCTTTTTTTAATTTTTTTTCTATTGTTTTTTCATATTACATTTTTATATACTTATTACTCAGGCTATAAATTGAGAAGAGCCTCCCTCGATCGTAACCCATTGAAAAAATATTCTGGAAATGGCCTAGCATTAGGCTATTATATTTAATTAATAAAGTATATAACTGAATCCCAAATTTGAATTGTTATATTTTATTCTCTTTTGAAAATATAGAAATAATTTTACGATGTACTAGAGCGCCATCTGTTATCAAATTATAAAACTATTTTAGAGGCGTAATATTCTTTTTAAAATAATTTAACGATGAAAAATCACTGAAGACTTCAGAACCATTTTTTCCTTGACATTCTTGAATATTTTTTGTACTTTTTATAACTCCATTTGTATTCTTCCATCATATGTGTATCCCATCTTCCTAGATAACGGTTCTCCATTGTTTTGAAATCTTCATTAATCATTTTAATCTTTATTTATTCACCTCATTCCTCACACATATCTCTTAAAATTTCAAATGACGTTGTGATTAGTTTATCTCAATTCTCATGTTACCTTTAATAGATATGAAACTAGAAAGCAACTCGTTCACCAGTTCAAAATGTTTTCAGCTTTGCGTTTTCGCATAAATGTTCAATAGCTACAACAAATTGAGTCCAGGCTTTTCTCTCAGCCACATTCATCGAATTTATGAAAGAAGGTTCTTAATAAGATGTCTGATATGTGGGCCAACAAAAATATCTGCGCTAATTTTTCCATACTCAAATAGAAGATTTCCCTTCTTATATATGTAAATAATAATCCGTTTTTATAACTAATGAAATTCCAGGAGACAAAAGACTCGAAAAAGATATAGTGATTACATTTAGAAGGTTTGATCATCTCATACGTAAAATCTCTATAGAAAGACACCTGGACGAGTTCAAAAGTGCATCGGATATTGTGATGATGGTCACATTTGCTAGATGGGGTTTTTTACCTCACAGTCTATATCTGTCACCATTTTCAGAATGTACAGGACCCTCTTGATTTTTCCGCTCTTGAGAAAACTGCCAATGACATAGATTCCTCCTTTCAATTTTTAAGGAAAGTGCCACATGGATGATGAAAAGGCGAAGGGTAGCGTTACAGATGATTCTCGATCCTGTTTTATAAATGACAGTTACCAAGGAAGAATTTGATGCTGTCTTGGTGGCAGATTGCTCTTCTGCAAATATCAAGAAATGCGCACAAAGAGAATATTATATATTTATAATTTATCTGTTGATTATTTCCGCTCAAAACCTATATCTATAGTTCATTTAAAATAGAGTTTCCAAGAGGTCGAATTCAGTATCAGTATAAAAGGAAAACTAAAAATTAAAATTACAGCGGTATGGTAGTTTAAACTGGCTAAACAGCTAGGAGGCATGGCCACTGATGAACCCGCCCTCATATCTATATATATAAAATTGAATGTCTGTGTGTGTGTCCTCTATGGATTCAAAAACCATACATCCAATCGCCGTGAAATTTTGGGATATTATTAGGTGTATCTCCGGAAAGGTTTACGAAAAATAATTTCTTGAATATCTTTATTATCCTTAGAGTTATTTGCAGATATGTAGCTCTAACTCGCAAGCAGCGCCATCTTGCAACGGAGATCTGCCCCTCCCCCCCCCACGTCCGGCCGTCGGCCAGTTGGTTGGACATTCCAAGTTCCCACCGACCAATCAGAGGGATCAAGAGCCCCCTTCTCCCCCCCCCCCCCGTCCGGCCGCCGGCCAATCAAAGTGATCAAGAGGTCCTGGCGCGCGGGGGGCGGGTGACCTCCGGGAACTACGTCCATCATACATAAACGACCATGATTTTATTCAACTTATCGAGTATTTTTCAAGGGACCGGGAAAATATGTTCACTAGATAAAACGATGATTTTGTAATGTAGAAAATTAGGAAAGACAAAATTCAGGATGACACGGCACACAGGGACCGGGAAAAAATGTTCACTTTATCGAGAGATTCAAATTTACGAGTTTCAAATTATCAAAATATATCTTTTTTTTTAAATAAGTTTATAGAGAATTGTTTTACCAAATGTTCGTTAGACAAACCTTTACTCGTGTAAAACCTCGGGCGAAGCCGGGTACGTCCGCTAGTTAATTTATAATTGCAGAAAGTGCGGCATAGATTTGTTTAATTTTCAAAATAAGCATAAGCATAAAAAATATATATTTCTTATATTTTCATTGTTGAAACACATTAATATGTTATAATAACTTGGAAAAAAAGTTGGCGTTCAGCCAACTAGAATATCGGTTAAATAAATATATAGGGAAGTTGAAGGCCCATGGCGCACTTACTTCTGTAAATTTTGTCCCGCCAATTTGATGGCGAAGAACTTTGCATATGACGATTTGTTGGTGTCGGGGTACAGGTCTATGAGGGTTTGTCTGGCTTGCATGTAATACAGCATGTATGAACATAGTTAGGGCGCCTTTCTTCAGGAATCGTTACCGACTTGCGAGACTTTCTGAGTATGTTAGGAGCGCCTGGTACTAATGTCTATCATACCCCTGAAAGAAGGTATTGGCTGAGTATTAACCTTCGTAGAGTTCGTAGAATATCTCAGCTTTGTCCACTCTCTGTGGACCACTCCTCAGGTTGGTGAGGATGGCAAACAGCTGGACCAGCGCCCCGGCTAGGCGGCCCTCTCCGTTCACGTCCCCCGGTGTAGTGTGTCGGTCAGAGAGTCGTTCTATTTTTATTCTTCCAGTAGATTGGTAAGTCCTTCATCTTCGGGTTACTTCCTCTTCCATACTTATCCAGTATACCTTTTCCCTGTGGTGTTTGTGAAAGCGAAGTTGCTGTCAACTAGACGTTTGGGGTGGATTGTAATGATTTTTCAGTCGTTATCAAAGGAATGAGGGCACAAGATATATCGATCAAGGGAACCGATGCATACAGAGAACACATGGGGAGAGTGAGCTCACGTCCCGCGATTTACGCTGAAGCCAGGTGTTCCAGCCTTAAATATGCAAAATTGTTAGAATTTACTTTTGTTAATTATTGTTAAATTATGTAAATTTTAGAAATGTATATAATCTTGATTTTAGAAAATAAAGTGAGTTATTAAAGTATACGAGGTTGAGTCATTAGAATTGGTGAGACGAGACAATAGCAGTTAATCAAGTTTGAAGGAGTTATAGTTAGCTCGCTGAGTCAAGAAGCATATAATTAAAACCAGCGTTAAAATAAGAATTAGGCGGTGATTCCTCCTTAGTGCCAGGAGGCCAAAGCCAGTTCGATTCATGGTCCCTCGATATCTGGATTAGGATTTGAAACAGAAGAAATTTAAGAAAAAACTCAGCGAGAATACAATTGCGAAATGTCTCGAGAAGAAAGGATTCTCCAAAGAAAGTTAAGTTGCCAAATAAGGCGAATTGATGGATTTAGTGAAACTGTGGAGTCAATTATTGAGGCAGGTGAAACAATACGCTTAGAAATAATGGGTGAAGAATTAAAGGAGATCAAAGAAAAAATTGAGAAACTCTACGACGAGCTGTTTTCTTTGGATGAAGTTGATATAGATAAAGAAAGTGAGGCATATGATGGTTCAATGAACAAGATTGGAAGCTTGAGGGTAAAAATAGAAAATGAGAGAAAACTCAAAGACAAACTGGCGGACATAAAGCCAAATGGCTCTCAGGCAAATATAAAATTGCCTCAATTTGACTTACCGATATATGATGGAGATATGGGCACTTGGATCAACTTCAAAGAGCTATTCCTCACCACCATCGATGCACATCCAGGGTTAACTAACATACAGAAGTTACAATATTTGAATTCTGAAGTAAAAGGCGAAGCGGCCAGATTAATAAGGGGTTTCCCTTTACTAAGTGAAAATTATGGCCAAGCATGGAATACACTGTTATCAAGATATGATAACCCGAGAGAGCTAGCTTATGCCCAGGTGTCAAAAATATTTTCTCTCCGGGCAATTAAGAATCCATCGGCTAAGTGTCTCCATGAATTCATGGATGTTTGTAATGAAGCCATAAGAAACTTAGAAACGCTGGAATTGAAAAGAAATCAATTTGTGGATGTGATCCTGGTGCACTTCCTCCAGCAGAAGTTGAGTGAAAATCTAAGGTTGGATTGGGAACTGTCAATGGACAACACTCTTCCATCTTATGACAAGTTCATAGCATTCATTTCCAGACATGCGAGAAGCATGTCTTGTGCTGTCAAGGAATGTTCAAAAAGGGAAGAAACCACCGGATCGAGATTTCCCAAATGCCAAAGCTACGGGATGCTAATTGAGAGTTCGGACACTTGCATATTATGCAAATCTAAGCATCATCCACTATACATGTGCAACTTATTTTGCAAAATGCCTTTAAAAGAAAAATTAAATGTAGTAAAGAGTCATAAATTATGCTTCAATTGCTTGAGGAAAGGCCATTTCTCATGGAATTGTAGGCTGAACCAACGATGCAAAGTATGCAAGGGGAAGCACCACACGATGATTCATTATGATAAACCGAGCACGGAAGGCGCTTCGGCCCAAGTTGAGAACACAACTCCGAAGGAACATGAAAGTGCTATCAATTTAACTAATACTCAACAGGCAAACTGCAATGATAGCCACGTACTACTCGCAACAGCTAGAATCAAGATAAAAAATGGACTCGGAAAGTTATGCACCTGCAGAGCCCTACTGGACAGCGGTTCCCAAGTCACCATGATAACAAAAGGATGCTGCGAAAGATTGGGACTTGTCCAAAGGAAATCAGATCGGATGATTATAGGGGTTGGAAACACACCAGTGCAGCATTCTTCATCGACAGTAAGTGTGACATTTTGTGCACTGAATAATTCCGAGGAATTCTCGGTAGAGGCAGTAGTCACGGGAGTGCTCACTTCAGAAATTCCGAACTTCAGGTTGAAAGACCCTAATTGGCCAACTTTGAAGAACCTCAAATTGGCAGACCCAGAGTTCTACATACAAGCCCCAATATATATGATATTGGGAGCAGATATATACACTGAACTTATGTTGAATGGCCCTATATCTCTCGAAGAAGGATTGCCAATGGCTATTAATACAAGACTAGGTTGGGTACTTCTAGGAAAACATATGGGAACATCGGAGAGTAATACAGAAGTCTGTAACCTGAGTTTACAATCTGAACCAGAACTATAATTCGTATTGAAAAGATTCTGGGAAACTGAATCTGTGCCGTCACCGGATCTTTGTACACAGGACGAAGATTGTGAAAGTTTATTTTCGAATAACCATGGCAGAGATAGCCATGGAAGGTATTGGGTAAAATTGCCATTCAGACAACATCGACCGCTTCTGGGTGAATCAAGAGAAAAGGCTTTAAGAAGGTTCCTTTTGTTGGAAAGAAAATTGTGTAAGAATGTGAAATTATATGACCAATACCGGGGATTCATGAAGGAATATGAACACTTAAACCACATGGAAAGGGTCCCAATTGCAGAAGTGAAGCGAGAATTGTGCAGATGCTATTACATGCCTCATCATCCAGTAATTAGAGAGCAATCCACTACAACCAAAATGAGAGTTGTGTTTGATGCATCAGCTAAATCTGAAAATAATGTTTCTTTAAATCAATTTTTGCACAAGGGACCAAAAATTCAACAGGATGTATTTTTCATTCTCCTCAGATTCAGAACGTATCCTGTCGCCATAACTGCTGATATAGAAAAGATGTACCGCCAGATAAGAATTCATCCAGAAGATGCGGACTATCAGAGGATATTGTGGAGACCATCGCCAGAAGAGCCTGTGGTGGACTATCGACTACTGACTGTTACCTATGGTACAACTTCGGCTCCATTTTTGGCAATGTGAACATTACAACAGTTAGCAGAAGATGAAGGCCAAAATTATCCTGAAGCTTCTAGGGTGACCTTGAATGATTTCTATGTCGATGATCTGCTAACAGGAGCTCAAACGATTGCTGAAACCAAAGAACTAATAGACCAATTAAAAGACTTAATGAAAAGGGGAGGGTTTCACTTAAGAAAGTGGAATTCAAATTGCCACGAGATAGTGTCTCATGTCGAAGAAATGAACGAAGAGAAGAAAATTAACTTGGAGAAAGGAGCCATATCCAAGATTTTAGGAATTGTATGGGATCATGTACAAGATACTTTTAGAGTTAATATAACTCTTCCTGAAGAAGTTGTTACCAAAAGAGATCTTCTCTCCAATATTGCGAGGATTTTCGATCCACTTGGTTTCCTCTCACCTACTACAGTGGCTTTGAAAATAATAATGCAGGAGTTATGGAGAAGTGGGACAGGCTGGGATGAGCATATTCCGAACGACATCAAGGAAAAGTGGAATAATTTTAGAGCCGAATTACTAAAATTAGGGGAGTTGAGTATCCCAAGATACGTATGGGCATGTGAAAAATTTCGAGATGTTCAACTCCACGGATTTAGTGACGCGTCAAGTGTAGCTTATTCGGCTGTGTGCTACTTAAGAACAGTCTCTCTGGATGGACAAGTCCATATATCAAAACTTGCAGCAAAAACCAGAGTTGCCCCATGTAAGTCTCTAATTCTACCTAGATTGGAATTGTGCGCGGCTCTCCTCCTGTCTCAGCTCTACAGATCTGTTGTTGATTCATTGAAGATTGATATTGGCAGGGCATATTTGTGGTCAGACTCTCAGATCTCATTGAGTTGGATCAAATCAGATCCTAACAGATGGAAGACCTTTATACACAATAGAGTTGTGAAAATACAGCAACTGTCTGACAGAAACTCATGGCGTCACGTGTCTAGGAAGGATAATCCCGCCGATTGTGCCTCTATCTGCTGCGTTATCTGGACATACACTGTGGTGGCAAGGACCGACTTGGTTGAAAGATAACAACTTTGTTCAGAATCAGGATAATTGCTATGGCCGAGAATGCCATGAGGAAGAAAAAGTAGCCTTAGCTTGCCAGTCCCGAGTTTCAGTCTGTCCAGAAGTTGTAACTAAATATTCCACTTTTATCAAGACGAGGCGAATCATAGCCTGGTGTTTGAGATTCATCACTAACTGTCGGGTGTCGCTGAAGAAAAGAGAAATTGGAACATTGTCGAAGAAGGAGTTAGAAAATGCAGTGATTAGGATTATTGGATGGATTCAGGAGGACGAATTCGGAGAAGAAATGCAGGATCTAAGAAATACGGGACATACTTCAAGAAAAAGTAGAATTTTGCAGCTTAATCCTTTTATAGATGCATCTGGGATGTTAAGAGTAGGTGGAAGGATTCAGTTCGCGAATGTAAACCCTGATCAAAAATTCCCACTGTTATTACCGAAAAATCATCACTTTACCAAATTAATAATACTTCATTTTCACACGAGATATTTGCATGCTGGTCCACAGCTGGTCTTATCTCTAATAAGAAATAGTTATTGGATCATGGGGGGTAGAGACATTGTAAGAAGAATCATTAAACAGTGTATAACCTGCTTCAGATTCAGGGCAAAAACTGCAGTACAAATTATGTGGAATTTGCCTGCTGATAGAGTAAATCCATCAAGACCGTTTACCAAGACTGGAGTCGATTTGGCAGGACCTTACGAAATAAAACCAAGTCTGACTAGATCGAAAGGGATGATCAAATGCTATGTGATTCTCTTTGTGTGTTTTTCGGTCAAGGCAATTCATTTGGAAATGGTGACTAGTCTCTCAACCAGTTCATTTATTGCAGCTCTCAGGAGGTTTATATCTCGTAGAGGAAAACCATCAAAAATTTACTCAGAAAATGGAACGAACTTCAGAGGAACCGAAAGCTTCATGAAGAAACAATATAAAATAATGAATTCAAAAGAGACTAAAGACTTTTTAGCAGAAGAGTTTATAGAGTGGCATTTCATTCCTCCATCAGCTCCACACTTTGGAGGACTTTGGGAGGCAAACATCAAATGCTTAAAGGGTCATCTGAGCAAGGTAATAAAGTCATCACTTTTAAATATTGAGGAATTCATCACAATACTCTGTCAAGTTGAGGCTTGCCTTAATTCCAGACCGTTAGTAGAGTTAAGTCCCGACCTTAACGATCTTCGAGCTTTGACTCCGGGACATTTCTTGATTGGCTCCCCTCTGATTGAGGACCCAGGATTGCAAAATTATGAGCGAGTAGATTTACGGTCAAGATGGAATCTGGTACAGGGTCTGAGGAACTCGTTCTGGTCAAGATGGACAAGAGAGTACATCAACTCTTTGCAACAGAGAAATAAATGGAGGTTGTCACAAGACAATCTGAAGCCTAATCAGTTAGTGCTAATAAAAGAAGATAACCTTCCACCTCTACAGTGGCGTCTGGCCAGGATCCTCGAGGTATATCCGGGCTCTGACCAGAAGGTGCGAGTTGCCCAAGTTCGGGCTGCTACCAGAGTCTACCTACGACCTATTACGAAGTTGGCTCCGCTTCCCTTCAAATCTGAACCAGGGTTCAGCGGCCGGGGGGAGTATGTTCCAGCCTTAAATATGCAAAATTGTTAGAATTTACTTTTGTTAATTATTGTTAAATTATGTAAATTTTAGAAATGTATATAATATTGATTTTAGAAAATAAAGTGAGTTATTAAAGTATACGAGGTTGAGTCATTAGAATTGGTGAGACGAGACAATAGCAGTTATTCAAGTTTGAAGGAGTTATAGTTAGCTCGCTGAGTCAAGAAGCATATAATTAAAACCAGCGTTAAAATAAAAATTATGCGGTGATTCCTCCTTAGTGCCAGGAGGCCAAAGCCAGTTCGATTCACCAGGAAATATATCTAGTATAGATGAGGCTCGGAGACCCTACTACCGCTTCCCCAGTCGGGTTGGGTCATGTGACCTATATTGAGGTTTGGATTGGTCACTCATTACGTCATGGAGGTTGAAGAATCGCCTTGATTGGTCCTAATGATTGGAAACCATCTTTGATGGTTAGGGAGAAAATATGAGGATGGAGCATTAACCCTAATAATTTTGTCTTCAGCGAAATTAACCCCGGGAACCTTTGTCTTTGTGTTCTCTGAAATAGGAGCCTTTGACCTGGCGCTAATGATGCGAGATTGGCAATCGTTTTCTTAATTCTAGACCTAACCGCTATCCTTTTTTAACATCTATAATCGTGTTGGCTCCTTTTTCTCTGTCTGTCTGGCATGAAGTCCATATTTTATTTGGCTCTTGACATGGTACATTATACAGTAGATCATATGTAGTTTGGTACAGTGTTTAAGGTGGTGGGATATATGCAGGGAAATGGCAGAATGACTGGCTTTTTATATTTTAATAAATGAAGCCAAAATTATCGCAGTATACATTTGATCAAACTACCAGTTATAGACAAGAGTCAGAGTTCACAATCCTAAATACAAAAGAATTACATGCGCATAGGATCATAGTTACCTCAGTTCAAATGTGGCACCCAGGAATATGAGGATGGACTATGAGTAATCCTGGAATCGCGGGTCAATCTGGCAGCATGGCGAGTATTTTCTGCTACTGTTCTCAAGATATTCTGCCTTTCTTGGGCTAATTAATAACTAAAATTATATGCTAATCGTTTTCAGAGAGGCAATATTTTCTAAGAATTTCGACATTTTCTATGCAGCCCTTCCATTTCCACGTAAATTGTATTTACCTTATTCTTAAATTTATTTGATTTGATGGAGGTTTATTCTAATCTGTATTAAAAACCTACAGTTTTACTGCCAGTTATATCTATAGGGCTCTTCAAAATCAAACTAAATTTCTTATATACCCTGAAATTGGTATAGAATTCAGGGTTGTTTGAAATAATTATGGAAATAATACTTTAATTACGAATTTATGAATATTCTATACATGATGTAATAATTAGAAAGTTTTCTCTGAACTTCTTATCAAAATCACCTTTAAAGAAAACACCAATATATTAAAAGAAACATATCAGCGTTACTTTAGTTTCAAAATTTACTGATATTTACAGATGTATTCGCTTTACCAAAGAAGAAAGATATAGATGATTGCTGACAAATTTATTTTAATCCCATAGATTAAAATTTCTCAGCACTAGTAATAACGTTTTCCGATATCGATATGTTGTGTTTTAGAATTCCTATAAAGATTTGATGTGTAAAATATAGGCCTATAATTTTGTTTGGCCCCTAATTTATTTTTCAGGTTTTGAATATATTTATAATTTTAAAACCTTTTGATTCATCTGTAAACAATCCCCTTCACTGAATGTAATTTTTTGAATAATCAATTTGAAACTGGGATTCAAATTTACTCTATCATGTTAATCATATTGTGTTGACTTTTCTTTTGTTGATTTTTAATGATATTTTGGTGTTTCTAATCCCTCTTTATGGTTCAGCCTGACAAATATATTTAATAATTGAGACTCACATATGAAAATATGTGGATAGAAAATATGCCGGGAGGAAATTAATCCATGGAAGCAATGGGCACTTCTCCCGTCAAAATAAACGTCAGAATCTGACGCCATCTATTGACCGTCGCCGCAACTAGCGGCCTCGGGTCAGTGACAAAGCCACAACACCAACTTTGGCAAACTGATAAGCGTCCACCTAGAGACCATGGTTTCGGGCTAATGGCCTTCATCAGTCTAGGGCGGACTTTATTCCATGAGATCCACACAGGATCTAATGGAATCCTCACAATCTACCAAAGACAATCTACCAACAACAACAACAACAAAAAAAAAACCCTATTAGGGCATCTTGCCCTGTACGGATTCGTCGTAGAGTTACAGACAATATTAAACATAAGAGAAAAGGGGGAGATAGAGTATTTACAATTAAGATATGGCAAACAGGGTGACTTTTTATTGTGCCCCTGTTCTTCTCTCTTCCACGAGTGCAATTTTATTTCCAACCGTTTTTTGATAGTTGAGCAGTTCAATTGCCCAATTTTTCTTATCTGAAACAGTTTTTATTAGCTTTAATGAGTTCAAATGCGGTCTAGGAAGACTTTTCAGGATCTTTTTTCTCTCTGCTTCCAGATCCCCGCATTCAACAATAAAATGGTATATTTCATCAGTTATCTGACTTCCACATAACCCACAGTACAAATCTTCTTTCTTAATTGCGTAAATATGATTTTCTTTGATCATTGTTGACATTAATCTGATCTGTGCAATAAAACTCACTGAAGCTGAAGACAAGTTGCATGAAAAAAATTGTTCTGGAATGAATGAATCATAAAGTAACCTATAGTTTGAGTATGTTTTCGTAAGAGATAATTTTGCCAGATCTTGCTGCAATAGCTGTTCAATTTTTATTTTTAGTATATTCGGAAGTTCGGTCTGTATGTCATCATAATTTAACCTATAGTTTAGCCATGTGAGCCCACAATGATTGATGATATCCATAATATTCTTACAAAATCCTATAGGTTTTTTTGTCATTAAGGAAATTTCCTTCAATCTATTCCAGCATAGCTTAGGTAGTCTATTGTCCTCCATTTTTTGTAATCTAATGAAATATTTCATAATTAATTTGATCGTTGTAAAAGTCAGAGATATTCTGCCTGTTTCCAGCCTTACAATATACCCTGGTATATATCTTGGTAGATTCAGAAAATTTTTGATAAACGTATTCTGTATTTGGTCTATAATATCCATATTGTCCCAAGCCCACACAGGGGCCGCATAGAGTAGTATTGATTTAATTACTGAGTCAAATAGATTGAGTGCGACTTTTAATGAGTTAATTTTTTCTTTTTTTATCAGACTAATAGTTGCAATTATTGCCGTGACAATCTATCATAGTATTAAAGAGATAATTTGATATTTTGGAAATAATATTATAAATAGTTAGATAAGACATAGAGCTCCAAGATGCGGCCTGGTAGATAACATTGGCAAACCGCTGAGAGAGTTCACCACTAATGAGTCAAATCCTCCCAATATAATTTCATAGAAGTGAGGACAGTGAAGTTTGTTTTATATCTAAAAATATACCTTTGTACTTTTATGTTTCCAATTCTTATAATAAATATGCGATATGATAAAATATGTATTTATGATTTGATTTTTAAACCAATGAACATACCTATACCCAGGAAGAAATATCCAACAATTTATTCATGGGTTATATTACATCTTTCTATGTAGCTTCCATTCAATTGGTCAACCATGACATTCTGGAGAGACGGATCGGTACAATTTCCAAACACAATAGGTCGTGGATCAAGGTCAAAGAACCACTTAAAGCGGCAGCACTCCAGATGATTGTCTGCACATTCAATAAAATAAAATATTTATATCTGAAACATTGTGATATATTTTCATTATATTATAAAAGTGTATTTGGAGAAAAATATATGAATTATTTATATTGGAAATTGAATAAATTAATTGGATTCAAGTTCTATCATTTTTATATCCACAAAGTTATATTTACACATAATTCGCCAAAGCCTTTTCTAATAATCTTTTCATATAATTAACTTGCATACTAATTCTGTACATATTTAAAATATCTTTCTTTCTTTTCTTTCAAAAGTTTTGTTTATCTCTAAAGTGCAAGTGTCCCTAGGGGGACCTAGCGCTCTAAGTCTAAATAAAGAATAAAGAAATTTTATTATAGATCAATATCTTCACGCAAATTTTTCACTGATATTTTAGCCACAGATTTGGTCTAAACCACTCTTTGGCAGATTTTGAAGACTCCATTAGATCCCTTGTGGGTCTAATGGACTAAAGTTTGTCCTTGGCTAAAGGGAGCCATTAAACCGAAACCATGGTCACCATTGGACTTATACCGTAAATAGGTCTGGGGTCTATGTTCAGGATATTGTTGTTTATCAAATAGAGCTCTTTGAGATTCTTGCATGCTACAAATAAGCTTCTAGGTATTGATCTCATCTTGATGTTGCTGCGCACAATCCAAATGCCTAGTAAGAAAAAATGTATTTATAATATAAACTTGTATTAAAACATACATTATATCAATATGATTCAAAAGTGCTTGTATAAAGTTATATTTCAAATATTATATATACACCCTTTAAAAAGATAATATCTTTCTGCATATATAAACATCTGACCGTTCTTTATTCTGTTCAAAATATAAAAATCTAAACTTTTATATAAAAGAACAAAAGGTTCAAATAAATTTAGATAATCTTTTTCTTTCCATTATATCCATCTACAAAATATATAAATGGAATTTTTATGTGAAACAATTAAAAGATGCATCCAAACATTTCTCAGAATGGGTCCATTTATAGTTATTATTTATCTCTACTGAAGAACCAAATTGCCATTGATATTATCTCTTCTAATGACCTTATCATTTTTATATCTTTTAACTTTTAGAAGATACGCTTACCTACATTTATTAAGGGACTGAATAGATCTCAACACAGAATATTCATCTCTGAATTTCCACTTAGAATAGCCATTTCTAGGAATTTCTCTAAAACGCTTGATCAAGTTAAAAGAATTATACTTTTCCCTAAAGTTCTCATCAGCTTTGGAAATGGAATAATTGAATTGCTTGTCACGACTGCAGAAGTGTTATCATTATGATAAATTAACGAGGCTCAGTTTAGTTTAAATTCTTGATTCAACCCTCTCCAAGTATCAACACGTATAACATGTATTTCTAGTACTATTTTTTCACAATGTATTTCTAGGTTTCCGCTAAATATATTAATATTTGTTTTCTTTTTAAATAAAGGTAAATAACACAGAGATACATATTAGATTAAGTACTTACTCCAAAATAATTACTTTTGTAGTTTCAGGAAAGGCATCACCAGACACTTTTGATATTCTGTTGTTTTTAAAATCGAATTTTATAATTTGTGTTCCAAGAAAAAATCGGGGTTTGATTTCTTGTAGCCTATATCCAGAAAATCCTAAAAAGAGAACAGATCTTGGTAGAATGGTTGTCAGATTTCCCCATATCTCATCTAGGTAGCACGATTCAAAAGATAATCCTATTAGATATGTAAATTGGCTCAGAAATCCAATATTGAACGTTTGGAAATTTGGAGTATCCCTAAATGTAAAAATTTCAATCTTATGTTCCACCCCGCTAAAGGCATTATGTGTGCCGAGTATCTTGACATTTATTCTATCAAAAGTCAATATTTTGAAATCTAAACCGTTGAAGAAATTTGGAGGTAGTATTGGTAGCATAGGTCTCAGAAATTTAATGCTAATAAAAGGTTTCTGGGATCTTTTAAGGGCATTGATAACTCTGACAATTTTTGAGGATCCCGCGTGTAAATACACACAAGAGCTGGATAGTCAGAATGGGAGGGTCTAGTTTCACAATTGCAACCTGGAAAAAGGGTAAAGTCTACATCCATACAGCCTTGAACAACTGTGATCAGCACCGGCAAATACTTCAGAATGAAATACAACCTGCACAAATACCAAATATAAATATATTAATGATAATTAAAATAAAAATATATAATATATTAAATTTGATATTTGGCTTCAGGAAAAAATAAAAATATATTTTTATTTCCATATTATCGGTATTAAGACCAATTTATATTATTTCATTGAGTCAGTTATATTATTACAATATATTATTGTTCATTTTGCTTAGAATTTTTAAAAATAACTGATTCCAAGAATATTATTCAAACATTATATTTTGGGAATAACAATTGCGATACATAGAAGAAAAAACAAATTAAATTTTGCTTTTCATATAGAGGAAATAGTGAGCAGAACTCTAAGAATAAAAAATTTTCTATTCTCTCTGTGCAGCAAATCATGGGGTTTGAGCTCCCATAAAAGAATTACATTGCATAAATCTTTATTCAGATCAACTTTAACATATGGATCAGAAATCTGGTTCAAATTTTTAAACAAAAAATCGATACAAAAATTAAACTCAATGCAATATCAGATACTAATATGGAGCATTCAAGCATACAAGACAACTTCGTACAACTGTGTTCACAGTTTGGCTAGGGTTCCATTGATTGCAGATTACATTGAAGCAAAAAATATGAAATATGACTTAAATAACTTATCGTTCGAGGACAAGCAAAAATACAACATCGATATTCCCTTTATAACTAAATCCTATATAGACGAAAGAATGTTGCTCTTACTGAATAATACAAACGAGACATTTACAAGTTTTTTCAACCGGGGTATTCCAAGTTATTTTCGCCCTAATTTCCACAACACACAATTTGTAACCAACCAGGGTAATTTCGGAAGTTTTCTGGAAAGAATCCATGCATCGGAGGATCCGGGCTGTTTTTGTGGATGCCGCATTCAAGATTCTACTCACCTTTTACTTAAGTGCCCAGCATTTCAAGACTACAGACTCAATAACGGTATTCTCTGTACCGATCCAAGAGAACTGATATCCAGCAGGGATTCATACATTGTATTCAATAGTTTTTGTAAATATATATCAAAGTTTTTAAATAATCTCATGTGTTAGGTATAATTAACTATGTGCTGTATATATGATTTTGTTTTTCCTTTTTTCTTTATTTTGATATGTGTTTAAATTAAATTACCTATGTATATAGTATGCTTGTTTGAAATCAATTTCAGGAATTTGGTAAATGCCTTGAGCATATGTTAATAGATTCTCCCTCTCTCTCTCTCTTGTGTTGCTTTCTTTTGGGCGCCAGTGTCCTTGGCGGGACATCGCGCTTTGTATTTACAGTTGAATAAAGTTGAGGGAAAACAAAATATAAAAGAGAAACTTGTTTTAAAATATAGGAACTTTTTTCTCTAACGGCTAACGCCTCTTTACTTGGATCAAACAAACACTCTGTTGGAAATATTAATTGAATAAAATATATATCTTCTTATATAGAATAGAATATGTCTGTTGTCTGTATCGCGATAAACTCAAAACTTACTGAACCAATTGGTACCAAATTTTGCATGTCGCTTTCTATAAACCTGAGGAAATATTTCGGCTTTATTTTTATTAGTAATTTTGGTTACTTATTTTTAAAACTTGAAAATCTTTTTACGAGGAGTAAATACGAGGCGAAGTAACAAAACCAGGCCAATTGAGCGACTAATGAGCGTTATGCATTTAAAAAAAGTCCCTTGCGTACTTTTTTTTAATATCTTTTTATATGTGTGTTACATTTTTTTACAAAAGTATTGAGTATAGAGAGATATATTTATATTACTAACTAAATTATGGTGAGTGCACACAATGCAATTTAAAAAACTTTATAAAATTAGAGTTACTGTATGTAAATAATTGCTTTCGTATTTTATCAACATTTATATTGGCTTTGTTTTTAATCTTTATTTTTAATCGTTTAAAATGCATTTGCAGTTATTAGCAAACACCTTGTTTAGAGGAAAAGATCTCATAAATTATTATTGATTTTGAATTATATTATATTATATATATATTATATATAATTATATATATATTATATATAATTGTATATATATAATATTATCGAGAGAGTTATGAACGGAACAGATGACAAATTTTCCAACACAATAAATAAGGAAATTCGAAAAGATATTTGTTTTGGCCTCATATATGAATATTATTTTGGAGAACCTCAGGTGTTTGAAGGTTTGATAATATGTGTGTAGAATTGTATTCATCATTATGATTTCCTTTCAAAGCGTAAAATATTGCAATTAATCCATTAACCATCGTCATAAAGGAGAAAATTAAGGTCTTCCCATTCCAAAGACATGGAGATCTTTTTTTTTTTTTTGGGAACAAGAATATTTGATAGTAATTCTTCTTTCAAAAAGTAAGGTATTGTAAATCATTTACAGATATTTTAAAATGGTAATTAAATCAGAAAAAAATAACTCAGAAATATCCAAATTTAATTTGATCAAGATGACGCTAAACCATAAACGGCGCTCATGACGTTGACGAATATCGGGGTATGGGAGAACATTGATGCCATTCCCTGAGTATAGCCCTGATCTGGAAAGCTCAGACATATATTTTATTTTTATTTTTTTGAAATTAGATCGTGTTTTATGTAGTAAAGCGCTCATTTCGAAGTAATGCAATTTAATGCGAGCTGTACGAGGGTTGTTGAAAGAGTTGGATTACGCATTTCAGCAAAGTTATTTTTCATGTTGGCAACAAGCTGAATCAAATATACACAGAAGAAGGTAAATATACTGAATGGATCAAATATATTGAGGTTTGTTAGTAGGTCTTATATGAAGAATTTTAATTTTCAACGAAAAATGTATTACTGTGTGCATTATTTTTTATTGGCCTAACCTTGTATATTATATCTATATAATCGTTTTTCGTTAACATTCACGTTTCAGTTACACATTTAGAAGAACCATGTGATTTGAAAGATCGAGTAGTTAATCATAAGAATAAAATAAGCATTAGCCTTTCCTTCTCTTAAACCTTTTGTTATACTGTATATATATAAATTTATAATTAATTAGGAGTTTGTTGTATGTGTTATTCTTAAAATATTTAAATAACAGTTATATTTCAACCTATCACACACAGAGGGGGAAAGTCTAATAATGTATACAGCTAAATAATCTCAATCAATTAGTATGAATTCATTTTTACTGTATAAATATTTTATTAAGAGTGAGTATTGAAAATAACATACGATTTTTAAGAAATTCAAACAATATGCTATCAAGTCTATAATGAAGTGAAATAAAAAGGTATTTTAAAATGTTATTTTCTAATTATCTGGTAAAATTTTGTGCGAGAGGAAACACAAAAGCAAATTTTTCATAGATTGTCGATGGACGAAAGGAAATGCAGGAATTATCAAAGAACAATGCAACACTGATACATGGTTTCGATGTCTATTTATATAGAAGATGTCTTAATTTTTGTTAAGAAAAGATCAATAGATAGAACTTGCATACCATTCTTTTAGGTTGAAGTGTTTCTCTCTTATAAGACTGATCCTATATAAAGGTTTTTATTCATCTCTTTATGGTAATGAACTCTCAATAATTTTAGATATTTGAGATAGGTTTATATGTGTGATATTGCTAATTCTTGTGAATATCTATATTATATATAAATTAATATTATATCTAATTGTATATATCATATATTACAACACACAACACAAAAAATAAAACCTAATCATATTTCATTTTAGGATAAATGTTTTAATTCTATCTTTATTCCGTATTTTATTCAACACATATTGCATATAATTGGGGTGCTCAAAAATAATAAAAATCCTCTAATTATATAAATAATAAGTGAAATCAATAAAAATATAAATAGATGCATCCTGATCAACTTCAGAAATATAAAGCCTAGGATTTTTATTATTAAAACGGAGATACGCTTTTAGACAATGTGTACAGCCAATTATATATTCAATTCGAGCTTATTACAATAAGAAGTCATGACTTACATTTCCAACTTCCTTTTTAACCGAGCAAAGAAAAATAAATGACTATAGGCTTCAGTAAATCTGGTGGATATCACACAGACAAGAGACCTATTATGTAATTCACATCTGTACGATTTGGTGATAAATAATGGAGAATAATCTAAAAATCACAATTTGAAGAGCTGTTTATGGTGAATATCTTGCTATTCCATGAGAAGGTAGTTGCTCTCAAAATATTAATGAATATAGCCATATTTCGTGTTAATGGCAGAATAATAAACACCTTACCTTGACTTTCTCGTTATGGAGTAAATCATGTGAAGATATGTTAGTTAAAGGCATGTGCAGATATTCTTTATAACATCTCCTGATTATGAAACTGAACCTTTCTGGTAGTTTGCGCCATCTACAGCTTTAAATATACACCCATCATTTATTTTTTAAATTAATTCTATGATCAACATCGATTCATTTCAATATATGACTCGAAACATCCACAGCTTTCTGTTCTGTACTCTTAAGAATTATTTTTTCTTATTTATCAATATGATCCCAGTAATTTTTCAGTTTTTAGATATGTTGTAGGCATTGAATATAATCATTGGCAAAGTGTTATAGCCTAAAATTATTAGTAGATTTTATTTCCTTTCTCTCTTTTTCTTTCAATGAAATGGACTTGAGATTTCGATATTTTTTATTCCGTGGTATACAATACTTTCTCAACAATTTTTAATCTTTAGAATTATATTATTTTCAAATATATAAAATATTTTACTAAAATATTTATTAATATCAATAGTCATTTGATTAGAAAGTAATTTGATCTTACTAAGGACAAATATAAGCATTCGTCTTTTTTTTTTGTTTTGTTATAATTCATACAAATCTTGTATGATATAAATAAATTTTCAAACAAATTTTGAATTGATGAAACAATTGAGATAGAAAACCACTGATTAGCCAGGCCTTCTCATTTATTGAAATTACATGACATTTGTTTTTGATAATGTTTTTTTTTATAGATCAGGATATGCCTACTTTGTTTTTAATATCAACACCCTTACCATTTTATTTTTTTCTCTTGTTTTTTTATGTGTTAAGCATATTTACGCAAGTTTGGCCTTAAATACCCATTTATTGGTTTTTCAGGAAGCCACTGGGATCAAAATTATTTTTGGTCCCAGTGGTACATCCTACTCCACGCTGACGAGCACCAACAGCGCGAAACGCGTTCGTAGATGGCTTTTCTTGACTTATCAAGAAATTGATTGGTCAAATATCAGGGAACAGGCTAAATTATTGTTTAGTTGATATCTGTTTCACCAGATGGCGCTCTGCCTTCTGTAAAGCACATGTGCTTCTGCTCAGGATATGCCTACTTTGTTTTTAATATCAACACCTGACCTTTTAAATTGTTTCTATTGTTTTTTCATATTACATTTTTTATATACTTATTACTTAGGCTATAAATTGAGAAGATACTCCCTCGATCGTAACCCATTGAAAAAATATTCTGGAAATGGCCTAGCATTAGGCTATTATATTTAATAAATAAAGTTTATAACTGAATCCCAAATTTGAATTGTTATATTTTATTCTCTTTTGAAAATATAGAAATAATTTAACGATGAAAAATCACTGAAGACTTCAAAACCATTTTTTCTTTGACATTCTTGAATATTTTTTGTAGTTTTTATAACTTCATTTGTATTCTTCCATCATGTGTGTATCCCATCTTCCTAGATAACGGTTCTCCATTGTTTTGAAATCTTCATTTATCATTTTAATATTTATATATTCACCTTATTCCTCACAGATATCTCTTAAAATTTCAGGAGAAGAGTTCAACTGGCGTTGTGATTAGTTTATCTCTATTCTCATGTTACCTTTAATAGATATGAAACTAGAAAACAACTCGTTCACCATTTCAAAATGTTTTCAGCTTTGCGTTTTCGCATAAATGTTCAATAGCTACAACAAATTGAGTCCAGGCTTTTCTCTCAGCCACATTCATCGAATTTATGAAAGAAGGTTCTTAATAAGATGTCTGATATGTGGGCCAACAAAAATATCTGCGCTAATTTTTCCATACTCAAATAGAATATTTCCCTTCTTATATATGTAAATAATAATCCGTTTTTATAACTAATGAAATTCCAGGAGACAAAAGACTCGAGAAAGATATAGTGATTACATTTAGAAGGTTTGATCATCTCATACGTAAAATCTCTATATAAAGACACCAGGACGCGTCCGAAAGTGCATCGGATATTGTGATGATGGTCACATTTGCTAGATGGGGTTTTTTACCTCACAGTCTATATCTGTCACCATTTTCAGAACGTACAGGGCCCTCTTGATTTTTCCGCTTTTGAGAAAACTGCCAATGACATAGACTCCTCCTTTAAATTTTTAACGAAAGTGCCATATGGATGATGAAAAGGCGAAGGGTAGCGTTACAGATTATTCTCGATCCTGTTTTATAAATGACAGTTACCAAGGAAGAATTTGATGCGGTCTTGGAGGCAGATTGCTCTTCTGAAAATATCAAGAAATGCGCACAAAGAGCATATTATATATTTATAATTTTATCTGTTGATTCTTTCCGCTCAAAACCTATATCTATAATTCATTTAAAATAGAGTTTCCAAGAGGTCGAATTCAGTATCAGTATAAAAGGAAAACAATAAATTAAAATTACAGCGGTATGGTAGTTTAAACTGGCAAAACAGCTAGGAGGCTTGGCCACTGATGAGCCCGCCCTCATATTAATTTATAATTGCAGAAATTGCGGCATAGATTTGTTTAATTTTCAAAATAAGCATAAAAAATATATATTTCTTATATTTTCATTGTTGAAACACATTAATATGTTATAATAACTTGAAAAAAGTTGGCGTTCAGCCAACTAGAATATCGGTTAAATAAATATATTTTTGATCCAAAATATAAATGTGTTGGTGCATTCTTTCCGCGAACACGCGTCACCACGTCGAACCACTCGCTTAGAGATATTGGTGCTGCCATACGGGCTAGATGCTTGTCGGACGCTGGAATGCCCTTGGCGCATTTACTTCTGTAAATTTTGTCCCGCCAATTTGATGGCGAAGAACTTTGCATATGACGATTTGTTGGTGTGTCGGGGTACAATTCTATAAGGGTTTGTCTGGCTTGCATTTAAGACAGCATGTATGAACAGAGTTAAAGCGTCTTTCTTCAGGAATCGCGACCAACTTGCGAGACTTTCTGAGTATGTTAGGAGTGCCTGGTACTACTGTCTATCATAGACCTGAAAGAAGGTAGTCGCTGAGTATTTACCTTCGTAGAGTTCGTAGAATATCTCAGCTTTGTCCTCTCTGTGGACCACTCCTCAGGTTGGTGAGGATGGCAAACAGCTGGACAAGCGCCCTGGCTAGGTGGCCCTCTCCGTTCATATCCCCGGGTGTAGTGTGTCGGTGAGAGAGTCGTTCTATTTTTATTCTTCCAGTAGATTTGTAAGTCCTTAATCTTCGGGTTACTTCCCCTTCCATACTTATCCAGTATACTTTTTCCCTGTGGTGTTTGTGAAAGTGAATGTGCTGTCAACTAGACGTTTGGGGAGGATTGTCATGATTTTTCAATCGTTATCAATGGAATGAGGACACAAGATAGATCGATCAAGGGAACCGATGCATACAGAGAACACAGGGGGAGAGTGAGCTCACGTCCCGCGATTTAAGCAGAAGCTAGGAAATATATCTAGTATGGATGAGGCTCGGAGACCCTACTACCGCTTCCCCAGTCGGGTTGGGTCATGTGACCTATATTGAGGTTTGGATTGGTCACTCATCACATCATGGAGGTTGAAGAATCGCCTTGATTGGTCTTAATGATTGGAAACCATCTTTGATGGTTAGGGAGAAAATATGAGGATGGAGCATTGACCCTAATAAATTTGTCTTTAGCGAATTCAACCCCGGGGACCTTTGTCTTTGTGTTCTCTGAAATAGGAGTCTTTGACCTGGCGCTAATGATGCGAGATTGGCAATCGTTTTCTTAATTCTAGACCTAACCGCTAACCTTTTTTAACATCTATAATCGTGTTGGCTCCTTTTTCTCTGTCTGTCTGGCATGAAGTCCATATTTTATTTGGCTCTTGACACGGTACATTATACAGTAGATCATATGTAGTTTGGTACAGTGTTTAAGAGGTGGTGGGATTTATGCAGGGAAATGCCAGAATGACTGGCTTTTTATATTGTAATATATGAAGCCAAAATTATCGCAGTATACATTTGATCAAACTATCAGTTATAGACAAGAATCAGAGTTCACAATCCTAAATACAAAAGAATTACATGCGCATAGGATCATGGTTACCTCAGTTCAAATGTGGCACCCAGGAATATGAGGATGGACTATGAGTAATCCTGGAATCGCGGGTCAATCTGGCAGCATGGCGACTATTTTCTGCTACTGTTCTCAGGATATTCTGCCTTTCTTGGGCTAATTAATAACCTAAATTATATGCTAATCGTTTTCAGAGAGGCAATAATTTCTAAGAATTCCGACATTTTCTATGCAGCCCTTCCATTTCCAAGTAAATTGGATTTACCTTATTTTTAAATTTATTTGACTTGATGGAGGTTCATTCTCATCTGTATTAAAAACCTACAGTTTTACTGCCAGTTATATCTCTAGGGCCCTTCAAAATCAGACTAAATTTCTTATATACCCAGAAATTGGTATAGAATTCAGGGTTGTTTGAAATAATTATGGAAATAATACTTTAATTACAAATTTATGAATATTCTATACATGATGTAATAATTAGAAAGTTTTCTCTGAACTTCTCATCAAAATCACCTTTGAAGAAAACACCAATATTTTAAAAGAAACATATCAGCGTTACTTTAGTTTCAAAATTACTGATGTTTACAGATGTAGTCGCGTTACCAATGAAGAAAGATATAGATATATTGTTGACAAATTTATTTTATTCACATAGATTCATTTTTCAGCACTAGTAATAACGTTTTCCGCTATCGATATGTTGTGTTTTAGAAATCCTAGAAAGATTTTTATGTGTGAAATATAGGCCTATAATTTTGTTTGGCTCCTAATTTATTTTTCAGGTTTTGAATATATTTATAATTATAAAACCTTTTGATTTATCTGTAAACAATCCCCTTTACTGAATTTGATTTTATGAATAATCAATGTGAAACTGGGGTTCGAATTTACTTTATCATGTTAATCATATTGTGTTGATTTTTAATGATATTTTGGTGTTTCTAATCTCTCTTTATGGTTCAGCCTGAAAAATATATTTAATAATTGAGACTCACATATAAATATGTAGATGGAAAATTTGCCGGGAGGAAATTAATCCATGAAAGCAATTGGCACTTCTCCCGTCAAAATAAACGCCAGCATCTGACGCCATCTATTGACCGTCGCCGCAACTAGCGGCCTCGGGTCGGTGACAAAGCCACAACACCAACTTTGACAAACTGATAAGCGTCCACCTAGAGACCATGGTTTCGGGCTAATGGCTCTCGTCAGTCTAGGGCGGACTTTATTCCATGAGATCCACACGGGATCTCATGGAATCCTCACAATCTACCAAAGAGGTGTTTTGCTGGCAATGTGGGTGGGCCAAATATATGGCTAGAACATAGATGGAAAAGCCACATTGCCAGCAAAACACCTCTTTTGTAGATTGTGAGGATTCCATTAGATCCCGTGTGGATCTCATGGAATAAAGTCCACCCTAGACTGACGAGGGCCATTAGCCCGAAACCATGGTCTCTAGGTGGACGCTTATCAGTTTGTCAAAGTTGGTGTTTTGGCTTTCTCACCGACCCGAGGCCGCTAGTTGCGGCGACGGTCAATAGATGGCGTCAGATTCTGACGTTTATTTTGACGGGAGAAGTGCCCATTGCTTCCATATAAATATGTATATTTTAAAATGTGATAAATAGTATCGTAATCTCATATTTTTTCACACATTGTAAACAAACCATTTAACATATTTAAGGGAATAAATTATATTTTTATTGAAAAAAAGATTGCATCAATTCCTAAATAGTATTAAAGAGATAATTTGATTATTTGGAAATAATATTATAAATAGTTAGATAAGACTTAGAGCTCCAAGAAGCGGCCTGGTAGATAACATTGGCAAAACCGCTGAGAGAGTTCACCACTGATGAGTCAAGTCTTCCCAATATAATTTCATAGAAGTAAGGACAGGAAAGTTTGTTTTATATCTAAAAATATACCTTTGTACTTTTATGCTTCTATTTCTTATAGTGAAATATGCGATATGATAAAATATGTATTTATGATTTGATTTTTAAACCAATGAACATACCTATACCCAGGAAAGAATATCCAGCAAATTTATTCATGGGTCATATTACATCTTTCTATGTAGCTTCCATTTAAGTGGTGAACCATGACATTCTGGAGAGACGGATCGGTACATTTTCCTGCCACAAAAGGTCGTGGATCAAGGTCAAAGAACCACTTAAAGCGGCAGCACTCCAGATGATTGTCTGCACATTCAATAAAATAAAATATTTATATCTGAAACATTGTGATATATTTTCATTATATTATAAAAGTTTCCTTGGAGAAAATATAAGGATTATTTATATTGGAAATTGAATAAATTAATTGTGGATTAAAGTTCTATAATTTTTAAATTCACAAAGTTATACTTACACATAATTCGCCAAAGCCTTTTCTAATAATCTTTTCATATAACTAACTTGCATACTAATTCTGTACATATTTAAAATATCTTTCTTTCTTTTCTTTCAAAAGTTTTGTTTATCTTTAAAGTGCAAGTGTCCCTAGGGGGACCTAGCGCTCTAAGTCTAAATAAAGAATAAAGAAATTTTATTATAGATCAATAACTTCACGCAAATTTTCCACTGATATTTTGGCCACAGATTTGGTCTAAACCACTCTTTGGCAGATTTTGAAGACTCCATTACATCCCTTGTGGGTCTCATGGACTAAAGTTTGTCCTTGCCTAAAGGGAGCCATTAAACCGAAACCATGGTCACCGAGTTGGTGCTTTTAAATATGCCAAAGCTGGTTTAATGGCTTTGTCACCGACCCAAGTCCGCTAGTTTTCCACGGCATTCATTAGATGATGTCTAAATTTGACAGAAGAGGTGACCTTTTATATTTTATGTACATATATTAAAAAGGTAAACATTGAATTCTAAAATATTTAAATGTCCAATATTTCGATGTGAATATAAATATCTAGTCATACTTTATACATAATTTAATTTTTTAAATAATAAGAATAACATTTTAATTGAACAAGAATTAAAAACAATATTATCAATTATCACAGAATTATTTGAAAATTTTTAATAATTTTTCAAATATATATATTTATATTTATATAAATTGAATAATAAAAAGACCCATTTCTCCAAACAACCCAATAATCAAAGGAGGAGTATTGTAAAATCCGTAATATCGAGAAAGCACAATAGCATCAACAGGAGAAGAATAAACTCTCTCTTTTCAGAAATTTATAATATACTATTTACTGAGCCCATCCTATTACACCCAAATGTAAAAGTCCTCTCTGAGTAACGATAGTGACACCAGATGTATGTCCTTTTACCTTAATTATGCCTAATAGCTAAGTTTTGCTTCCATAGTTATATTTTAGACCTCCATATTTATTTATTCTTCTATTTGATATTTAAACACAAGGTACTAAGACCAAATCCAAATAAATAAATGGTGTGTGACGTTTCGGTAACAGCGTTGTTACCATATTCAGACAATAGTACTGAATGAGAAATTTTACACAGCATGTTCTAGATAGTTACTGTTATCAAGTGTGTAAACAATATACCAGATAAGAAGAATATAGTTTTATGAGAAAAATAGGAAATTATTCTCAGAATTAAAAGTGGAAAAATCCACTTTTTTATTATTTAGATACTAGACGAATGGCCCGGGCAACACCCGAGTTTTACCCGAGTGCGAATATATTTTAAAAACGTTTTATTCTTCATCTAGATCTTCATCTTGTCTACACCTTGTATACATCTTGCTTCCTAGGGTTGCCTAGAGTGGCCGCTATAGACAGGGTGGTCTGTATAGACAGGTGGATGTTACACACAGCTGATAACAGGGTTGCCTAGAGTGGCCGCTATAGACAGGGTGGTCTGTATAGACAGGTGGATGTATCACACAGCTGATAACAGTGTTGTCTAGAGTGGCCGCTATAGACAGGTGTATGTATCACACACCTGATAACAGGGTTATCTAGAATAGCCGCTATATACAGGGTGGTCTGTATAGACAGGTGGATGTATCACACAGCTGATAACAGGGTTGTCTAGAGTGGTCGCTATAGACAGGGTGGTCTGTATAGACAGGTGTATGTATCACACAGCTGATAACAGGGTTGTCTAGAGTGGCCGCTGTAGACAGGGTGGTCTGTATAGACAGGTGTATGTATCACACTGCTGATAACAGGGTTGCCTAAAGTGACCACTATAGACAGGGTGGTCTGTATAGACAGGTGGATGTAACACACTGCTGATTACAGGGTTGCCTAAGGTGACCGCTATAGACAGGGTGGTCTGTATAGACAGGTGAATGTAACACACTGCTGTTAACAGGGTTGTCTAGAATGACCGCTATAGACAGGTGTATGTAATGATAACAGGGTTGTCTAGAGGGGGGCAGGGAGGACACGTGTTCGCCGGCAGCCAATGGGCGCGCATTCTATCCGTGAGCTTCAGACAGAATAAGGCAATTATATATATAGATAATTAAAAGCATGTCTATAAATAATATTGATATTTCCTCTTTCTTCCATTCTTTTAATTAGAGCACATTTCTTTCGAATGTAAAAGGCTTCTTCAAATTGTCTCTTGAATAATATTTCTAATAATCAAGTATATTTGTTTCTTTTAGGTTAAAATTATTATGGCCTGTGACTTTTCTATGTTCTACAGGTGCAGAATTCTCAAATTTATCCTATTTTAGAGCATATTTATGGTTTTTCATTAACCTAAAAGAAACAAAGATTCTAGATTTTGATGAAAAATATTTTAAGAGACAATATAAAGAAGCCTTTTTCATTCAAGATAAACGGGCGTCAATTAACAGAATGGAAGAAATAGGAAATATCAATAATATATATATACTAGCGGATTTGTACCCGGGCTTCGCCCGGGTTTTATCCGAGTGAAAGTTTGCCTAACGAATATTATTGATAATAATATTCGGAACACACAGAATATTATGATTCGTTACGTCATATATTTATATAATATATGAAATTTATTTTTCGAGCGAACATATCCTCTCTCCACTGAATGGATTTTTAAAATGATATACATAAATAAAAATATCTAGAGATATAATACATGATCTTAGCCAAGGGGCCGAGAAACGATATTTTATATATAGAGATGACCTGGCTTCGTGTGTCTTCTGCTCGAGTGGATGTTTCGTTGGTAGAATTTTGTTCCTGCCTACTATTAATCATTATCTTGCTCCGCCCGTGGTCTGCTTTGGTGAATATTCCCCAAAAGAATATTTTTAATGCAATCAAGCATGATACGGCAATATTGTCATAATCATTTCTGGCTAAAAAAATATTGTTGCTCAGTACTTGGTTAAATATAATTTTTCTTGGTTAAAGTGCGACAAAAAAAACTCTTCCAGATTTAACTCTCTGTCCTGTTCAAATTTCAGCGAGATTAGTTACATATTGAGGGCGTGCATAGCCGACAAACATATATATATATATGTTTTACCCGAGTAAAGGTTTGTTTAACGAATCTCTCGATAAAGTGAACATTTTTTCCCGGTCCGTTGAAAAATACTCGATAAGTTGAATAAAATCAATATTAATTGGTTCCCTCGGTAATTGGAAGTTAAAGGAATAGTATCTTGCCTTTGAATTGTATCATTATTCTTGTCTCAAATAAATTGCCGTGTCATCCTGAATTTTGTCTTTCCTAATTTTCTACATTACAAAATCATCGTATCATCATGATAATATTTAGAGCAGATTGTTGAATTATAACAGATAAATTAGAATATTTATCTTGGTTATTTCTAGGCGAAAAGTTATTTCAAAAATTTTATTTGCTAGAAACCTTCCCAGTACTATACTAAATAACTTCCCAAAGTTTCATGGCGATCCAATGAGTGGTTTGGTCAGGCATAAAGGACAAACAAACAAACAGACACACACACATACATTCATTTATATATATATAGATATTCAAAAATATACAAATAAAATGGCTTGTTTAAGAGTAGGGGTGAATGGAAGATAAAATAACTGGGTCAAAAAAAAAAAAAACCTCGGTCACCATATGCAAGCCTACACTCCCACTCTCCATGGGTTGTTTAACTTACTCAAAGCTGGTAAAAAGAATTGCGGTTAAAAAGGATGTGATGATCAAGGTACAGTCGCACCGAGGTAGACTCGACATCAGTTGTTCCTAGAGTGATCCTCAGACCTGTTTTTTTTCTCCTCGACCTACTTCCCACAAGTTTTTGTTTGTGAATCCTGTCTCCTGTGTGTTCACACCACTCACCACACAACTACCACGATTGCCTCACTCAAATCTCCATATATAGGAGTATTTTCTCACTATTTTCTCTCTTTTCTATACACTATTTATTTACTAATTTTACATATATATATAGGTATATATGCCATTTAAATATAATATAGTTTTTGTATAAAAAGGGCATTGATTCTGTTAAATATGAGTAAAAACGGTGCATTTTGGTTCATCTGTCCAGTACAGAATGATAAAGTGGAAATGATTAATATTTCGAAGAGACCGTTTTTTTGGAAATTAAAACAATAGACAGCAATGGTTTCTAACTAAGGCCCACATCAGTTCATAACACACTTTATAATGTTACAAAAGCGGTCGGAAAATGAAATTTTATATATATGTCTAAAAACTCAGAAAACATGTAAAATATTTGATAACACAAATAATACTCACCATTTAGAAATATATTTCTGGTAATATGTGTAGGGAGTTGGTCCGCACCAAAAATATCACTTGGATCAATTGTATGGATAAAGTTTTGTTGCAAAAACAGAACATTGAGATTTCTGGCATTCCTGAATAAATGAGTCGGAAAGGTAGACAGCCTGTTGTGTCTGAACAAAAATTATAATTCACTACAAAATTCAAACCATGTAGAGAAATTTTATTTATATTTATGTTCATATATGTGATAAAATAAGAGAGAAATAAAAAATAAAAGTTCAGGTTTTGATATTAAATATGAAGAAGGCATTTTCTAACCAGGAGCACATTCCCTTTTTAGATTGCAGTGCGACATATAGTGGAACAGAAATCAATTAAACATTATTTTGTCAACGTGGAGCATCGTACCACTGCGACCAAAATATTTTGGTCCCAGAGGCTTCTTGAGAAACCAAGAAATGGGTATTTAAGGCCAAACTTGCGTAAATTTGCGTAAGAAGCCAATGTGCTTCTGGTAAGGCTAATCTTTATTTATTTTTTATTTTTTAATATCAACACCTGACCTACTTATTTTCAGTAATTCTATTATTTACACATGTTAAGCGTTTATGCGCAAGTTGGTTCTCAAATACCCATGTCTTGGTTTCTCTGGGAACAAAACATTTTTGGTCGCATTGGTACAACCTGCTTACACGCTGACGATGCCCAATAGCCGAAACGCGTTGGTGGATGGCTTTTCCTGAATAAACAAAAAAATGGGCTGGCAAAGTATCAGAGAACAGTCTTAATCAACGTTTAGTTGATTTCTGTTCCATTAGATGGCTCTCTGCCATCTAAAAAGCACATTTGGTCAGGATATTTTCTATTTATTTTTAATATTCATATATATGTTTTTTATTATTTATTTTATTTTTATCATTACATTATTATTTTTAATATTTTGACATATATATTTTAAATATATATTAATATGAAAAAATAGTACAAAAAATGTGATATTGTACTGGGATAAGGTGATAAGGTTTTCTTAATATATTAATATATTATTAGCAGATATATATTGCTTATTTATAATTACCCTCAACATGTCAACATGACATTAAGTTGACATTAAATACCATACTAAATTGAGAAATGTACTTGAGAAAAATCCATATTGTATAATTTTAATTTTTTCATAGAAGAAGTGCCTTAAATTTAAAATATGAAAAAGGTTAATGCGCTTTAAGCTTTCAGTATTAGTCAAAGTTTTGAAGTCGAAATTTTTCATTTTATGAAATTATTACCCTTTACGAATTCGTCTTTTAGCATCTTAACTCGTAATTTAAATGCATTTATTGAGATTATAACGATCGGCGCTAAAGAAGCCCATATTATGTCTATGATCTATTTCTGAATTAATATTTCTAAAATTTTGTCATTTACCACACTAAGTGTTTTATAGGAACATGGAATGTTTAGCGATGTTTAGTGTAATTAGAGGGCATGCTTTTTACTTGATCATTTCACTAAATGTCGATACATGTTTTCAAATTACTCATCGAATACATTTGAAGTTTATATCAGTTAATATATATCAATTTCTAGGCCTTCAATATTCGAAACTACGCCATTCTCCGTCATATTAAAATAAAATGACTGAAGCGGTGAGGGATTCCTTGAATAATAAATAATTGATAGCTCTCAAGCCTGTCTGTACTTCAACAGTTGCTTGAATTAAAGTCATAGAAAAAATGTATATGTAAGATTTATTGCCTTGTACAGAAGCCTAAGTAATATTCTGTACATGAATTGATAAATAAATTGAATGGCGTTATTGTTTTTCTATAAAATATTGTTAAAAAAAAATAGAAAAGAAATATCCACACTTATGAATAAGATATGATAATTATAATTATATTAATCTATATGAAAAAATAAGAAATTTTAAATGCTCATTTTAGCGATTAAGATATTCCATTTTTTAAATATCTAGTCTTAATCATTGAATACTGTTCTAAATATCTGTGAGAGAGAATAAAAAATGCATTCAGACTATTTCACTATTTGAGTTTTAACGGTTTATCTATAGCATCAGGATTTTTATTTAATTAAATATGTTTATAATATCAGAATACTTACTCAAAATCTATAGTTACGGTTGTTTCTGGGAAGGCATCATCTGCTACTTCTGATATATCGTTGAAATTAAAATCAAAATATTCTATTCGCGTTGGAAGAAAATATCTCGGTTTGATTTCTGTCAATTTATTTTTCACTATCCTTAAAGTTTTAACAGAATTAGGTAGTTCAGATGGAAGATCGTCCCACAATTCTGCCAGATTGCATGATTGTAAAGAAAACTCATTCATATCTTCTAATGTTCTCAAAAAACTCATATTCCAAAATTTGGCCGAGAGGGTATTTGTCACCTCAATTATTTTTAGCCTAATATCTGATCCTTCAAAGAGATCAGATGTAACCATTGTTTCAACTCTTGAATAATCAATGTATAATCTTCTAAAAGAAATACCATCAAATAATCTCAAAGGTAATCTTGTGAGTGAGGAGAACTGAATCGATATGCTCATTAAAGGAAATTGTGAGGTTCGTAAGAGATCAAGGCTCCTGTTTAGATTTTCGGGAGTATTTAGATATCTGCAGATGAGAGCTGGAGGATAAAATTCTAGTCGCCATCTTTCACAAAAACAATCAGGTATGCTTGATAGGTTAACATCTCTACAGCCATGGACAACTGTAATCAGCGCCAGCAAATACTTCAAGGTAAAACTCAGCCTGCACAAACAAAATATAATGTTCTGTTTGAAATATTATAGTACCAATATATATATTTTATTACAAAAATATTATCACACCGCTTCAATACCACTTCATTTTCATGTATTTTCTATGCGGGAAGTCTTGATTATGACAAAGCAGTAAAGTACAGGAGTCAGTCGCAGAAAATATACTTCACAACACCTATTGTCTCAAGGTTTGCTTGCCGTTTTTCAGTTTAACTTCAAGACTACCCAAACTAGCCAGCATACCCACCGTTAAATGAGGAAAAACAAACCTCATAGTGAAATAAAACTAAATGAAACTCGGTTTTAAAATAATACCAAATATATAAAAAGCAGGAGGCTTATAGAGAAAAGAGAGAGTAAGTAGAAAAAAAAGTAATTAAAATTGATAATCTATAGAAAAAATTATATTTCACAAAATAATATATAAATATAAAATATAAAGACTTACATTTTGTCTGTTATAGTTAGCTGAGGGTGGAAAATATAACTGAAGGCAAACTTTATATTGTCTGGCGGATCAATGTAGGAGTCAGGTGTGTTGCAGCTGTAGATCTACCAATACGCTGCTTTTCTATTATACACAGATAACAAATCGAAAGGTGATGTAAATGAATATTACTTTTAAAACCCTACATCCCCAATCTTCAAATAACGCTCATAATTATCTTTAAAATTTGAAAAAGCGGCGAAATATTATTTTGACATATATTAAGTTTTTATAAATATCTTGGTGTATATGATATTATCAAATGTTTTTGTGAAAGATGGCGACCAGAATTTTATCCTCCAGCTCTCGTCTGCAGATATCTAAATACTCCCGAAAATCTAAACAGGAGCCTTGATCTCTTACGAACCTCACAATTTCCTTTAATGAGCATATGGATTCAGTTCTCCTCACTCACAAGATTACCTTTGAGATTATTTGATGGTATTTCTTTTAAAAGATTATACATTGATTATTCAAGAGTTGAAACAATGGTTACATCTGATCTCTTTGAAGGATCAAATATTAGGTTAAAATAAATTGATGTGTTAAATAGTCCCTCGGCCCAATTGTGGAATATGAGTTTTTTGAGAACATTAGAAGATATGACTGTGTTATCAAAATGTATTTATATTGGTACAAAATTGAATATCATATACACATGACATAAAATATTAAGATTATAAAAACTTTCCTCAATTATGCATATAAGTAAAATTCCGAATTATCGCCGCTAGTAAGAGATGGACATCAAAACCACACATTAAGTGAATTTTAAGTGAAACAAGTTATAGATGATATTGGAAATGCTAAAAAGTGGAAAAGCAATTTGTGACAGGCAAAAATTTCTCGGTCATTCAGGACTGTAATTTGATGTCAAAAACGACCATATAACCGGTTTCACCTTTATCTTCTATAGATTCACGAACAAGATGCTTTTTCATCAGCTGTTGGAGTACCATGAAAATGTTGCTTTGGGTGGTAGATACTGGACTATATTATATATATCCTCTCAATTTATTATGATCAGAAGTCTGATATTTTGCACGTTCACCTAGTTATAAAATAAAAATGTAAGTCTACAAAATTTGCTAATACCGCAAGTGTATAAAATAACAGAAAAAAGGTGGCTGTGAAGGTGTGGAATATACTATAGAATAAAATTCATTAATAATACACTGTGTTAGTCTAAATTTGAACACCAACAAAATACAGGAAGAACAATATGCAAATATCAAGGTAAAGTTACCTAACTTAATTATATGTTTTTGCTGTTTAATCAGCTATCCCGCGCATGTTGATTGAGATAAAATAGAAAGAACTTTAATATTTTACAAAATTCGCAGGTTTTTTCTGATTGACAGGGAAAGTATTTGCTATTTTTGTTTTTCGGTCAGGGAAAACATTCAGTTTTGGATTAACCTCGCCGCGTCCAAAATGAATAGGCTATTGTAACAATGGCTAGAACAAAGTGATGTGAGACAATTGAGTGGTGCAGTTGTGGCCAGAGTGAGGTCATTATATGCTAGTGTCTAAATTAAAAAGCAAGAGCACAATTTTCTTTGATAAATAATATTAATCGGAACTGTTGATTAAAAAAATATCAGACTAATATTTAAAACACAAAATACTTCATTTTGAACCTTTTTATTGAGCAAAAAATGCAACAGACCAGACCTAATTATATATTTATACACTGCGTGACATTGAAAATGGAACACCAAGAAATAGTGGCCAGAAAATTATGCAAATTTCAGGGTAGACGCGCCTAACCGAGTTATGCAAATGATGTAAAATGCGCAGCTCTCGTGCGCACATGGAGTAAGATATAAGGGAAGGAACTTGCAGAAAGGACAGTATTCGTGTCGTTATTTCTTCAAGGAAAATCATTGTAGAAATTTTGTTCTTGTGTCAAAAGACACGTGTAATAACAGAGAATGCCAGGTCTTCGTAAACGGAGGCAGTTTAAGCAGACAGACGCTTTTACGAGGGGCATGGTGATCGGACTGAAAAGGGCAGGTTGGTCCATACGTCAAATCGCAGCTGATACACACCTTGGTGCGTCCACGGTGCACCGACTGTGGAGAAGATGGTTGGAACAAGGAAATGTGGCAATTTATAGGAATGTCGGTGCAACCAGAGTGACGTCAGCACGTGTGGATCGGCGTATCCTTCGACAAGCAGTGGCGGCCCCACAAGCCACTTGTACCGCCATCCTGCAACATGTGCAAGACACCCTAGATCATTCCATCTCGACCAGAACCATTTCCCGTCGATTGGTTGCTAATGGCTTGCACTCATGCCGTCCACTAAGAAGACTGCCATTGACCCCACCGAATAGGCGCCAACGTTTGGAATGGTGCCGGGCTAGATCGACGTGGATGACGGAATGGCACAGGGTCGTGTTCTCAGATGAGTCGCGTTTCTGCTTGTCCAGTGATAGTCGCCATGTACGCGTGTGGCGTCGACGTGGAGAAAGGTCCAATCCGGCAGCAATTGTGGAACGCCCCACCGTGCGACAACGTGGAATCATGGTTTTGGGCGCAATCGCGTATGATTCCAGGTCACCTTTACTTCGTATTCAGGGCACTATAACGGCCCAACGATACGTTGATGATGTGCTGCGACCGGTGACACTCCCCTACCTTCAGGGGGTACCCAATGCCCTTTATCAGCAGGATAACGCCCGCCCGAGCCAACAAGCTCTGCAAGATGTACAGATGCTTCCCTGGCCACCGTACTCTCCTGATCTCTCACCAATCGAGCACGTCTAGGACATCATTGAACGCCGTTTGCATGCCTTGCCACAGCCGCGTTCAGAAGACGAACTGTGGCAAATGGTTGAGAGGGAATGGAGAGCCATCCCTCAGGACGCCATCCGTACTCTGATTGACTCTCTACCTAGACGTGTTGCTGAGTGCATCGCCGTCCGCGGTGGTCCTACTTGCTTGTAAGCCGACGCCGTTCTCGCTCTGTATTATGACTATCATTTTGAAATAAAGATCACTTATTGTTCGTCCCTGTCTCTCTCTGTCTGCCGAGTTTCATCACTTTCTGACCACTATTTCTTGGTGTTCCATTTTCAATGTCACGCAGTGTATATATATATATATATGAATGAATGTATATGTGTGTGTGTGTGTGGCTGTCATTTATGCCTGACCAAACCACTCATTGGAACGCCATGAAACTTTGAGAAGTTATTTAGTATAGTACTGGGAAGGTTTCTAGCAAATAAAATTTTTGAAATAACTTCTCGCCTGAAAATAATCAAGATAAATATTCTAATTTATCTGTTATAATTCAACACAATCTGCTCTAAATATTATCATGATGATACGATGATTTTGTAATGTAGAAAATTAGAAAAGACAAAATTAGGATGACACGGCAATTTATTTGAGACAAGAATAATGATACAGTTTCAAGGCAAGATACTATTCCTTTAACTTCCAATCACCGAGGGAACCAATTAATATTGATTTTATTCAACTTATCGAGTATTTTTCAAGGGACCGGGAAAAATGTTCACTTTATCGAGAGATTCGATAGACAAACCTTTACTCGGGTAAAACCCGGGCGGAGCCGGGTACATCCGCTAGTATATATATATATTTGTGGTGACCGAGATGGGCAGTAGGGTGTGGAGAGTTTTCCAATACCTCTCTGCAACTAGAAAGACCTTTCACAGCCTCACAGAGTACAGGCAGTCGTGTTCGAGGCAGAATGTAAGACTTTGGTGTTCCACACGGAAAACGAATGGACACAGTTGTAATAAAATAGTTCCGTGAGCAGAAAAAGTTGAGCTAGGAGAAAGAGATGGAGAGGGTTAATAAGAGCTCCTACAGTTCTATGTTAGCATGGTGGATTCTCAAAGGATCAAGTGACGAAAGTTTCCGCGGACTTGGAAGTGACTATATGCATTTCCGGCTTATCAGAAGTTTTTATATCTTTTATGCGGAAGTACTGGGAATTATATAACATAATATTAATTTGAATCATAAAAGTGAGGTCATTGTATTCTCTTAACTACATTCTTAAATACTGTTGAACTTCTATATCTAAATATACGCTATTTAACTCACAAATCTTATTCTATTACTCAGTTTTATTATATAATCTTCAGTTTTATAGAGAAAATTACATATTGTGATGCAATAGTCCATGTCAATCGTGCCTATAATTATTTACAGAGTTTTTCTTTTATAGAACACGTTTTACGTCATTAAATATTGATATATTTATCAATATGGGGTTGTTGGTTCAAATTTACCCATATATGTAAAAATGTTCATTTTATTTTAAAATATATATTCTGGAATACTTTCTGTGGAGTCCAATGCCAGATGGCGCTACTTTACACTATATATATATATTTTTATTATTTTCTTTTTCCGGCACAAAACCTTTCGAAACTTCATAAATAATCATTTAGAAATTATATACATACACACATAATAAAATATGAATATTCAAATATAGAGATCGAGTGTTGAAATGTAAGTATAGATTAATTCAAGATGTAGATTCATCAACATTCCAATGAGATATTATACATTTCCGCGACCCACTGTGGCCCTTTTGAAAAAGGTAATTGTTAGTCTTCGAAACATTAGACAATAAACATTTTGTGAGGGTTGATGAGTCTACATTTTGGATATAAAATAAGATAGAAATTCATTTGTTAGAATATCGTTTCATTCATATTTTTGTAGCAGCAAAATACATCTGAAATATTAACTAGTTTTGCTGTTACCTTTTGATTATATTCTCAATTCAGAGCTCTATTACAACAGAATTTATACATCAATGATTAATCTTTGAAAAGGAGTAGAAGAAACTAGAGAAATTGCCTGGAAGACTTAAAATGGATGGATTCATGCCTATCTCTTTTTAATACCAACCATTGTAGTGTAAGGTCTGTATGAATAGCTCAATTATGCAGAATCAAAAAGTAATATTAAAATTTAGTACCAATTTTCAGCGATAGATTGTGTTGACGTGACACTAATGATTGAGTATAAGGCTGTAAATGTGTATTTTCCCTTAAATTATTTTTCAAATGTATATAGATAGCTATCTAAATTATTGGTTTAATCAGAGGGGGCGCATGGTAGATATATTTTCATGCATTCATTTATGAACTTGTTGGCCTCATACGTTATCAAATGTGTTTTATATAACGTTATGAGAAATGTTGATTAATTTTGTTTGTTTAAAAAAAAAAACAATAATTTTCAAAGCCAATATTTATTTTTAAAATAACTCATTTTTAATCATTTTAATAACATTTTCTGAACGAAGTCTTTATAAATAGGGTTAATTTTCAAAAATACATTTTTTTATAAAATTTAAAATATATTATCGTCTGATCCTATATGTTGAATAAAAAATCTATACTTATATAATCAGTTATTACTTGGATAAAGATAGGAAGTTGACATTAAATCAAGCTTTCTATATTATTTTCAATTAAAACACAAAAATCAGGTGTGCTACAGCTGCAAAACTACGCTTACCATCTCTATATAAAGCATAGATAACAAGGTGAGGCCTTATTTATTGATGAGAAAATTTCCTAAATTGTTGTGATCAAATTATTTTACCTATTTCTTTAGAAATAAATATTAGAGTATTAAAATTAAAATATAATTTTCTATGATAATTTAAGGTATAGAACTTAATTAAAAAAAAAAGAATGGAATAGTTCCCATTTATTATATAAGTATACCTAGAAACAATTAAAAATTCAATAAAAAGTTTTTTGGATTCAATATAATAATCAATATATATATGTGATGATTTAAAACCATGGAATTGTTGTACATAATCCAGATATCTAATACCACATGTTCCACCACGTAACTGTATATAACCTGTTATTTACTGCAATTAGAAAGCCTCAAGTAACATCAATCTGTACCGCGTAAGGATCTAATAAAGTATAGCAACTATACAGATAGAAGGAATGGAGAATAACAGGAGAAAATTAAGGTTAAAACTAATCAGGCTTAGGTGAGAATAGGAAAGCAGGCCTATAAAGCCCAGTCCAATTTTCACGAGGTCGTGGCCCTCCTGGATAATATAACTCCCCCCCCCCCCTGTTTACGTCATAAAAGGGCAGTGACCTGTTCGGACCCAGCTAAGCTATAAAAGGAGGCCCCGAGCCTCAGTTAGTCAGTCCTTAGCCAACCTTTGTTTCAGCCCCAGTCCGCTGGACGCTTCTATAGAGGCAACTAAACCCTTTCCTGTCAAAATCTCCTCGTCCCATTCCTTCTTGACGTTCAAACGCTTCTTAGTGGAATCTCTGTTAGTTTATTTCACCTTTGGCCCAGCTGTGTCGCCTTCCACCACAACTGCACGGTAGAGTTGAAATCGAGGTTCGTCTAGCATCAGGTAACACTGGTCCCAGAGGTCCCAAGATATCACATATATATATGCAATATAATTCCCACACTACTTGTAAATAGTCAACACATTTTTTATTTTAATATCCATATATTTTAATATCCATATATTTTAATATCTATAATCAAAGAGTAAATAGCCAATGCTTGTATATAATTTTTTGACCAACGACCCGAGGGGGTAAGAGGGAGGTTGAATAATAAACAAAGAGAAAATGGCTGCGTTTCTTTTTGTCGCGTCTATTATTTCTTATATACAAATTTAGAGTTTTAAATTTATAATTATTCAAAGATATACCTTAATATGACAGTATTTAGCCGACAGGATATAATAACCGGTACGTTTTTTCTTTTTTAAAAACTTTATTGGATTTAACCTTTAGCCTACAACCATTCGCCACAAAAATGCCAAAAAGGAAGTCAGATACCGACACTCATTTTTCTGACAGAAACGATGATATGGAATTTAAATTAATGAAAGAACAAATTAATTTACTAACACAAATTATACAACAACAGACGATCTCAAATAAAAATCATATAAGTAAATTCTCTGGCCTCAATCAAGATATAAATATTTTCTTTCGTAACATTGAGGATGCAACGAACGATGAACGAGACAAAAAAAATTTAGTTATTCTAAATTTAGAAGAAGAAGCTAAAAATATATTTTATCGATTGGGCTTAGAACAAGAGACTTATTTAAATATCAAACAGAAACTGTCCACAATCTATATATCAAAGAAGAAGACAACGTTGGAAGAATTGTTCACTCACCAATTGGAAAAGCCAGAAAAAATTAACGATTATTACCATTTTAAGGTTGTGGGTGCATTAGAGAACTCACTTCCAAACAAACAGATTGTTGAAGCACTTACGGCAGGTGTAACGTATGATTTGAAGAAAATGATATACACCAGGAACCCACAGACGCCTGAAGAATGGTTGGACTATGTAAACACCATCCAAAAGCGGCCAGTAACTCGAGGACAACCGACACCACAGCGTGGCCTTGACCGCTGGCAACCCGAATCCACTCCCCCGCCTAGCCAAGGTCATTACCGGCCACAATATGGGCAATTAGCAACTTTTCGTCGACCTGGAGATGTACGTTTTGCCTTTCGCAACTACGCGGATAACACGCTGCCCAAGGAACCCAGGGAACCAGCCACATCGAGCGGACATCAACCCAGATCACAAGGATGTGATCCCTCATCAAGGAAAGGACCAGCATAATGTAAGACTATTCTTTAATTTATCTATTTTCACCTTCAATGTTAAATTTCTTGTGGATACTGGCTCTACCATTAACCTAATATCTTTTGATTATTTGCATAAAATTTTGCCATCAGATATATTTCGAAATATAACTAAATATTCAGTTAATAAGCATTCTAGAATTAATACATTGAGTGGACCAATCCAACCTATATTTTATGTTATTTTACCAGTCAGTTTTTTTAAAAGAAAAGTTAGCTTAAAATTTTATATATTTAATCTACCATATGAAATTGCACTAATAGGATTATATACTCTAAAAAAATTAAAAACTAGAATTGACTTCAATAGAAATGTAGTGAGTCAACAAGGCACAAATATTCCTGCTACTCTTTTTTATTTTGAAACAGATTTGGCTTATGTAAATGATGCATACAATGTGATAAATCCAGATAGGAAATATAATATAAACCAACACCTTCATATTGTTAATACACAAATCTTAGATAATCACTGTGCACCTTCAGGAAGTAATCCACTCTATGTTAATCATTTACAACAGACACTTTCCACTCAATCAAGCATTCCAGGGGAAAATAAGTTAACCAGTGATTTAATTGATAAGTATCATAAGATAAACAACTTATTAGACCTTAAGTTAATTAGGTTATTGAAAGAATTTGCTGAAATATTTCCTACAGACCCATTTAAAGTTCCTACCCTACATATCCAACCTGTACAGATTAAACCAAATACAGATAGAGTAATCAGGTTGCGACCGTATAGAATTCCATTTACATATAGGAAAGAAATAGATATACAAATCAATGAGATGTTAAAAAATAATATAATAGAACCGGCCATAGGTGAATATGCTTCACCCATTACTCTAGTAAAAAAGAAAAATGGAACATTTAGAATGTGTGTGGATTTTCGAAAATTAAATGAACACATTCCAGTTGATCCCCAACCTATACCATTAATAGAATCAGTGATAGAAAAACTGTCGAAAGCTAAGTATTTTTCCAGCCTTGATTTGAGCAACGCTTATTGGACAGTTCCTATCCATCCGGATTCTCGACCTTATTTAGCCTTCACCACCCACGCAGGAGTGTACATGTTTAAAAGATTACCTTTCGGGCTACGAAGCTCACCACAGATCTTCGAGAGAGCTATTGGACAAATACTTAGAAAATATAACTTCCAATTTCTAGAATACTACTATGATGATTTTATAATTTTTTCTGATAGTTTTGAAGAACACTTAGAACATCTTCGTTTATTCTTCCAACTATGCAGGGCAGAAAATATCCGCCTCAACCTTAACAAATGTCAATTATGTAAGACCTCCATTAGCTTCCTAGGATACGAAATCACACAGGGCACTTATAAACCTCACCTAACTAACACTCAGGTAATAGGAACCATCCAACCTCCGACTAATGTTAAAACTTTACAGTCATTTTTAGGTGTCGTAAATGTATATCATAAATTCATTTCCCATTATGCACAGCTTAGATCGCCTTTAAATATACTTCTTAAAAAGAATATTCCTTTTAAGTGGACTCTTGAATGTCAGAAGGCATTTGAAGATTTGAAAAGCAGCCTAACTGCATCACCAGTTTTACATATCTTTAAAGAAGAATTACCCTGCTTCTTATATTGTGACGCGAGTACATTAGGGATATCCGGAATTCTAAAGCAAAAGGATGAAAATGGAGAAGAACATCCTGTACAATATTTCTCTCGCTCTCTACGCAAGTATGAACAGAACTACTCCATCTCGGAGCTGGAGTGTTTAGCTATCATTGAGTCTATAGAATACTTCAGGGTGTACCTGCTTGGTAGACATTTCACCATTTATTCTGATCACCAAGCTCTGGTCTATTTGAAAAATATTAAAAATCCGTCAGGTAGGTTATTTAGATGGTCCTTGAGACTCAGCCCATACACTTTTGACATACACTATCTGAAAGGTAAAAAACAACTCGAGGCAGACTTGCTATCAAGACAACCATTTTGCGGTTTTCTAGAGGCTCAACAATTGGAGGGACACCAGCATCGTGTACTTGAGAAATATCAATCACTCATCAATACTGATGGACTTGCGATTATTACTAAAAAGGGCGTACCCAGAGTAGTCGTACCTGATACACTAAGAAATAAGTTACTCCAGAAAGCACACGAATGGTATAACCATCCAGGAATCACACAACTCACTAGGTTAATCACTAGTCAGTATTATTGGGATGGTATGACCAAAGATATAAATAACTATGTCCGTAAATGCAAAATTTGCCAAATAGTAAAACCTCCGAAAGGACCCACATATGGAGAAATGGGTACCTTACCACTCGCGAAGGAACCTTATGAACTTATGTCAATGGACACAGTAGCCGGATTTACTAAGTATGGTGGTAACCGAGCTTATTTACATGTAATATGTGATCACATGAGTCGATAGTGTTGGACTTTTCCTAGTAAATCTACCTCTACCCTGACCTATATTCAAACCCTAAAAAAGGTATTTCAGGAAGGTATTCCTAAAAGCCTACTGACAGACCGAGCTCCTGCATTTACATCCGCTCAATTTAGAAGGTTTTTAATCTCACAAGGTATAAAACCCTTGTATACCACAGCAAATCACCCACAGTCAAATGGTCTGAGCGAGAGATTGAATGCAACCATAACAGGGAAACTAAAGATACTCCATTTAGAACACCCCAAACAGACATGGACCAAACAGATAGAAAGGGTCACCAGAATCTACAATCTAACTCCACATACAGTGACGGGATTTCCTCCCATCTATTTATTAAAAGGGATAGTCCCTAACAATTTAAACAACCATGTTAAGACATTTCCCGAACTCTCAGAAGCAAGAAGAATAGCATTACAAAAGACTCAAGCAAGGCATAAGGCCGAAAAACTAATGTACGATCAAAAACATAAAAAGATTGATTTTGTACCAGGGGATCTAGTATTGGTGAAAGTTTATAGACATCCGAATACTCCAAAGTTGGAACCTAACTATACAGGCCCATATGAGATCTTGGAAATACTATCACCTCAGGTAGTGCGCATTAATAGACCAAATAGACCCTTGCAGTTACAGACAGAAATTATAAATATAGAAAAACTTCGTAGATATGTAGAAAATATTCCCCATATCACACCTCCTACGGACCTTTCCGACTCTCCTCCTGGACAAAACTATTTTCTATTTCCTTATAGGCACTTCACTACAGATATCTTGGGTGATCCGGGTCCTTCCAGACCAAGGAAATGGTTTCAACCGTTTAACCATTTGGACAACAGTATTTTCACGGATGAAAAATTTTATAAGCCTGATTTTCCAATAATATCCAAACCAACTTTTTCATCAATAGTAAAGCCCACTGAATCCAGTACATTGGTCTTAGACCCTAAAATCAATCCATTCGATAATATGGTGGAAATTAATTTGGGTACTACCAAAGAAAAATTACACAGTAAACTTAATCCAAATGCCGATGTCTTTATACCAACAACCTTGGCGACCAAAGAATTTTCACATTATTTAAATAAAGACTCGTTAATAAATAATGTTATCACTCTGTGTACATTTTTGTATAAAACTGTTATATTTAGAATTAAAAAATTTCCATTGTTTTTAATTACCACAATAATATTTTGGATTCTTTATACTCATTTAGCATCTTGTATATACCTTCTTCCTTTATTGTTTTATATATTGCCTCTACCCATACAAACAAACCTACATATCTCTTATAAAATGTTCTTGATAAAATGGACCGTTAGAATAGTGGAATATATAAATTTGTATATAAATGTAATGTTGGACTATATGAGGAGATATGATAATTTTAATCAAGCTATAAACTCAAATGATATATGACCTTGAATACTTGAATATATTACTTTAAAATGTGAACATAAAAACACTTAATGCGTGTGTGGGTTTAAATAGCTATAAATATTTTTAGCCACCTTACAATATGCAGAGGCTAGCGCTTATCGTTAGTCGGGTATAACAACCCCGCATACCTCCGTTCGTTTTGTCTGGTGTAGGACAGACAAGATGTAAAGGCCTACAGATATATTTAGGACAATAGTAATAAGTTAATTTACGTATAGCAATACGATAGAACAACTATAGAATTAGTATAAGCGTTTTTATAAGATAAACTATCGAGAGTTAAAAGAAAAAAGAAAATTTTGGGTTTTTTAAACACATCATCCTCTAAGATATGGTATAACCCCATCGGTTAGTTTCGAAAATCGATGTTCGGTAAAACCTATCCTAAGATGAGCACTTCAAATGTTAGTTCGAATTAGAGATCATCCTTTTTAAAAAAGAAGTAAATTTTGGTTGTAGTGCTTTGACCTATGTACTTCCATTGAGTGAGTCGTAAACTCAATGTGCGAGTATATCATAGGAAAAAGTACACAGACAACGTTATCCCGACTTCCAGGTTGGAACATAGGTCTAACAAACTGATGGCCAACGATAGGAAGAATAGGGATCGTAGGATGAAGAAAGATATGAACATTATTGCGATTTCACCGCCACTCTGTGTTGTGACGACGATCTAAGTTCTATAGAGGTAGTCACTCACCTCTATTCTTGGTCGGCGGGATTGAAGGTTCAAAATTAAGGCGTCGCTGCTTATAGCACTATTAAAATATTAGACGAAAACAGGAGGGAAAATTATATTTATTACAATTTAAGAAAATAAGTAATGTATTATTTAATTAATTATATATTTAAATATTTACACTAAAAGAATCGGAGATCAGGGCAAATTCTAGCGTTCGAAAGTTGTTTACAAGTTCTTCTGTTATTGTTTTTTCATTTTAGCCGCTGCATCCCCGTAGCCGCTTCCGCCGGCCTCCCATTGGCTGCTTCGGACGTCTTCTTTTCCAACATTTCTCCCACCTTTGAGTTGGCGTCTCGACGACTCAAACATGGAAATGAAAAGTTCAGTAGATCCAATCGGTTGGGTCTCTTGATGGGCCGTCCGTAACTTGACACAACATTCGGGGTATCAATGTGATGTTGCTCTTGTTGTGAAGTCAAAGGGTCCTCTTCAGTTGTCAATCGAACTTCTTGTGTGGGAGATCGCTCAGTTAGAGGGTCTCGACATCTTATCTCGGGCGTTATCTCTAAATTGTAGAGTTTTTGAATAGGTCGTATTTTATCACCTGATGAAGTTTTCACTTTCGCAACCCTCACAAGTCCGTCTTTTCCTGGATAGAGTTGGATTATTCTGGCTAACGGCCAGTGTAGTCTCTTTAAACTCTCTTGTCCAATGAGTACCATGTCTCCCACTAAGAATGGTATGGTAGTCTTCAGGCGTCTCGTTTCTTGTCTCAGGAATCCAAAATATTCGATACGAAATCGTTCTCTAAGATCTTCTCGTACACGTTTGATATATTGATATTTGCGGGAGAGGGTCTGGTTATCAATCAAGTCCAGGTCTGGAACGCCAACCTCTCTGACCTCATGTAAGAACAACGAAGGTGTCAATGGAGCGAGATCCTCACTTTCTTCAGTTAGGTAGGTCAGTGGGCCTGTGTTCATCAAGCTTTCGACGTCACACATTACCGTGGAAAGTTCTTCATATCCCAAGGAGGTTTGACCGAGAATCCTAAAGAGCAATTTTTTCATCATTCCAATCAAACGCTCCCACCATCCACCCCACCAAGGAGCACCAGGCGGTATGAATTTCCAGGTGATGTTTTTCAATGTGGGATCACATTTTAATCTCGAATAAATCAATCTTCTTTAAAGCATTAGCCATACCTTTGAAATTAGTCCCATTATCCGAATACACAATCAATGGTCGGCCTCTTCGAGCAATAAATCGGCGGAAAGCTTGGAGGAAGGCTTCCATAGGCAAAGATGTCACAAGTTCCAGATGAGATTCTTCTCTGATCATCAGTTAGCAATCTCCCGGCGATGTCCGCGCCTATAAGGACTTCTATACGGTCTCTCATCAAATCAGATACGTCGAGTTCTTCACTCCCTTCTAAAAATGATCTTGGACACACCGGAGGTATGCTTCCACATATAAGGGGTTGACCTAGTGCTTCAAACTCACAGCGATAGGAATTATTGATGTCCGATAAATGAATGGTATACACCTCATGTTCAACTACGTCGGTACTCGATCCTCCAAACAAGGAATGCCGGAAGAACTCTCTCCTAGATTGTTCGTATTCCATTTCCATTGCTGTGCTATGTAAAATATATGATCTTTGGGATCCGGTGTCTATTATAGCCCGTGCCGTCTTCTCCGTTCTGTTCCCTTTGAGGGTCACTCTCAAAGTAGGCAACAAGACGTCTGGGGAGGTTGATAAGTTGGCGAGAGTTTCATCTTGCACCGTTGGAGACTTAGAAGATCCACCTCGATCTAAAATTCGTTTTGTGCACATGACATCCAGGTGGGAAGACATGTTGCAGATCGAACAACGGACTACATTTCTGCAAGATTTACTTAAATGAGAAGGCCGAAGACATTTATAACAAACGCCTTTTTTCCTCATGAGTGATCTCTTTTCGTCTAAACTCATATTAGCTGCAAAGTCACACTTAGGGCTTCCATGGTTGTCTTTACCACAAAATACACATTCATTCAATTTGTGAACTGAATTCAAAAGTTCTGAAGCTGTCGCAATTGGTTTTTCATTGTAGAATCTTGTCTTTGGATGTTTGTTTACTAAATTAGGTTTAGAAGTTGATTCATTCCCGGTACCGATTTCGTTTCTAAAACTCTTCTCCCGTGCAGTTAATTGTCTTTCCAGAAAGGTAATCAAGTCATTAATTACGTAACCTGTCGGGAGTTCTTTGTTCAATTCCAAATTAAGGTCTGCAGGTAGAAGCTTTATTATTATCGGGCACAACAGTTGTCCGTAAACATCAATGGACACGTTTAATGACTCGAGACTTCTTATTTGAACAGAAAGGTTGTCAAAAAGTTCGCGGAAGGTTCTTACATCGCTTGACGTTTTGAGTGGTCTCATTGACAACAAATTGTTCATATGTCGGCTAATCAAAATGTCTTCTCGTCCAAATCTGTCTTTAAGCAATTTTATAGCTTTCTCATAATTGTCCGCAGATAAAGCGAAACCTTCGACTGTGTTTAGTGCAGTTCCGCCGAGATGTGACTTCAGATAGTTAAATTTATCGATCGGGTTCAGTGAGTTGTTCTGGTGAATAGCTGCATCAAAAGAATTCCAAAACGTCAGCCATTCACTAAAGTTTCCATAAAATTTCGATATCATCAATTTCGGAAGTTTCACAGTCGTGCAGGAAGGTACATAATGTCTCATTTCATTTTCATCTATTCGTGAGTTCGAATTCGGTATATTTTCGCCATGAAAATCTGATTGGCGAATCTTTTATTTGCCCTAAATCTCCAAGTAATATATTTCTCTCGATATTCCTCTACGCCCTGTAATTCCTTCTCTAAATCGTCAGTTTCAAGAAGCGTTTCTATTTCGTGATCCACTAATTTAAGTTCGTTAAATGATTCTCATTCAATTGTTCTAATAATTCTTCAAGTTCAATTCTCATTAGCGTGTCAAGTCCACTTTCAATCTTATTGCATGTTTTCGTTAAATATGATCTGTTAACAGCACGCTTCTTTTTTAAACGTAGAATTGATTCTTCCGCCATCTTGTAAACAAAGCAGCGAGTAGGGTTAGCTAGCGAGTTCCAAAATGGTCAGCTTAAAATGATTTTTTTTTCTTCTAGAATTTACCTTCAACAGTCCCGGCTGAGATGCCAAAAATATTGCGATTTCACCGCCACTCTGTGTTGTGACGACGATCTAAGTTCTATAAAGGTAGTCACTCACCTCTATTCTTGGTCGGCGGGGTTGAAGGTTCAAAATTAAGGCGTCGCTGCTTATAGCACTATTAAAATATTAGACGAAAACAGGAGGGAAAATTATATTTATTACAATTTAAGAAAATAAGTAATGTATTATTTAATTAATTATATATTTAAATATTTACACTAAAAGAATCGGAGATCAGGGCAAATTCTAGCGTTCGAAAGTTGTTTACAAGTTCTTCTGTTATTGTTTTTTCATTTTAGCCGCTGCATCCCCGTAGCCGCTTCCGCCGGCCTCCCATTGGCTGCTTCGGACGTCTTCTTTTCCAACAAACATATTCAAAGTGAGCAGTCGTGGCCGAGAGATCTACCATCCGTAGTCTTAGCTTTTTAACCCCGCACTGTTCGAATCCTATCGACTTATTAGAGAATAAAGATGTAATAAATAACAGTTTAAAATATCAATAGTATATCATAACCTCGTTAGGATATTTTCAATTCAGAGAAAATTAAAAATTTCATATAGACTGTGCAGCTACGAATTTCATCTTGCGCACACCCCCACAGGTTCACTGCAATATAATTCCCACACTACTTGTAAATAGTCAACACATTTTTTATTTTAATATCCATATATTTTAATATCCATATATTTTAATATCCATATATTTTAATATCTATAATCAAAGAGTAAATAGCCAATGCTTGTATATAATTTTTTGACCAACGACCCGAGGGGGTAAGAGGGAGGTTGAATAATAAACAAAGAGAAAATGGCTGCGTTTCTTTTTGTCGCGTCTATTATTTCTTATATACAAATTTAGAGTTTTAAATTTATAATTATTCAAAGATATACCTTAATACGACATATATATATATATATATATATACTAGCCGAATGACCCGGGCAACGCCCGTGTTTTACCCGACTGTAGATGTTACAACGGTGATCCTTAGGTCGCTGGTTCAAATCCGGCTCGAGGGAGCCGGCGAGCACGTGACCTCCCTGTGCGCGCGCATCCGTGACAGAGGCCGATGAAGAAAGACGGTCGTGACTATATATATACATTTTGTGTAGAAATAGGATTAGTTGACTTTATAAGGTAAACTTATTCATACAGTTTGTATCCCTCGATAGCTCAGTTGGCAGAGTGGAGGACTGTAGATGTTACAACGGTGATCCTTAGGTCGCTGGTTCAAATCCGGCTCGAGGGAGTTTTTATTTTTTATTTTTATTGGCTGCCTGCGAGCACGTGACCTCCCTGTGCGCGCGCATCCGTGACAGAGGCCGATGAGGAAAGACGGTCGTGACTATATATAGGGATACATTTTGTGTAAAAATAGGATTAGATGACTTTATAAGGTAAACTTATTCATACAGTTTGTATCCCTCGATAACTCAGTTGGCAGAGCGGAGGACTGTAGATGTTACAACGGTGATCCTTAGGTCGCTGGTTCAAATCTGGCTCGAGGGAGTGCGCGCGCATCCGTGACAGTCGGCCTCTGTCATATATATATATGTTTTAATATATTCCAATATATATCTATGTCTCCATGTGTTGTATAGATGTAGAGTAATTGCCAGGCAACAAATAAAATTTTGAGTGAGTGACAGTCGGCACCAGTAGGAGGAAAGAAGTCCGAAAAACAATTCGTGCCCCAAAGAGTGTGCCCCTTTCTTACTCGAACAGATTAGTCCGCTTTGAGACACGATTGACAGACCCCTCTAGACAGTTCTCCCCTTACCGGCGTCGGCTACACTCACTCTTTCGCCATCTCCGTGGTGACATCTACCATGTCTCGGTCTTTGGTGCAATACATTCACGCCTGAACCCACTCTAACATTGAGGCCACAACGACTAGATTTAAACAACACACTATGATCATCCTACAAGATTGACTACCTTACTATATATATATATTTGGAAAATTTCCCGGGAGGAAATTAATCCATGGAAGCAATGGTCGCCTCACCCGTCAAAATAAACGTCAGAATCTGACGCCATCTATTAACCGTCGCCGCAACTAGCGGCATCGGGTCGGTGACAAAGCCACAACACCAACTTTGGCAAACTGATAAGCGTCCACCTAGAGACCATGGTTTTGGGCTAATGGCCCTCGTCAATCAATGGCGGCATCGGGTCGGTGACAAAGCCACAACACCAACTTTGGTAAACTGATACGCGTCCACCTAGAGACCATGGTTTCGGGCTAATGGCCTTCGTCAGTCAATGGCGGACTTTATCCCTTGAGATCCACACATGATCTAATGGAATCCTCACAATCTACCAAAGAGGTGTTTTGCTGGCAATGTGGCTGGCCAAAATCTATTGGCAAAACAAAGATGGAAAATTTGCCGGGAGGAAATTAATCCATGGAAGCAATGGTCGCCTCTCCCGTCAGAATAAACGTCAGAATCTGACGCCATCTATTGACCGTCGCCGCAACTAGCGGCATCGGGTCGGTGACAAAGCCACAACACCAACTTTGGCAAACTGATAAGCGTCCACCTAGAGACCATGGTTTCGGGCTAATAGCCCTCGTGTGTGGCCAATTGCTTCCATGGATTAATTTCCTCCCGGCAAAGTTTCCATTTATGTTTTGCCAATATGTTTAGGCCCAGCCACATTGCCAGCAAAACACCTCTTTGGTAGATTGTGAGGATTCCATTAGATCCCGTGTGGATCTCATGGAATAAAGTCCGCCCTAGACTGACGAGGGCCATTAGCCCGAAACCATGGTCTCTAGGTGGACGCTTATCAGTTTGCCAAAGTTGGTGTTGTGGCTTTGTCACCGACCCGATGCAGCTAGTTGCGGCGACGGTCAATAGATGGCGTCAGATTCTGACGTTTACGAGGTGTGTTCAAAAAGTATCGCGACTTTTGTGTTTTTTCAAAAATTATTTATTTATTCATGAATACCTATTTTGTTCTCTTCAAAGTAATCCCCATGAGTTATTATACACTAGTGCTAACGGTTTTTCCAATCTTCGAAGCACTTCAAAAAATCATTTTTTAAAATCTTTTTCAGCTCCTCCTTCGATGCCGTCTTTATCTCGTCAAGCGTAGCGTAACGTCGTCCTTTCATGGGCCTCTTCAGTTTAGGGAACAAGAAAAGCCACAGGGGGCCAGATCTTGGGAATACGGTGGCTGCGCCATCATTAGTGTGTTGTTTTCGGCCAAAAAGTCGCGCACATGCAACGATGTGTGAGCAGGGGCGTTATCGTGGTGCAAAAGCCATTTTTTGTTCTTCCACAAATCCGGGGGTTTCTGGCGGATTGCTTCGCGCAAATTGCGCATAACTTGCAGATAATATTCCTTATTTACCGTTCTACCCTGTGGCGAGAACTCATGATGCACCACGCTCCTGCAATCGAAGAAAACTGTCAGCCAAACTTTCACATTCGACCGAACTTGGCGCGCTTTTTTCGGTCTTGGTTCGTGCGGCAGCTTCCATTGAGATGATTGAGCTTTGGTTTCCACATTATAACCATAAACCAACGCTTCGTCACCAGTTATGACCCTCTGGAGCAAATTTGGGTCGTCGCGGACAGAGTCCAACATCTCATTAGCAATGTTCATGCAATGCTGTTTTTGGTCGCAATTGAGCAATTTTGGTACGAATTTCGCGGCGACCCGTCTCATGCCCAAATCTTTGATAAAAATCGAATGGCTGGACCCATTCGATATGTTCAGGTCCTCAGCAACTTCTCTAACGGTGATTCGACGATTGGCCAATATCATTTTCTCCACTTCATTAATTTTTTCGTCTGTTGTTGAAGTGCTCGGGCGTCCGGCACGCCCTTTGTCGTTCACATCTTTTCGGCCTTCTGAGTACATTTTGTACCACCGATAAACGTTGCTTCGGTCCAATGTAGCTTATCCGTATGCCACAGTCAACATTCGGAATGCATCCGCGCACTTAATTTCGTTTTTCACACAAAATTTGATACAGGTTCTTTGATCCATTTTTTAAATATGTAAAAATCGAAGACGATCTAAAACACCTGCAAGCAAAGCAGCTGTCAACAATTAAGTGTACATTCAAAATTGCCGAGCTTGTCGGCATAAGTGAGAGACATGAGTACCAACATAAAGCCACAAAAAGATCGAAATTCGAATATACGTAACCCGCGAAAATTCAAAATTCGCGATACCTTTTGAACACACCTCGTATTTTGACGGGAGAGGCGACCATTGCTTCCATATATATATATATATGTAGTAATCCCGACGTGGAATGTATTGGGCAGTCGTTATGTGGGTGCGTGATGGGATTCCCGCACGGGGACAGCAAGAGACAGAGGCAGGTCTAGATGGTAGCTCCAAGAAGTAGAGGTAGACCACGGACGTCACGGATGCCCTAAGCCTACGCGGGTAGAAGAGGGGGTGAGAGATCCGAACGACCGTATAACGGCGTCACTCTGAAAACAACTACTTTTGTCCCATCTTGGGGGACTTTTATATGGGACGCCCGCATATGGTGGCGAGTTCTGATTGGCTCCCATAATCACACCACCTGTCCGGCCACCTGTTGACGGGGTGATTGTGAACTCATTATCATAAACACCTGTTCGTCTGGTCTACCTTTACTCCTTTGTTTTATTTGTCATTTCCATTGTTATACAAAGTCGATACATATTTTTATATAGATATGGGGTTATAATAAATATTAGAAGAAGGTTGTGAACTATCTAACTCAAAATATACTACAGAATGTGCCCCCGGTGATGAAGGTTTGGTTGGGGGAATGACATGTAATGAGTGATGACCTAACAAACCTATTATAAAAAAAGGAAATAATTTGTATACAAATTAGTTAAAATTATTATTAAGCTACAAATTATAAAGAGAAATATGTTGTAATGGTGGTGTATCAATGAAATAAAAAATCAAGGTTATAAAAATAAAAACGCACAAAATGAATGATAAAAGATTAAGAGAAAGTATATAATACAAAAATGGTAAATACGGTAAAATGAATCGTACAAGGAAAATAATATCTTATTGCATAAAAGATGAGAGAAAAAAATTGAAGTTAATTAATTGATTGAACGTATAATGTGACGCTAAGGTTGAAAAAGGGAAAGGTGGTATCTGAGCATGTTTCTGCAAAGTAGTATTCCAAGCATTCTGCAATGCAATACGAACTTGTTTAAGTGAGGCATTGGTTTCATTAACAGAAGGCCCAAGATATTCCGTCTGCATCATTAGTTCAGACAGTGAAAAGAGGTGGGAAGATTGATGGAGGTAAAAGGGAGAGGTAGAGGTAAGAGGGATCCCTGTTGTCCATAATGATTGTGCCCGGTTGAATTATGGAAAAAAGTGAAAAGTTGAAAAAATGGTGAATTGATATGATGAGTCGGGCGATGAGAAAAAAAGAAAATAAAAAGATCAGGCTGGATATCCTGAACTCACTATCGGGAATGGTATAGCGAGGAAGGATTGTTCCAGTCGGATTAATCAATGAAAAAAAACAAAAATGTTCGGCGAACTGGAATCCCTTGGAAGGTTGGAGGTTTGAAGGATGCAGAAAAGGAGAGGTGGGTGTAAGAGATTTATTGCTGTCAATTTTGATTGTGTCCGACTTGTGTGGTGAAAAGAAAAGTTGAAAATTGAAAAAATGATGAGCCGGACGATGAGAGAAAAAAAATAAAATCTAACTGGGTCTCCTGAGCTCACTGTTGGGAAATGTACAGCTAGAAAGGGTCTTCTAGTTAGTTTAATCAATAAAAAAAAGAAAATGGCTGACGAACAATAATCACTTGATGGATGTAAAAAGTTGGGAGGAAAGGTTCATGGGATAGAGTTAGAGGTTGTAAGGGAAGCGTCAAAAATAACATTTTGAAAATCTACAAAGAAAAATAAAATGATAAATGTTTTATCTGTTTAAGAAATATTATAAATATTGTTAGGTGTAGGTTTTTTAAAATGGTGCCTAAAATAATTGAAGTTGTAAAATGCTAAGTCTAAACATGATGGAAAAAAATTAAAATTAAATAAACATATTAAAGGTAATAATATATAATGGGTTGATTGGTGGTTGAAGGCATTAATGTTGATGATTAATAAACAAAGTGATATTATCGATTAATAGTGAAAAGTCCAACACCACAAAACTAGTAAAACTGTAAGTCTATTTACAAAATAAATGAGAGAAAAGTTAAAAGAAAACAAAAATATTCGTTCCTGAAAAAAGGGAACATATTTACACACAGTGTAGATGCAAGATTATTGATGTCTTTCTAGTTTGGCCTACGGGGAGGCAATGTGGCCCTATGTCGCTTTGGTCCGGTCTGAGAAGTTGGTCTTTGCCAGATCTTCCCGGTTATATTATGTGAGACCAGACGGGGAGCGATCTTGATCCCTAAAATGATGTCATTGTAGTGGAAGATAGGACTTTAGGTACATGTAGAATGTAGTGCATGTCTTAGGTGCTAAAAAGATTGCAGAGCGTTTTATGCAGTTGGTCTGCAAAATATTTAGGTGAGCCTACCCAAACGCCGGCTTGTTACGTTTGGGAACATCATTTAAAATATTAACTTAACAGATCTTTTCTCAATGTAACATTACGTTACATATGGGGAAATGAGAGAGAACAAATTTGACAAAAAAAAAGAAAAAGAAAAGTTAAAACCTTTTTGATTCCTAATAAGGGAGCCGGTAATGTAGTGTATGTTCGTATTAAATTGTACCCAAAAGACCTATAATAGAATGATTGACAGGCAAGAGTGTTGAAGTAGGAAGGGATATCTCTGCTAATGGTGGATACAAAGGTCATTCCACCCCTTTAGAAGTAGGGAGGGAAAGACGAAGTAGAAAAAAAAGTAAGGGGGGAGTTCAGTGTGTCCTTTAGCGGGTTGGTCGTTGGGATGAAGTTTGGAATAGCGTCGTGGCGATGGACGCCATTCTGGGGATTTAATTGTCCTTTTATGGAGGCCAAGATGACGTCTCCTTTGGTCTCATGTACAGGATCGATTTTAGAGGTGATGGGGACCTAAATTTTAAACGGGGTTGACAAAATTATAAACTATCCTATAACATTATAAAAATAAGATTTGGTATAAAAGGAATTAATTAACTAGTGTATAAATAAATGTGTTATGATCATGCGAAATGTGTTAATGGAATATGGGATATATTATCATAATTTAAGAAAAGAAGCTAACTGGAATAATAAAAAATAATTACATAATGTTTTTTTGTTTTTATATACAATGTGTATATAAATTATATTCTCGGAATTGCGCTATTCCAGTCCAAACAATTCCGAGGGTTAGTCTTAAGTAATCAGTTGTGTGCCTAATAGAAAGAGAAAAATAGTCATAACATTTGAAGGAGAGAAATTATTGGTGAAGGAAAAGGTAATCATGAAATGGTGTTGAATGCTATGATTATTTAATTGATTACTTTATGTCGAGGAGTTCGCCAGACGTTCAGGACCTAGATTTCACTAATTTTATGAGAATAGATGGGGGGACAAATGATTAAATGGTTCGGAAAATCTATGAGCTATACTTTTTTCTATTGGACTAAAAAAGTTGGGATCTAAATGTCGGAAAGGATTTATTATTCTATTTATTTTTAAGGATTCTACTTTGGGTGGTAAAATATAGAGGACCTCTTCATTATAATATTGTAATTTATTTACATGCACAGTATCGCTATCATTACCTGTAATCCTATTGGGTCTATTTATATGTACGACATTATCAGAAATTATTTCAGTAATTTTATATGGACCTGTAAAGTAGGGTACTAACTTACCGCTATTTGGGTGATGATACGCCTTTATTAATACTAAATCTCCTGTATCAAAGTGTGGATTTTTATGTTTGTTATCATATTTAATTTTTTCTTTGTCATGCCTGTCATTTGTACGTTGTATTGCTAGTTTTCTACTTTCTATTATATTGGGATAGGGATTCATGTGGTTATTTAAGTCTGAGGGGATTATATTATACATTAAAAAATACTGGGGGAAATCCAGTTATCGTATGGCGGGTATCGTTATATTTATTAGTTATTATCTTAATTAACTTAGTCCAGGAGGTTCCTGGATTCTCTAACCTCAGCTTCCGGTGAGTGTCGCGTTAAGACGCTCGCATAAACCGTTAGCTTGAGGGTTATTTGCAGTGGTTAGTAGAGGCTGTATCCCGTTCTTTATTAAGAATATCCTGAACTTTGGGGAAGTAAATGCAGGTGCCCGATCCGAAAGAAGGCGTTTTGGGCGGCCACACTGCAATACCTTTTTGAGACACTGAATGTATGTGATTATATTATTTGACTTACTGGGGAAGGTCCATGTATACCGATTTAGGTGATCTACAATTACGTGTAAGTATGACTTAGAATTACCGTATTTAGAAAAACCTGAAATAGGGTCTATAGATAACATATCGTAGGGTTGTAAAGCTATAGGGGGGCGTTCTAATCTACCATATAATGGACCTTTTCGGTTTCTTTATAAGTTGGCATGTGGGACAGGACCTATTATACTTAACTATAGATTTAGTCATTCCACACCACGTATACTGTGTGGAGATGAGCCTAATCATTTGGGATACATCAGGATGGTTATATTCTAAATGTACTTTATTAATTAGCGTATGTTGTAAGGAAGGGAGAACTATAATCTTGACAATACCCTTACGTTTGATTGTATGGAGGCCATCTATATTCGTTTTGATAAGTGTAGATGGAGGTAATTGGGGTTGCTTTTCTATTATTTGGGTGATCGTGAGAAAACCACATAAAGGATTGCGGGACAGTAGGTCTGCCTCGTACTGCGTTTTACCTTTTATATATTTTATATCGTATTCGTATGCGGACATCTTTAAGCTTCACCCAAAAAGTCTACCCGTTGGGTGTTTTTATGGTTTTTAACCATTGTAATGCATGGTGGTCCGTAAAAATTGTGAACCTTACACCTGCGAGATAGATGCGGAATTTTTCCACACTATCTATCACAGCAAGGCATTCCAACTCCGTGATGGTATAATTTTTCTCGTGTGGTCGGATTGCTCTGCTGTAATATTGCACGGGGTGTAGGGTGCCGTCTGGATGTTGTTGTTTTAGGATGCCAGCTATTCCCTGAAGTGAGGCATCACAGAATAGCTGAGAGGGTAACCCTTCTTTAAAGAGGTGTAGTACCGGTTTTGTGGTCAGACTTTCCTTTAGAGTGTCAAATGAATGTTGGCATTCTGCATCCCAGTGCCATGGGGTATCTTTCTTAAGTAGATTATTAAGGGGTTCCTAATGCGGGCGTGATCTTTTATAAATTTATTATATATATTAATGGAGCCTAAGAATGATTGGAGGGATTTAACGCTAGTGGGGACCTTAATGGCATTAATTACATCTAAATTTTTTACTAATGGAGTGTATGTGCCTGATGATATGGTATAGCCTAAAAATTCTATTGTAGTTTTAAAGAAGTCACACTTATTATAATTTAATCTGAAATTTTCCCTATTACACATATCAAAAAATTGCTGTAAGTGATCTAAATGTTATTCTATGGAATTTGAAAAGATAATGAAATCGTCGAAATAATGTGCTATAAAACCTAACCTATTTCTTTGCAATATCTGACTGACTGCTCGCTCATACACCTGGGGTCCTATTTTAATCCCGTATGGTAATCTTTTGAAATTTTACTGACCCTCTAACGTGACAAAAGATAATACATTTCTATCAGGGGGGCTTATTTCGATGGACCAGTATGCTGATGAAAAATCGGCGCGGGAGTAAATTTTGGCGTTGGCTAATTTATCTAAGATATTCTCTATGAGCGGAAGGGGGTGAACATCGGGGAAAATTATTTCATTCAGGCGGCGGTAATCTACGCAAAATCGTTTTGTCTTATCCTTTTTGGTAACTAAAGTAACGGGGGATGAATAGGGGGAGAAAGAAGGCTCTATAATATCATATTCTAGCATTTTCCCTACTTGTTCTTGTATTTCACGTTGATCTGAAAGAGATGTACGATACGGTCTGAGTGCAATTATTTTATTTGAATTTGTCCTAATATTGATAGGGGGAATTTTCAATTTTGGGATGTTATATTTGTTAGTAGAAAAATATTTGAGTAATTCTTAATAATATTCATTAAAGCTAAAGGGATATCATTCCTAACACATAAATTACAAGAATCATTAAAAATTTTACATTGATGTTCAGAGGGATATAGTGGGGGTAATAAATTTAAATGGGGAAAAGGGGCTAAAGTTTGGCTGGGTGCATTTTTGTCATAATTGGTAGAGGTCTTGGTCAAGGTAATGGGACATGGTATAGAATGGACATTTTCCCCTTGTAATAATGGAGAATGTGAGTTAGGTATGTTTTTTAAATGACCCACATTGGGCGGATTGTGGTCACTCTCTCCATTATTACATGGGGTTACATAGGTTATATGGTACCATTTCTTAGACAAAGGAGCATCACATTGATAAATAGAATGATTATATATATTTAAGGTCAAACAAAATTGACTAATAGAATTTAATGATAGTATACCAAAAGGTAATAAATTATCTATTATATAAAATTTAATTGATTTTGTAATTTTTCCTATGGTAGTGGTTAAAAATGTATATCCTATCGAATTTATTTGAGTAGATATGGAATTGATTAATATATGGCATGGATTTAATTTTAAAGGATTAGATAAGTTTTTACTAAGATGATTAAAAATATTTAAATTAATTATGTTAATAGAGGCTCCTGTGTCTAAGAGGAACGGGCAATAAAAATTATTTAAAATTTTAGGTTTACATAGAATATTGGATAGTTTAGGGACGAAAATTGGGGTTTTCGTTGCCTTGTGGGGTGTGAGAAGACCTGGGGGCCGGTACGGGAAGGTTGTGGGCGCCATTTTGTTCCGGTGGGAAATAATGCGCCGTAGGTTGGCCGTGGTAGGCCTGTTGTCTGTAGGGTCGCCTGTTCATGGAACATTCACTGTTCCAGTGGTCACCTTGGCAGTATTTGCATGGTGAGGGTAGTTTCCTGGCACTAGAAGGGTATCTTGGAGTATTGTTTGTTGAAAAAGGATTGTAGTTCCTTCCCCTAGAAGGGGTTCCAGTATCACGGTGAAAAGCACTGGTGTTGGTAACACCCTGAAATGGTTCGAATGGAGTAGGGAGTGAATTGGTCCCTTTTATTCTAGTCATGGTAGAGTACCATTCGGTCAGGGTTTTAGGGGCTATGGCCCTCATGAGGCGATGATCATTGGCCTGGAGGCCTTCCGTTAATGCTTCCACTATGATGGGATTGGTTAGGCCCAGTTGTAATCCCATAGTTATTTTTTGACGGTAATATTCTCCTAATTGGATCTGATTAGTTAATTTAAAAGTTAAAAATTTGGTGAAAGTGACCTCGGATTTTCCAGGGTAGAGGTCCATGAGAGTTTGTTTTGCCTGACTGTATGGCAGAGAGGCCAGATTTAGTTCGTTGTAGAGGGAGAGGGCTCACCTTTAAGCAGTGTGCGGAGCCGGGCTTGCAGAGTGGCGTCATCTTGCGGTCCCTCGCTTGTCCGCTCGAGCTGCTGGATGAAGTTGTTTGCTGCGTAGGATCCGTCGAAAGGGGAGATGAGGGCTTCCTCCGCACGAGGCATGGCTAGCCCCCGAATGGCGTCTGTTAGGCGGCTTACTAGGTCTTCGCAGTGGGGCTGCATGTTGATGAGGGCATCCGCGAAGTATCCGTCTTCGGCCTCCGTCATCCTCTGCATATTGCTGTCCTCAGTCATCCTGTCGACTTTAACGGGTTCTGTAGTAATCCCGACGTGGAATGTATTGGGCAGTCGTGGTAGTGGGTGCGTGATGGGATTCCCGCACGGGGACAGCAAGAGACAGAGGCAGGTCTAGATGGTAGCTCCAAGAAGTAGAGGTAGACCACGGACGTCACGGATGCCCTAAGCCTACGCGGGTAGAAGAGGGGGTGAGAGATCCGACCGACCGTATAACGGCGTCGCTCTGAAAACAACTACTTTTGTCCCATCTTGGGGGACTTTTATATGGGACGCCCGCATATGGTGGCGAGTTCTGATTGGCTCCCATAATCACGCCACCTGTCCGGCCACCTGTTGACGGGGTGATTGAACTCATTATCATAAACACCTGTTCGTCTGGTCTACCTTTACTCCTTTGTTTTATTTGTCACTTCCATTGTTATACAAGGTCGATACATATTTATATATAGATATGGGGTTATAATAAATATTAGAAGAAGGTTGTGAACTATCTAACTCAAAATATACTACATATATATATATATATATATATATATTCTAGAAAAATAAATATAATAATTTGTATACTGCTGCATCCAGATTGCAACACCAAGAAAGACAAGAGATATCACAACAAATTTATTTTGTCGATAACATGTTGACCTAACATTGAATGATTAAATTTATAGACTCTTGCAAAGTGTGGTTCCTGCCAGAATAATTAGCCAGAGTAACCGCAATTAGAGCTCCCCATTGCCACACGCCTCGGCATTGATTTAAAGAGACTCTGAATGTGTTCTTGGGGTACAGTAGACCAAGCAGCTACCACACATTGCCAAAGTTGATCTAGTGTTGCAGCTGGAGGTGTAATCTGAGTCAATCGTTGAGCAACAATAGACCACATGTTTTCTATAGGCGAAAGATGAAGAGAGTGAGCCGGTCAGGGAAACAATTGAATCTGGCCATTGACAAAGAACATTTGGATAATGCGCGCCACGTGCGGTCGCGCTTTATCTAGTCTAAATATGGCTGTGAAAACTCTGAAAGTAAGGAAGGACAACTGGCTCCAATACCTTAGAGATGTCGCATTGGAAATTTGAAGTACGGGAAATGCGTACTAGAGGAGTGCGAGGGTGATATGCAATACCTCGCCATTCCATAATACCCGCTGCATGACCAGTGTGGCGGTGCATAACGCAGCTGTTCAGTATCCTCTCTTTACGGTGTCTCACACTCTAATCCGACCATCGTGGTGTTGCAGACAGAAGCGTGACTCGTCATTGAAGACAATTTCATTCCATATTGCCATTCACATATTTCTTTGTTCGCACCATTGGCGATGGAGCCGTCAGTGGTTCTGCATCAAGGGTACCCGAAGCATGAACGTCTTGCGAACAGACCATTCTGCTGTTAACGGCGTCGAATGGTACGCGCAAATGGATGATGCGTTACAGACTAAAGGTGCTGTGCTACGATTTGTGATGTGACTTAGCGATCAAATCATTTGATATTATTTTTTCGCGTAAAATTTCAATGTTAGGGGTGTACCAATGTTTTTAGAGAAGTTATATCACTTTGGTCTGCACGACATAATATAAGATGTGAGCAAATTACAAACAAAAAATTACTGTTTACAAAAAAGTAAAAATATGAGGACAGCATTTATTATCCCCATACTCCAACATAAAGAACTGCAAAATATTGGGATATAATTTAAAAACAGGCAGCTTATACAGCATATGAGAAAACTACCTTTTCTCTTGTATGAGGTCACACTCCTTGCTCAATGTGGCGCCCTTCATTCTCAAACACCGCCCACAGACGATAGATACAGATTGGACAGCAATAAATAACATATCTGCTGAAATTTATGAAACGCCCGTCAGCTAGAATCCTTCAAAATGGCCAAAATGATAGGCCGGCATCGATAAACACGAGGCTCTATGTACCATCATAGCCAAATATTGCAAAGCGTCAAGTTTGGTGATCTTGGAGGCCACTGGTGTATAAGGTGGCGACTTATCACACGATCTTATCCGAACGTTTACTTCAGCAATTTTTTGGCACTTCGGGAGATATGAAGAGATCCTACAACTTGCATGAATGTTATTTCGCTTAGTGCTATTCTGTCCTGCAATATGGGAATAAACCTTTCTCTCAAAGTTGAACATAACGTTCACCAGTTACAGATACTGTTTTAAAAGATTTACATTCATTTCTTCAAAGAAAAATGGCCCAATAATAAAAGAAGAAGTGAACCCACAACAAACTGTAACTCTGGGCTGATGTAGTGGCATTTCTGTAAAACTTTAGGGTTTTCTGTTGTTCAAATGCGCCTTTTCTGAGTGTTACTTCTCAGTTTAGAGAAAGGTGAGCTTCATCTGTCCACAGAACATTTCACACCCAGTTTCCATCAATATTAATTTCCCGGAAAACGCAGGCAGCGAATTCTTGACGCTTCTCAAAATCGCCGACTTTTATCTCGGGAAACCTTTGCATTTTGTACTGGTATTTTTTGAGAAATATTCTTAGTACTCTTCAAACTGGTAAATACAAATCCCAGTTTGTCGAGAAACTTGTCGAGCACCTACTTCTTCATTCGTGGATGAGGCTTCAATAGCTTTAACATTATGCGTAACCGTAACAGCCACTAACTTGCATGTCGATGGTCTTCCACACCGAGGTTTTGCTTCCAGAGATCCAGCCTTCTCAAAAATTTGCATCATTCGCCTTATCGGGAAACAAATCATGGGTCCTTTTCCACTTCGAATACCTTTAAAGGTAAAAATGCTTGTAAAGCTTCAGTGGCAGATTCAGAATTTCAATTAAAATATTTCACCAAGAGTGCTTTATCCTGTAGTGTGTAGTGACAGCATTCCACAGTAAATTTATTATCACATAAGATGAATATTCTTCTAATGAATCAAAATAAATATAATCGGAGATGAGAGAGATTTGAATTTAAAAATTAGAAATTTATTATCTTCGAAATTTAAATCGCTGAAAGGATTCCAGCAAACTGCATGTAATATATATATGACATAATAAAAATATGATTTTTATTATTCATTAATATAATTATAATTTAAATAATCATAGAATTAACACAGAGTTAATTCTTTAAAATCCTTAACAAAAGGAGTACAACCCAAGATGTTTTTTGTATATACTTAGATTATATTTATAAAATTATATGTATGCAAACTTTTTGTTCTTAAAATATAATCATTAAAAAAAATACAATTTTGAATATAAAAGTTATCATTTCACTTCAATCCACGACTGCATGAATGAATTGGTAACGTACCTAAAATACATCTTTTTTTATGACATCTTTTTTAATAGTCGACAGGATGTATTTTAACCCTGTACGAGAAGAATTCCAATAGATTTCCAAGCCATATATTGCAACTAAGATATTTGGGAAAAGATATAGATAAAAGAATAGCAATTATGGAAGTCGAAACTTTAATTAAGAAATTAAAAAGGATAAAAAAAAGTATAAAAGGCATTGAAGAAAATATCGAATCCATTGTGTCTATGGTAGATGTAAATGCAACGAAATGCAAACTAGAGTATGCAAATAATGATTTGATGAAAATGAGTGATATTTTCTTGCAGAAACTTGAGGATGAGGATTTGAATGACGAAGTGGAAAATTGCATAGATAAGTGTATATGATTAAAGTGTGAATTGGATTTTAGGCATAATGGGCAAGAAACATCTGAAAAAAAAGTAAATTTACATGTTAAAATGCCTAAACTTGAATTGCCAACTTTCGATGGTAGATTAGAATCATGGCTTTCATTTAAGGATTTATTTTATTCTGCAATTGGTTCTAATTCACAAATACCGGAAATTGAAAAGTTACAATATTTGAAAGGCCAACTGAGAGGCGAAGCCCTAAGACTGGTCAACGCATTTCCAATTACAGCCGATAATTATGTTGAGGTTTGGCAAACCTTATTAACAAGATATGATAATCCAAAGGATCTGATTTTCACCCAAATAGATAATGCATTAAGATTACCAAAGTTAGCCGATGACAACCATAAGTCAATGTTTAAACTTCTAGATAGTTGCAACGAGATAGTAAGAACAGTGAAGGTATTAGGTTACCAAATCGATAGTTTATCTGATGTGTTTTTCGTCGAGATCATACAAGATAATCTTGATAAAACCACAAGAAAACAGTGGGAATTGCAGAACAACCCAAGGGTTGTGCCTTCAATTAAGGAAAATAAGGAAGCGTTTGCTGCCCATAAAATGGATATAGGACATATTAAAGCAGATCCAATTAGAATTAAACTTACCTCACAAACACCTATTTCATTAAAGCCTTTTAGACCTTCCTTCTCGGACAACATTGAAATTAAAAGACAGATTGAAGAACTTTTAAAATATAATGTCATTAGACCATCTTATTCCTCCTATGCATATACTGCTATGTTGGTGAATAAGCGAAATGAATGTAAAATTCGACTAGTAATAGACTACAGAAAATTAAATGATATAATAAAAAGAGATTCTGAGCCCATACCAAGAATAGATTCTATATTAGATAAGCTTTCAGAAGCTACTATCTTCACTACACTAGATCTTTTATCAGGTTATCACCATTTAGATATACACCCAGATGATAAAGAATACACAGCTTTTACTACCACTCACGGACTTTACGAATTTAATAAATTATCTTTTGGATTAAAAAATAGTCCAAGCCAATTCCAAAGAGTTTTAAGGCAAATTTTAAATAAATATGATGTTGATTTTTGCATGAATTACTTCGATGACTTCATTATATTTTCAAATAATTTTCAGGAACATTTGACCCATTTAAAAGTAATTTTAGATATTTGCATAAAGGAAAATATTAAGCTAAAACTAAGTAAATGTAAATTCGCTACTTATCAGATTTCTTTTCTAGGATATGAAATATCAAACCATCAATTTTCACCCAGCACTAATAATATAGAAACGATTAGAAAATTGAATTCCCCAAGGAATAAAAAGGATTTACAACGAGTTTTAGGATCTATTAACATTTACTCGAAATTTATCCCTAATTATGCTAAACTCAGACTCCCTTTGAATAATTTGTTGAAAAAAGATGTAAAATGGAAATGGGATGAAGAATGCGAAACCGCATTTTCTAAATTAAAAAATATGATAACCTCAAAACCTATATTAGCTATCTATAATCCCAAATATCCTATACACCTTTACACGGATGCTAGCCAAGAACAGATCGGAACTATCCTAAAACAAGAACAACCCGATGGGCTTTTAAAGCCAATAGCGTATAGAAGCCGTAGAATGACATCTTATGAATCAAACTATTGTGTAACTGAGCAAGAATGCCTTGCTATTATTGATGCTGTGGATTTCTTTTTACCCTACTTAGATGGCGTGCATTTCACCATCCATACAGACCATGCTTGTCTAAAGTATTTGAAGAACATAAAGAACCCAAAAGGACGATTATTTAGATGGAGCTTAAAGCTCTCAATGTTTGACTTTGAGATAAAACACATAAGAGGAACTGAAAATAAAGAAGCTGATTTTCTCAGCAGATACCCCATAGCTCATTTTGTTTTTGACCCAGAACTAAAACAAGCTCAATTTGATGATAACATCAATGATAGGAAATATACTAAATTTAATGGACTTTTAACAATAAAAAAAAGGATTAATCAAAAGTGTTGTTCCACCATCATAAAGAGAAAAAGTATTAATAAGAGCTCATCAAGATTACGGCCATATAGGAGTATCTAAAATGTTAAATCTAATTTCCCCTATCTATCATTGGCCCTACCTAATTCAAGATATTTCTAATTATGTAAAACACTGTGAGGTGTGTCAACTCAATAAAATATCTCACCAGAAGAAATTTGGTCTGTTGGAAAGTCTCCCCCCAGCTAAGGATCCTTTTGATCTTGTGTCTATAGACACAGTAGGTGGATTAAATTACTATAATTCCACAAAGAAATTCCTTCACATCATCGTAGATCATGCTACTATATACATTTGGGCTTTCCCCTCAAAAGGTCAAACTACTGACTCATATATAAATTGCCTAAACAAAATTTTTCAAATACAAAAACCCAAACAATTTTTAAGTGACAGGGCACCATCATTTACTTCACCAAGATTTAGAAAATATTTGATTAACAATAACATTAAACAATTATTGACTTCATCATCAAGACCTCAGTGTAATGGGTTAAATGAACGACTTAACCAAACTATAATAACCAGGTTAAGATGTAAATTCAATAACTTGAAAGTAAAATCAATACCATGGACGAAATTGTTAGATTCAGTACTAAATGAATATAATAATACTCCCCATTCCATAACAGGCTATACTCCTACTTACCTTTTGTATGGTAAGCTCCCTTATGATCCCCCCTTAAAAGAATCAGAATTTTACCCCCTATAGACACTGCCAGAACAAATGCCTATAATAATACATTAAAATTTCATCAGATAAATAAAATTAGATATGATCAACATTATCAACCTTCCACCTTTAAAGTAGGCGATAAAGTTTGGTTACAAACCTTTTACCATCCAGATAACCGAAAATTAATGCCTCCAATGTCTGGGCCATTTACAATCTTAAAACAGATATCCCCAGTCAATTATGAAATTGATAAACCCCAATCTAATTTAGGAAAAACTACCATGGTAATTCATTCATCCAAATTGAGGCCATACTACTCAAAAGAAGGATTTGAGTTAAAACTGACAAAAAGTAAAATACCCACTTTAGAGAAAAAAACAAACCAACAAGTGGCACCTAAGGTAGTGAAAAGTAGAATCCCTCTTCTTACTAAATAATGGTAGGGAAATCTTAATATAAATAAGACAATACCAAAAATAACTACGCCTAAAAATTAAGCCTTGAGAATATAATTTTTGTGCACACATAAGATATAACTTGACACTTTTCTTTTCAATTGTTGTAAATATTTTACATTTTGATTTTATTTGTTGAGAAATTCACTCATATGATTCTATATATTTTTCCCTCACAAACTTTATATGGAACATTTCATATTCGAACATTCTTTTTTTTTTAAATGTAAATAGTAAAACTTCATGTGTAAATATTTTTCATTATGTGGAAGTAAATAACCCATTATTTTATGTTTTCATTCTGATCAAACCAAATAAATGTGAAACAAGATGTTGGATACCACTCGTCATTATGAGAAATAAATTTGTGATTTTCAAAAATATATTTTTTGGCATGTGGCAAAATACCTTTTGAATCTTGAGAGCCTGAGAAGGCCTACTCAATTCATGAGGTAAAATCCCTTATGAATTATAGGAAGGAGACACCTATAAATTCAAATAAGATTGGATAATTTTCAGCTACTGTCAAGAAAAAAGGTACCAATAGGAATATGTAGAAGGAATAAAGAGCATCATTGATATAGTTTCAATTGGTATCCTCCATCTTAATTGATAATCTATGTAAATAATAATGATACTTTTTTTTTACTTTGAAAATTACTCCCTAATTTTTATCCTTGGAGGGAAGAAATGACATAATAAAAATATGATTTTTATTATTCATTAATATAATTATAATTTAAATAATCATAGAATTAACAGAGTTAATTCTTTAAAATCCTTAACAAAAGGAGTACAACCCAAGATGTTTTTTGTATATACTTAGATTATATTTATAAAATTATATGTATGCAAACTTTTTGTTCTTAAAATATAATCATTAAAAAAAATACAATTTTGAATATAAAAGTTATCATTTCACTTCATCCACGACTGCATGAATGAATTGGTAACGTACCTAAAATACATCTTTTTTTATGACATATATTTATATTTTGCTACATTTTTTCAATTCGCATATACCTATTTACATATCTCGGATTGCATTTAAAAATCGTCATCCAATTATTGAACTTTTGGCGAAATAGTGTTTTATTAATTTATCATTTGATATTATAAGGGTTCCTTTATGATATTCAAAAAGGAAAAATGCGCGTCGATCAGTTATATTTTTCAATTTATCAAACAATTTTGCCGCTGAAAATCTGATTCTGGTAGAGCGCTATCCTGCGAATAAAATTTGGACTAGAATCAATTTCGATTCTTCATTATTTTCCCTGAAAAATACCATTGCATCCTGAACACAATGGTGTTTTCCGCATGGCTCTAGCACGAAAAATTTAATTTTTAAAGTTGTGCAAGACGGTTGGAACACCCTGTATATAAATTGTTAAAATTCAGAAAAATAAATTTAACATATCTTTTGAAAATTTTTGAACAAAAACAAATAAAATTTCAGTAAGCAAGCTAAAACTGAACATTCAAAAATATACTTTACACGGTTTAGCTATCCAATAAAAATAATTTAAAATAATTTTAACATGCAAATTTGGTTCATTCCTCAAATCTTTGGCTTGCGTGACTTTTTATTTAGCTTTAAATTTTATTCAAATTCACAAATTCTTTCGTTTTATCTATCCATGGAACGTCATAGACGTTTAGAAGACTCGTTGATGCGCAGGGCCTCAAGATAGCTCGAAACGACAAGAAAAGTAATTTAAAATCTATAGAAACAATTTCAATAAACAGGAGACATCTCCAGAAGAGAAAAAAAAAGGTCGCCCGAGAATCACAACCTAATCAGAAGAATATTATCTGAACATTATCGGCCAAACGTAACAAAACCATGACAACCAGACAGCTAACATTTAACTCTCTTCAACTATAGAAACCATGATATCAAGGCAAACAGTTTTCACGAGACTCGAATGCAAGGTTTTTTGGGAGTGGGGTAGGACCTTCTTTCATATTTATGGATAAAATGCTCGTCCACATAGAGCCCTGATGGTAGATAAATATTGTCGCGTATATGAGCCTTCAAAACGCCTACAACCTGCGCCAATAGATGGAGCTTTCGCCTGTTTCCGATCTGAAAATAATGTGGGAATCGCCGATTGCTGTGCTCTTGTTTCTTAGGGCAAATTATTGTAAATATTCATTGTTATTGGCCCTGGGATGTAGAATAGTGTAAATATCCGTTGATTAATATATAAGTTTTATATAATATGTACTTGGATGACAATAAAAAGATAGGAGTGTTAAAGGTATTGTTGCTGGTTGTTGTTGTTACTCTCGCTAACGCCACAGTCGCTACTCTTCTGGTAAGTCTCTCGTGTTCCCTCACCAGTGGTAAAAGGATGGAGTGGCCTGCCAGATCACCAGACCTCAATTCTAAAGAACATATTTGAGATACCTTGGGGATTCGAATTGGATCTCGTTCACCCCCACCCACGACTACACAAGAACATAAAACTGATTTGGTTAAAGAATGGGATTTGTTGTCTCAATATCTCTTTAATTTCCTATATCGTTGTCACAACTGTTCATCTGTTAGAGGCGACCACACACCCTATTAAGTGTTCAAATATTTGTACAGTTTTGTCTATACACCTACAATGCTATGTTTCAGAACTCAATCAATGCTCTTCACAAACAGTTTATGTAGATCTTATCGATGTTTTAAATCAAATTCGTCTAATTCTGAATCTTGGAAAAGAGTATCAGACACTGTAAGAATATGGTTTTTAAGTAATATCATATATTTGAAATATCATTTACAGTTATAACTAAACTTAAATATCTATTTATATATGTGTGAATAAGGCTTTTATTTGATTTAAACTAAATCACGCTGGCATGTGATCCACTCACGCTATACAAGACTAAAGCGAGAAACCATTCAAATAAAATATATATAACTGTAAATACATGATTACTTGAAATTGTATATATTATTCCTGTAGAAGGGCAGCTTGCGCCCGAAAGCTCGAATGATTTTTCAAATAAAGAAACTTATCCTTTTTGAATCTATTCGGTATTATATATATATATGTGTGTGAAAAAACATTGAAGACATCCATATCTCCAATATTCTCTATGATGCTGATAGTCGACTTGCCCAAAATCGTTTCATCATTGAGAAGGAGATGAAGTTTAAAGCCAGACAACCTTGACAACGCGGCAATCATTCTTTTTTTATTATTAGATATACAAAGAGGCATATTCCTATCAATAGGAAAACGATTGAGGTCAGCTATTACTAACAAAATACCTCAGAATTTTAATTTTGCTAGGAATTTTTGTTCTAGTGTTAGATGTATAGGGAAAATTTTCAACAACATCTTTACCATTCACAGATATTGACGAAAATAATCGAATTAACTGATTCCTTGAATATAGTATAGTTATGAAAATTTTAAGATTAATAATTTTTATTTAATTTAAATGTGTGAGGTTTGTTTTTTTATTTTTTGTAATAAATAATTAGTTAGTTTATATTTAAAAAAAGTAACACCAGCAAAGCATCGGCAGTTACGCGTCATAGGCTGGGTGAAAAAAGGAATAAGCGAAGAGAAAGTTTTAAAGTGAAGAACAAAGACGGAACCATGATAATAATTTTCCAAATACAAAATAAGGCTAATTAAAGAGAGAGAAGTATTTATTTGCTCTATTTTCTCTCTTGATGAAAGAATATAGATTTTTGTGAATTTTTTTATATGCTTATTTTAAAGACAATCTAGTGTTAATGTGGAGGTTAGACCAGATGGAAAGAGGATGGTACTCAGGCGGGCCTCTTCAGATGAAGACCTGAGCAGCAGTTTCGGCCCTTTCTCCATTACTGCCAAACCATGCCTCTTCGACCAAATAGAAAGCAAATTTAGGTTGGAACGGAGATAGTGTAATAGCTAAGCCATAGATACTACATAAATCAACTAATGTACTGAGCAAGTATCATCTTCTGCATTTTCAAACCTAACTCAAAAAATGTTTTTTTTCAGTTCAGAAGTTGAATTTATTCGGTTCCCTAGACTTAATCAGATTGACACATACTTATCCCTTAGTGTTAAACTTTAAATCAAAATGTGTTTTTTTTTTTTGGGTATAAAAACTGTAAGAGACTGATAAGAAATTAGTAATACTGTTAAATGATTATTACAACTACAGGAAAATATGATCATATCCCAAGCCTTTAACAATGTGCGTCGACAAGGGACCAGGAAATCTAACATTGAAGAACATAGAAAAATAAACTTTGTCCTATATTGGTAGGTTCAGATTATGGTCCAAATTGTGTTCATACACTCTAAATAATAGGACTGCAGGTGTTATGATTGATCCGGCAACACTGCCGACTCGACTTGTAAACACTCTTAGATATATAACCACGTTATAATAAATAGATGTTAATAAATAAATACTTAGTTCAGTTGCATTCTGCGTGATCAAATAGACACAAGAACAACATAAACAACATGGTGGCAGCGGAAAAGTGAGTACTTTTTCAAATAAAAATATTATTGACAAATATTAGTGAAAAAAAGAAAACATGGACTTTGTTAGGCCTAGCGAACTCGCCTTGCACGGTAATGTAGCGGAAAATTGGCGAAGGTTCAAACAGCGATTAATGCTTTATCTTGAAGCAACAGAAAAAGCCACAAAGCCTGATAAACTGAAAGTTGCCATTTTATTAAATTTTATTGGCGAAGAAGCCTTGGAAGTTTTCAACACATTTCATTTAAAAGAAGATGAAGCAGAAAATTTCGATCTTGTAATAAACAAATTTGATGATTTTTGCGAGCCTAAAAAGAACGTCATTTTTGAAAGATTCAAATTTTTTTCAGCGACCCAGAAGGATGGTGAATCCATCGATAGTTTTATAACAGAACTAAAAGGATTATCCACATCATGTGAATTTGAATCACAAAAGGATAGTTTAATAAGGGATCGCATTGTGTATGGAATACAAGACAAGGCTTTGCAGGAACGCCTCTTAAGAGAGCCCAATTTAACTCTTCTAAAAGCCATTGAAATGTGCAAAACAGATGAAATAAGCAAGCAACAGATCAAGATCATGCAGAACAACCAGAACATCTGTCACATAAGAAAATATGAAAAGAAACACAGTCCAAAACAAAATCAAGAATCTGAAAAATAATTCAAATGCCAAAGGTGTGGGAAGTCTCACAGAGCAAAAAATTGTCCTGCATGGGCTAAAAGATGCTCCAAATGCAAAAATATGAATCATTTTGCAGCTTTCTGTAAAAGTTCAGCTATCAGAAGTCTGAATGGTGAAACAGAAGAAACTGTATGGTCAATACATGAAGCAAAAGTAGTTCATACTTTGGAATGGAAAAAATCCATCATAGTGAATGGAAAGGAAATATGTTTCAAGTTGGACTCTGGAGCAGAAGTAAATGTTTTGCCATACACATTCACCAGACAAATGAAAGGTTTGGAAATATTTCAGACTAACAGAAAGCTAACATCATATACAGGACATGAAATCAAGATAAAAGGAATTGCCACACTAAATTGCAAAACTAAAAATAAGACGGAAAGTCTAGAATTTTTCATTGCTGATGGATACTATCAACCAATTTTAGGAATAGAAGCTATTGAAAAGCTTTCACTAATTAAGAAATGTGATGCTGTCCAAATACAGCAGAACAATTCAGCAAAAGAAATTTTGAACAGGAACAAAAATATATTTGAAGGCATAGGAAGACTGCCAATTGAACACAAGATTAGACTAAATGAAAATACAACTCCAGTTATTGCTCCAAGCAGAAAAATTCCTTTTTCCATTAGAGAAAAAGTTAAAGCAGAATTGGAACGGATGGAAAAACTTGACATTATTGAAAAAGTTGAAGAACCAAGCGAATGGACACACCCTATTGTAGTGGTACAAAAACCTTCTGGAGATGTCAGAATTTGCATGGACCCCAGGGAACTGAACAAGTATGTTCAGAGAGAGCGCTATATTCTGCCAACAGCTGAAACAATATTTTCTGAACTGAAAGGTGCTACAGTTTTCTCTGTATTTGATGCATCATCAGCTTTCTGGCAAATCCCATTAGACAAAGAAAGCACCAACCTGTGCACCATTGCGACTCCCTTTGGAAGATTCCGGTTCAAGCGACTTCCCTATGGATTGAACAGTGCATCGGAGGTATTCCAGCGATGCATAAACAATATTCTTTCAGGTCTCCAGGGAACTGCTTGCTATATGGATGACATCTTGATTTATGGAAGCACAATGGAAGAGCACAACCGAAACCTTGAAACAGTTCTTCGAAGGTTGGAAGAAAATAATGTCAAGCTCAATGCTAAGAAGCAGCAGATAGCTGTCGACAAAGTAAATTTCTTAGGCCATATAATCAGTCGAGATGGAATAGCCATTCAAGCTTCAAGAGCAGAGGCAATACAAAAGTTGAAAAGACCTGAGAACAAGACTGCAGTCCAAAGATTCTTAGGTATGGTAACGTACCTTGGCAAATTCATTCCTAATCTTTCTGACAAGACTGCACCTCTAAGGAAATTGATAAGCAACAAGAGTGAATGGAAATTTGGAGGCGAAGAAATTGATTGTTTTAAAAAACTCAAGGATATGGTCTCGAATGCTCGAATATTGACATTTTTTGACCCAACCAAGCCAATAACCATTTCATCTGATGCAAGCCAATATGGTATTGGTACAGTGCTCATGCAAGGGGGACATGCAATTGAGTATGCGTCCTTCAGCCTGAATGCAACTCAAAGAAAATACGCACAGATAGAGAAAGAACTTTTGGCTATAGTCTTTGGATGTGAACGCTTCCAGTATTATATTTGGGGAAATGATGTTATTGTGGAAACTGACCACAAACCTCTCCTGAGTATTGTTAAGAAACCTTTAGAAAAGCTTTCCCCAAGACTGCAAAGAATGGTCTTACGTCTCATGAGATTTCAAATATCTTTGAAGTTTACACCAGGGAAAAACATGTTTGTAGCTGACCATCTGTCTAGAGATCCATTAAAAGATGAGGTGGACACAAGCTATTTAGAAGGTCAAACTGAATCAGTGCACATGTTGCTGGTTACCACAGATGAAAAAATAAAGAGACTACAAAAGGAAACTCATGGGGACCACACCTTGATACAACTAATAGAGTATGCGAAGAATGGATGGCCGAAATATAAAACTAAGGTCTGTGATGAAGCAAAACCCTACTGGCAATTTCAAGATGAAATTCATGTGAGTGACGGAATTGTTTACAAAGGAAATTGCATCATGGTGCCATCGACTCTTCGAAAAGAAATCCTGCAGGTTGTTCATTCATCACACCAGGGCATAGCAGCTTCCAAAGAAAAAGCAAGATCAGCATTTTACTGGCCAGGCATGATAACACAAGTAGAAAATGAAGTGGAAAAGTGCAGAACATGTCAGGAATATTCAAGAAAGAATCCTGAGGAGTAAAGAATAGCTCATGAAATCCCTGAATTTCCATGGGAAAAAATTGCTGTAGATTTCATGGAGGTGAGTGGAACCAGTTCCATCTTGGTTGTCGATTACCACTCAAAGTTTGTTGAAATCCGGAAATTATCAAGCAAAAGAGAAACCGAAACCATCATGCAGTTGAAAACCATTTTCAGGACTCATGGAATTCCAAGAACTCTAGTTTCGGATAATGGACCCCCTTTTAACTCTACTGGATTCAAAAATTTTGCTCAGAAATATGAATTTGAACACCAAACCTCCAGTCCCAAATATCCAAGATCTAATGGACAAGTTGAGAGGACAATTCAAACCATCAAAGGACTGATAATTAAAGCTGTGAATTCAGGAAGAGATCCCAATCTGGCTTTGATGGAGTTCAACAACACACCTAAGTATGACTTGCCATCTCCGACCCAAATGCTTATGGGAAGATCTGTGAGAACTCTTTCGACATACACCCGACAACAGTTGAAACCACTGTTTGACACAACAAAGAATTACCAAAAATTGAGAGACCATCAACAAAAGTATGCAGGAAGTCCAAAGAGAATTTTGAGACCTTTGGAAGTAGGAGACAACATCATGTTGCAGGAAAGGCATAGAAAATGGGTTCCGGCAACAGTGACCGCAAAGCATGAAACTCCACGCTCATATATGGTGAAAACACCAAGTGGGTCTGAATACCGCAGGAACAGGTCTCACCTTAGACCGAGAAAGTTCAGTGTAGAAGATTCTGCCCCAACAAGTCAAAGTCCAAGCATTCCTGGATCTCAAGCAGGGACAGCCATGGATGACAACATACAAGATCACGGAAGACCCACTTCCGAAAACAGAAGAGCATATGATCCAAGGGAGGACATTGCCAAGAAAGGTGAAGAATCATCTACTTCTCCTAGTGTGCGAACCCGCAGTGGTAGAACAGTGAGAAAACCTTTGCGTTATAGAGACTAGGAGAACTGCAATCCTTTTTTATTTTTGTTTAAAGGAAACATGTTATGATTGATCCGGCAACACTGCCGACTCGACTTGTAAACACTCTTAGATATATAACCACGTTATAATAAATAGATGTTAATAAATAAATACTTAGTTCAGTTGCATGCTGCGTGATCAAATAGACACAAGAACAACATAAACAACATGATAAGGATTAATTGGAACTACAAGAAAGTAAAATTAAATTCAAACAATATAAGAATGTGCGTCATACCATAAATAGAAATATCAGCTTCATCAGATAAAGACATAAGTCCCTTGTGTGAAGATGGTGATAATGCTTTCCCATAATAACTCACATCATAAATTTATTTGAATTGGTCCTAACGGGACCGTATATTCTATAAGTAGTCCTATCTATACTACGCTCTCCTAACTGAGCTATTTCGGCTTATTTTAGTTATTTCTATAGAAGTTTCTATCTTTATAATTATGTATATTTTCAAAAAGTCAATTCACACCTCTTCGCTGGAGACCATGGGAATACTGACTAATTCATTATGCTAACATAATTATAAATACAAGTATCAGAGTCATCAACAAGTCTGTCATCGTTTGCTTTTGTGAATGGAATAAATACCCAAATAGGGCCATTTCTTTTAAGCATCGGTGGTTCAGTGGTAGAATGCTCGCCTGCCACGCGGGCGGCCTGGGTTCGATTCCCGGCCGATGCATTCTTTTTTTTTTCTTTTTTACAATTTTTAAAACTCATCTATATTATTATCCCTATATATATAAAAGTCAGCGTATGTATGTATGTATGTTTGTCAACTATACACGTCCACAATACGTAATTAATCTGACTGATATTTTAACAGTATATAAAGTAGAATCTGGAAAAACTCTTAGTGAAAATTTCAGGTCTCTATCCCGAATATCCGTCGTGTTATTTGCAAATTTGCTCTTTCGCTCGCGCGTCTAGCGGTGAAAATGGGGGGTAATACCAGCTTACCTAATCAACATGTAAAGTTTAGAGCGGGACGTTTCACGGCTCCAATTTATAATTGTAACGAATAGTATCTGAATAAAAACATTTGATCGGGTAAAACCCGGGCGTTGCCCGGGTCATTCGGCTAGTATATATATATATATATAGTATATTTTGAGTTAGATAGATCACAACCTTCTTCTAATTTTTATTATAACCCCATATCTATATAAAATATGTATCGAACTTGTAACAATGGAAGTGACAAATAAAACAAAGAAGTAAAGGTAGACTAGACGACGACAAAGGCCAGACGATGAGAACAACCAGAAAGTGGCGTGATTACAGTAGCCAATCAGGAATCACCACATATGCGGGCGTCCAATATAAAAGGCCCAGAAAAGAGACAAAGGTAGTTGTTTTCAGAGCGACGCCGTTATACGGTCGGGTTTCTCACCCCTATCCGCGATGTAGGCTTAGGGCATCTGTGACGCCCGTGGTTCGACTGCCTTCGTCCGTGGTCTACCTCTACCTTCTTGGAGTTACCATCTAGACCTGCCTCTGTTTCTTGCTGTCCCCGTGCGGGAATCCCATCACGCACCCACTACCACGACTGCCCAGTACATTCCACATCGGCTTGGTCGGGATTACTACATATATATGTCATAATTTGTACATAACTGGATGCAAACCCGACCCAATATGTATGCATGTATGTTTTAAAAGATTTAATAAAGACAAGGCTTAACAAAATCTGAGAGAGAAGGCCTACAAGAGGAAACAATCATTAGCAGGGTTTATTATCCCGGAACTCATAAAACTGAGTTCAAGAACCTAGCACTTCCTGGTCAAGTTAGGACAAGTCCAAAAGGACAAAGAATTAGCAAAGACCAATCAGAGAGCAGCTCATTAGTCACGAACCTATAGCGAGTTTACACGTCACGAACGGTCAGCCAATGAAAAACCAAAAGAGATTTCTTTTTAAATCGGGAACACAGAATTGCCAGTTAGGAGCTCGGCACCATCGCAACAAGTTAGCCCCGGGACAGCACCGAGTCAGGACCTTGGAGCCATAGGAATCAGCTTGGAGCAATATCCCATCTCCTCAAATCTCAGATAAGTTAAATTCTCAATTATGGAATAGATAGTCGATAGCTAATTCCTCAAATTCCTTTCTCTCCCTAGATTGCTAGCCTTTTCCAACCCAATCAACCCTGTGTCTTCTCGTTATTTTCCCCAGTATGCAGAACTTTCCACTCAAACGACTGCGCCCAAACCAATCTCATCAATTATCAACCAATTTCAAAAGATTTTGCACCCGTGTTCCCACATATATATATATAAATGTGTTGTAAAAAGTGAGATTTATGTTAATTTTGATTATCCTGAGGAATATTCTATGGTAATGCAATCGTGGTTAAAAATCTTGAAAGTTTAATAAAAATAGTAAAGATTAGAAATATATAGCTTTAATTGAGCTTATGGAATAATGTAAACATAATTTGAGAAAGGTATGCCTGACTTAAGGCGTAAGAATAAAAAAAAATGAAAAACTTATTTACATAATGTACAAAAGGTTTGAGCCGGCCATCGGGAAACAACAACAATGAGTTTTTATAGGGGAAGAATGTCCTCTGGCGGTCGATTCAACAGAGTATTTGAATATATGAAATATAATTTCAAATGATATAATATTTTAATATAACATATATATATACACTCGTTATTACCGAAAGTGTTCCTAAATGAAAGTTTTCAGTATTTTTTATTTAATTTTTTTGAAAAATTTCTTTTTTTTTTCGAATTATGTTACATGTATTTTCTGGAATTGAGTTTCAACCACTTCAAAGGTGGCTCTGCCATTCACCCTTGCCGTTCACTTTAGGTATGTTTCGCTGAAAGGCCTTCAAGCATCAAAAACCTTTCCATAACAGAAAGTAATTTTTTCACACGGTATTGAATGCATTTTCCTCGTTAAGAAATTTTATATCACAGAATATCGCATAAACTTATTACATAAACATATAAGAAGGCCGATAGAAAACAACAAAGTCAATATCATGAGAAAATATGAGAATTATTGGGTTAATCTCAAGGCTTTAAGTTATTATTGAGCTCAAAGGCTACTTTTTTAAATTCACGATCATATTTTATAAATTCAAATCTTTCAGGTAATTCACTGAAAGTTCCTTTTTATGAATATTTATCATTAAATTACACTATACACAGAGAGAGTCAATCCAACTGCTATTGGGAGTAATTGAAATCAAGTTTCATCCATTTGTGTGTTAGGGAGTTTTAAAATATAATATAATAATTGTTATTAAAAGAGAGCAACCATAGAAAGAGTTCTTTAATTGGAAAGGTGCATATTGGTAAATGAATTATGCCTTTTCAAATAATATATTTTAATAAATATATAAAAAGTATTAATCATGTAAATTAATTTTCTTCATTATTATATTCCTGAGCATTCTACCTCCGGAATTTTAAAAATATATTATGACTTTGAATGTAAAAATTCGCAATATTATATTTAAACATTTACTCCATCATCTTAAGTAGACAGTTCAATCAAAAATCTCCTGTTCATCTTATCCCTTGGCACACTTCAGAAGAGTAATATTACCTGTTGTAATTTTTCAAAATATAATATTTTGAGAAAAATTCGAAAGCTCAAAATGAGGCAAATATTAAAAAGGTTATTTCACTGGTATTTATTACATTTCATTTTGTCCTCTGCAGTCAATTCAAAAAGTCTGGTTCTTCCGAAATTCAATTCAACGCAAATCCCATCCACCAAAGGACGGTTCTTCATATCAAAGAACCATTCAAAGCGGCAGCAAATCAAGGGGTTATCAGTTGGTTGGTTAGTTGTTTCCAGAGCGACGCCGTTATACGGTCAGATCTCTCACCCCTATCCGCGATGTAGGCATCCGCGGCGCCCGTGGTTCGACTGCCTTCGTCCGTGGTCTACCTCTACCTTCTTGGAGTTACCATCTAGACCTGCCTCTGTCTCTTGCTGTCCCAGTGCGGGAATCCCATCACGCACCCACAACCACGACTGCCCCAGTACACTCCACATCGGGATTACTACAGAACCCGTTAAAGTCGACAGGATAACTGAGGACAGCAGCAAGCAGAGGATGACGGAGGTCGAAGACGAACACGTCGCGGATGCCCTCACCAACATGCAGCCCCACTGCGACGACCTAGTAGGCCGCCTGGCAGACGCCATGCGGGGACAAGCCGTGCCTCGTGCGGACGAGGCCATTATCTCCTCTTTCGACGGATCACACGCAACAAGCAGCCTTCTTCCAAACAGCCATCTCCAGAGATCAACTCCAGCCAGCATCAGCCATTTCAAGGTACTTTAAACTTTGTTTCTGCCATTTTCCCCATAAATTTTATACTTATATTTTCACTTTAAGCATTTTAAAATCAATTATAACCTTTTTATATAATTTTTATTCAAATTTTAAAAACCTTTACACTCTCATTTATCATTTTTCTTTATTTTAATCAAATTATAAATTTTAATTCATCATTTTCAATTTTATTATTAAAAATATTCAAACACGCATTTTTACCAATTTACTAATCTTACATCCCTTTCTTAAATTCACCTAAAATGGCATTATCCAAATATGCAACTTTCAATTTTACATAAAAAATCATATTATATTTTAATTACTCGAATCATATTTTCTAAACTTATTTGTGTGGTTTTTTTTTATATCTTATTTTATAGCAAAACTCCAATTTCTTAATCAAATACTCTAAACTTTGCAAAAATCATTGTTATGTTCACTATGTACACGCCCCATTCAAATTATAAGTCACTATCATGCCATTGCCCTTTTACAAGGATAATATTCCGCACTAATTAACCCTTCAATCGATACCTTATTTATGACCATAGTATTAATAATTAAATTTATTACGATCTTTATTTTAATTGACCTATTACTATCTCAATTGATATTTTCTCAATATTTAAAGGTTTTAAAAAATTAGGTCCCCATCATCTCTAAAATCGATCCTGTACATGACACCATATGAGACGCCATCTTGGCCACCCAAAAGGACAATTAAATCCCCAAAATGGCGTCCAGCGCCACGACACTATTCCAAACCTCATCCCAACGACAGCTCAAGGACGCACTGAACTCCCCCCTAATTTTTGTTCTACTTCGTCTTTCCTTCCCTACTTCTAAAGGGGTGGAATGACCTTTGTATCCATCATTAGCATCCATCATTTGCAGAGATATTCTTTCCTACTTCAACACTCTTGCCTATCAATCATTCAATTATAGGGCCACATTACCTCCCCTGTCTGATCTAATGTTGTTTATGAAAAGTCTTAGCAGTTCGGTCAATGAAAACAATACCTCACTTACACAGGCACGTATTGCATTGCCGAACGCCATTGCAAAATTCAACTCAGTCTTCCCCTCTTTTTACCACTGCGTCACTCTAAACCTTCAGATATCCATTATAAGTTTATTTGTAACATTTTACTACTTTTGATAAGTTCGTTTTCCTTTTTCTCTCTCTCTCTCACCATGTGAGACGTCTCTGAAATTGTAATTAAGAAAAAAAAATCACAATGGCATTTCAATTTATTTACCACTTTTGACTTTTCCAAACATCGTCTAATTTGCGTTTATAAGCATTGCATCACGTGGGGAACACACTAACATAAATACTTACTATATTTTAAAATCTTATTCACTTATATTTTTACGCTCCTTGATGTGTGCCATTTTATATTTTAGAATCAATCCATATATTTTAGGATATTTCTTTTACACTAAGATATTTCTTTTACTTCCATCCCAAAACAGTTAAAATAATTAGCCAGCCTATATAAACATCACCTGAAAGCTAATTTAACTTTAAAATATTGTTTTAATAGTGACACCTTATACCAACTGTCCCTTCTTATATCTTGATCCTTCCAACTCTGCCTTCCATACTTCTCTCGTCTCTTGATCATTTTCCATTGTCCTTCTATGCCTTCGTTCTAACCACCCCTCGTCCATCGCAGAGTTCCTGTTTGCCGACTTTTTTTATTTACTCCCAGGTCGCCGTCCCAGCATTCTTTATTTCATTCTTTTTTCCTCAAACCCGGGTTCAATCAATCAATGGCAACAGTGGAACCCTGTTTTCACAATCTACCTCCACCCACTAACCTCTTCAACAGTTCCTGAGATTCCTGCTCGTCAACCTTTTTTAATTTTTATTTTTTAATGATTCATCGACCTGGTACACTCTTCCTCCCCATGTTAACTCTACACGGAGAGCTTGGGTAACCAGCGAAATTATTTTTTTTTTCTCTAACGGTCGACCCAGGCCATCATCAGCACGATGCTCCCACTCATTTTTCGTTTAATTTTATTTTTCATCTGATCGAGCTCAATCACCGACAGCAGCGCAACTCTTGAGACACCATCTCTTTTTAACCTCTCTTAGAAAATAATTCTTTCCCATATTCTCCCATTAACTACCTCTCCTTCGATCTTCACGCCGTTTGCCTATCTGATCTAATGCTACTTACAGAGCATCTTGAGATTGCTGACCCCTGAAAACAATACCTCGCTTCTAAGCTCGTATTGCAGGGCAGGACTCCTGAGATGTCCTTTGCAGAAACCAATTCAGACCTTCCTTTATTCCTCACTGCGTCACTACCTATCGCAAACCTTTTGCTTAAGTCAAAATTCTTTTATATTTTATTTTACTTTTATTACCACTACTTCTCCTCCTTCCTGTATTACATCCCTGAAACTATGTTGTAAATACTCAAGACACCTTAAGTAACACACTATTGTGTGTGTTTACTTTAAATTCATCCTTCCTATGTACTCCTCTTATATATATTTTTGTAGTTTTATAATATTATATCAGTGTGTCACCACTACTCCCCTTTATCTTTATTTTATTCTAGTAACTAATTTTTGTGCCCCAAATTATTTCTCATTTAATAGGTTTGCTAGCTTTTCTCTCATTTATTGTAAATAGACTTACAGTTTACCTAGTTTTGTGGTGTTGGACTTTGTTTTTGTTTTTTTTAATTACCAATGTAGATAAAACATTTCACTATTAATCGATGATATCATTTTGTTTATTAATCAACATTAATGCCTTAAACTACCCATCAACCCTTTATATATTATTACCCCTAATATTTTTATTTTCTCTTTTTCTCATCATGTTCAGACTTAGCATTTTACAACTTCAACTATCTTAGGCACCATTTAAAAAACCTACACCTAACAATATTTATAATATTTCTTTAACAGATAAAACATTTATCATTTTATTTTTCTTTGTAGATTTCAAAATGTTATTTTTGACGCTTCCCTTACAACCTCTAACTCTATCCCATGAACCTTTCCTCCCAACTTTTTACAGTCATCAAGAGATTATTGTTCGTCAACCATTTTCTTTTTTTTTTTGTTGATTAACTAATTAGAAGACCCTTCCTCGCTGTACATTTCCCAACAGTGAGCTCAGGAGACTCAGTTAGTTTTTAATTTTTTTTCTCTCATCGTCCAGCTCATCATTTTTTTCATTTTTCAACTTTTTCTTTTCACCACACAAGCCGGACACAATCAAAATTGACAGCAATAATTCTCTTACACCCACCTCTCCTTTTCCGCATCCTTCAAACCTCCAACCTTCCAAGGGATTCCAGTTCGCCGAACATTTTTGTTTTTTTTTTCAATGATTAATCCGACTGGAACAATCCTTCCTCGCTATACCATTCCCAATAATGAGTTCAGGATATCCAGCGCGATATTTTTATTTTTTTCTCATCGCCCGACGCATCATATCAATTCATCATTTTTTCAACTTTTCATTTTTTTTTTCACAATTCAACCGGGCACAATCATTATGGACAACAGGGATCCCTCTTACCTCTACCTCCCCCTTTTACCTCCATCAATCTTCCCACCTCTTTCCACTGTCTGAGCTAATGATGCAGACGGAATATCTTAGGCCTTCTGTTAATGAAAACAATGCCTCAATTAAACAAGTTCGCATTGCATTGCAGGATGCTTGGGATACTACTTTTGCAGAAACATGCTCAGATACCCCCTTTCCCTTTTTCTACCTTAGCGTCACATTATACGTTCAGTTAATAAAATAAATAAATACTTTTTTCCTCTCATCTTTTATGCAATAAGATATTATTTTCCTTGTACGATTCATTTTACAATATTTACCATTTTGTATTATATACTTTCTCTTAATCTTTTATCATTCATTTTGTACGTTTTTATTTTTATAACCTTGATTTTTATTTCATTAATACACCACCATTACAACATCTTTCTCTGTTTAACTTATAGCTTAATAATAATATTAACTAATTTGTATACAAATTATTTCTTTTATTTTTATAATAGGTTTGTTAAGTTATCATTCATTACATGTCATTCCCCCAACCAAACCTTCATCACCGGGGACACATTCTGTAGTATATTTTGAGTAAAATAGTTCACAACCTTCTTCTAATATTTATTATCACCCCATATCTATATAAAAATGTATCGATCTTGTAAAAATAATGACAAATAAAATGAAGGGGTAAAGGTAGACCAAGACGACACCATAGTCCAGACGGAGACAAAGACCAGACGAACAGGTGTTTATGATAACGAGTTCAATCACCCCGTCAACAGGTGGCCAGACGTGATAAATAACCCGGCGCTTGACAGGTGGCGTTATTTTACAGGAGCCAATCAGGACTCTCCGCCAACTGCGGGAGTCCAGTAAATAAAAGCCCCCAGAAATGGGACAAAGTTGGTTGGTTAGTTGTTTCCAGAGCGACGCCGTTATACGGTCAGATCTCTCACCCCTATCCGCGATGTAGGCATCCGCGGCGCCCGTGGTTCGACTGCCTTCGTCCGTGGTCTACCTCTACCTTCTTGGAGTTACCATCTAGACCTGCCTCTGTCTCTTGCTGTCCCAGTGCGGGAATCCCATCACGCACCCACAACCACGACTGCCCAGTACATTCCACATCGGGATTACTACATATATATATATCTTTCACACACGTTCATTTATATTTTAGATTTCACACTATTTATATACCACTTTAATTTATTATAATTTTATAGAAAGACTGTAAATACTATACTTGTCGGTTTCGAGAGTGATGGGTTGTATAGTAGCAAAAGATTCTGAGTTTAAAGCCGAAAGAAACAGTTCAAAATTTAGCTTCACTAGATAATATATGCGATCTGTCTCTCCATTTGAATATATTGGACATTAGAATGTATATATTTGTTTTCATATTACTAGAGATTATATGATTGATGAATATTGGGGGCTAATGTATTATGAATACATTCTATTTAGGTTATTTAAAATACATACGTCTCAAAAATATCGCTCTGGGTTCTCCGTTGACCATTGGACTTATATCGTAAATAAGTCTGGGGTCTATGTTCAGGATATTGTTGTTTATCAAATAGAGCTCTTTGAAATTCTTGCACGCTTCTAGGTATTAATCTCATCTTGTTGTTGCTGCGCACAACCCAAATTGATAGTAAAAAAATGTCTTTATTATAATGTATTAAAACATACATTATATCAATATGATTCAAAAAGGGTTTGTATAAAGTTATATTTCAAATATATATATACAACCTTTAAAAAGATAATATCTTTCTGCATATATAAACTTCTGACAGTTCTTTATTATGTTCAAAATATAAAAATCTAAGTTTTCATATAAAAGAACAAAAGGTTCAAATAAATTTATATAATCTTTTCCTTTCCATTATATCCGTCTCCAAAATTTATAAATGGATTTTTTATGTGTAACAATTCAAAGATGCATCCAAACATTTCTCAGAAAGGTTCCTTTGATAGGTATTATATATCTCTGAAGAACCAAATTACCATTAATATTATCCATTTTAAGGAAGTTATCTTTTTTATATCTTTTAACTTTTAGAAGATACGCTTACCTACATTTATTTCGTGACTGAATAAATCTCACCACTGAATATTCATCTTTGAAGTTCCATTGAAAAAAATAATAACCGTTTCTAGGAATTTCTCTAAAACGCTTGATCAAGCGAAAAGAAGTTTAAAGCTCTACTTTAAATAGTTTCTTGCGTACTTATTTTTAAATATCTTTTTATACGTGTGTTACATTTTTTTACAAAAGTATTGAGAGAGAAATTTATATTACTAACTGAGTTATGGTAAGTGCACACAATGCAATTAAAAAAAAATTAAATTAGAGTTAGTGTATGTAAATAATGGCTTTCGTATTTTTATTAATATTTGTATTGGCTTTGTTTTTTAATCTCTAAAAAAAATCGTTTAAAATGCAGTCGCAGTTATTAGCAAACACCTTGTTTAGAGGAAGTGCTCTTAAATTATTATTGATTTTGAATTATATTATATATATATATATATATATATATATATATATATATATATATATATGGTAATTTAAGCCAACAACCTCATATTGTATATAACTTATAACAAGATTTTAATGTTGTATAATAAAAACACATCTGTAAATGATTATACGCATTATTGACATGTGTCATTACATCATCATATGTATTGTACTTTGTTCAAACTGAGGACAAATAAATAAAACTCTGTAATAGATTAAGAGTTGAGCTAAGGAGATGGAAGTGACAAAACAACAAGGTCTAAAGATAGATTGGAAGCTGTCAGGACGGCGCCAGTAGAATGTCACCAGACGACCCCCTCTCACATCTGGTGACATGCAAAACCCCCTTTCTCAGAAACGATATATAAAGCCCCGTCCTAGCTAAAAATATAGTTAATTCAGCATCTGCGCGAGCCCACGTCGGTTGTACCTCAGGTCTATCTCATCCATCGTGTAGACCAGTAAGAAATCTTCTATCTCTCCATCTTTCCCTCCTAGCTCAACTTGTATCTGTTCACGGAACTTTCTTAGTGTAACTGTGTCTTCGTTTTTGTGTATGGACATTCCCAAGCTTTCCACTCTGCCTCGACCACGACTGCCTGTACTTTGTGAGAACTGTAAAAGGTCCTCCAAGGTGCAGAGAGGTACTGGAAAACTCCCCATCCTGACTGTTCCTCTCGGTCAACGCAGTATAGCGAGAGTCAACACTTCATCATCACAAAGTTAGTCGACAGGATTCTACTAGAGTCAATTTTGCATCTATATTTTCACTTTAAGCATTTAAAATCAATTTTCACCTTTTTTATATCATTTTTAAAATCAATTTTTAAAATTTTCACACTCTCATTTATCAAATTTACTTTAATTTTTAATCATATTATAAATTTCAAGTTATTACTCTCAATTTTACCTTTAAAAAAAATTCGCCCATCACGCATTTTTACCAATTTACTAATTTTACATGTCTTTCCAAAATTTACCTAAAATGGTACTATCCAAATCTACAACTTAAAAAAAAAACATTATTTTATATTTAAAAAAATCTCATATCATAATTCTAAACTTATTTTTGTTTTCTCTTAAGATTTTATCTTTATATCAAAACACCCATTTCTTAATCAAATACTTAAAAAATTTGAAAATCATTGTCATATTCACCATTTACACTATATGCCCCAATTCAAATTATTCTTGTCACTATCACGACATTGCCCTTTTAAAAGGATCATTTTAACTACCATAATCAACGATTTAAAAATTATATTCAAATTTTAAATATAAATTAACATATAGGTGAAACGTATATTTTTTAATTTCAGAAATATTTTGTGATTTCTCTACTGAGAGACAATATCCTCAAAAACACCACTAGGAAAAACAACTATCTTTCCCAAAACAAGTTAAAAATCCAACATAGTCACACTCCCTCGTCCATTCCTTTTAAAATGCCTATTTAATCATCAACAAATCTCTCTCAACAAACGTTACAACACCCTCACATCACTATCTCCAATTAGCAACAATTATTAGTGCGCGGTTTAAAAAACAAATTCAATTTCGAGCCACACAAGCTCCATAACGTCGCCCCACTAAACGCTAAAAATATTTTCACATTAACGTGCTAAATCCACTAACAGTTAAATATTATCGATGTGTTTCATACAACCACCACCCATGACTTTATTAAATTTGTTATTTATGGTGAAACAGGTTGGATTTTGTACCAAACTATGACTTCACGTGACACCTTTCCTTTCAATTCACTTCACAAGTGTCACAAGGCAACACAACAAAATTTTTCTCACTTTTCAAGCCAAAGACTCCTTCATGCCTGTGACATCTCACCCCAAAGCGTGTCCACGTCGAAAGTCGCACTTTCACCACACATCTAAACCTGACAACATCGAATAACATTTTTACTAAGTTTAAACTAACTTCGAAACACAACAACTACGAACACCGAGAAAATCATATCTTTCAATTATAACAGAAAATTTCAAACCTCAACAGAAGAGAGAAAAAAATCAGTTTTAAGTGAACGATAAAAATAACAAACATCCCCCATGTTTGACCACCCACGACGATACCGAGGAAGACAGAAAGTTACGCCCTTTATGACGTCACTCCCCAAGTCACTGCTATCTTTGGACATCTCCTCTCTCCCCCCTCAAGGCAGATCTTCATGATCGCCATTTTTTAACACATTTTTCACACTAATCATCATCAGGGGTCGGTGGAAGGCTGGTTAAACCGTTTGGTTTTCGACCACTACGACCCAGGTTCGATTCCCGCATTGGACAATTTTTTTCTGTTTAAAAAAAAAATTGCTCCAATGGCCCCCGATTATTGCAAAAGTCCAACCCCACCAGCGAGTGTAAGTAACCAAACGGGGCTCTGGCACATTTTGTAAGTGCAAAATCGAACTGCTTTTCACATGTGTAGACATGTGGTGCGTTTACAGTAAAAGCAGTCGATAACTACCCACCATGATTATCATGGCCTGTACCACGTGTACTAGGGATAAGCAAAAAAAAAAGATTTTCTCACAAATCTCACCAACGCCTTAATCACAACACAACCTACATTAAACATTTTACATGTTAATTGATATCACCAATTAAAACAATTTGGTTAAGTCTTATATAGACTTTATAACGCGAAAGAGAAATCATTCTCTAAATACCAGCATTTTGGACAAATGAAAATGTCATTACACTTATTCCCAATTTCAGAGGGTCAAAAACACCGATGTTTACCAATGGGAAATGATCTAGTTACACACAACAGTTGTAACTTTTCTTCAAAAGAGACAATTTTTGTTCGATTTTCCACTATCCAACATTTATCCAATCATTAATGACCTTTAATTATATTCTAAATTCTTGTATAAAATCGCGCGAAACGCGTTCGTGGAAGGATTTTCTTGATTTATCAAGAAATTGATTGGCGAAATATCAGGGAACAGGCTAACTCAATAATTAGTTGATATCTGTTTCACCAGATGGCGCTCTGCCTTCTGTAAAGCACATGTGCTTCTGCTCAGGATATGCCTACTTTGTTTATAATATCAACACCTGACCTTTTTTTTATATTTTCTATTGTTTTTAAATATTACATAAATATTACTTAGGCTATAAATTGGGAACAGCCTCCTTCGATCGTAACCCATTGAAAATATATTCTGGCAATGGCCTTGCATTAGGCTATTATATTTAATTGATAAAGTGAATAACTGAATCGCAAATTTGAATTGTTATATTTTATTCTCTTTTGAAAATATAGAAATAAATCAATGATGAAATCACTGAAGACTTCAGAAACATTTTTTCCTTGACATTCTTGAATATTTTTTGTACTTTTTATAACTCCATCTGTATTCTTCCATCATGTGTGTATCCCATCTTCCTTGATAACGGTTCTCCATTGTTTTAAAATCTTCTTTAATCATTTTAATCTTTATTTATTCACCTAATTCCTCACAGATATATCTTAAAATTTCGAGAGAACAGTCAAAATGGCGTTGTGATTAGTGTATCTCAATTCTCATGATACCTTTAATAGATATGAAACTAGCAAGCAACTCGTTCACCAGTTCAAAATGTTTTCAGCTTTGCGTTTTCGCAGAAATGTTCAGTAGCTACAACAAATTGAGTCCAGGCTTTTCTCTCAGCCACATTCATCGAATTTATGAAAGAAGGTTCTTAATAAGATGTCTGATATGTGGGCCAACAAAAATATCTGCCCTAATTTTTCCATACTCAAATAGAAGATTTTCCTTCTTATATATGTAAATAATAATCCGTTCGTATAACTAATGAAATTCCAGGAGAGAAAAGACTTAAAAAATATATAATCATCTCATATGTAAAATCTCTATAGAAAGACACCTGGACACGTCCAAAAGTGCATCGGATATTGTGATGATGGTCACCCTTGCTGGATGGCGTTTTCTACCTCACAGTCTATATCTGTCACCATTTTCTGACTGTAAAGGACCCTCTTGATTTTTCCGCTTTTGAGAAAACTGCCAATGAAATAGACTCCTCCTTTCAATTTTTAAGGAAAGTGCCACATGAATGACGGAAAGGCGATGGGTAGCGTTACAGATGATTCTCGATCCTGTTTTATTAATGACAGTTACCAAGAAAGAATTTGATGCGGTCTTGTTGGCAGATTGCTCTTCTGCAAATATCAAAAATGCGCACAAAGAGAGAGAGAGAGAGAGCATATTATTTATTATAAGGCGAAGGGTAGCGTTTCAGATAATTCTCGCTTCTTTTTTAATAATGACAGTTACCAAGGAAAATTTAATGCGGTCTTGGTGGCAGATTACTCTTCTGCAAATATCAAGAAATGCGCATAAAGAGCATATTATTTATTTATAATTTTATCAATTGATTCTTTCCGCTCAAAACCTATATCTATAGTTCATTTAAAATAGTTTCCAAGAGGTCGAATTCAGTATAGGTTTAAAAGGAAAACTAAAAATTAAAATTACAGCGGTAGGGTAGTTTAAACTGGCGAAACAGCTAGGAGGCTTAGCCACTGATGAGCCCGCCCTCATATTAATTTATAATTGCAGAAAGTGCGGCATAGATTTGTTTAATTTTAAAAATAAACATAAGCATAAAAAAATATATATTTCTTATATTTTCATTGTTGAAACACATTAATATGTTTTTATTTTACAATGCACTAGCGCGCCATCTGTTATCAAATTACAAAACTATTCTAGACACTTAATATTCTTTTTAAAATAAAACAATTTCTACTGCCCTTACTGCAATGTAAAAATTAAAGGAAGGGCCTGGCTCATCAGTGGTGAACCCTCCCAGCGGTTTCGCCAGTTTAATCTACCATACCGCTGTTATATTACATTTTTGGAACTTCCTTCTATAGTGATACTGATGCTTGACTCTTCGAATGGGTACTTTAGATTAACTATGGACATAAGCTATTAGAACAGCAGAATTACATATAATTATAAATATATAATATGCTTCGAGCAATCGCTCTTCCGCATATATCAAATTGTGTCTTTCATTCAAACATTTATTTTACAATGTACTTGCGCGCCATCTGTTATCAAATTACAAAACTATTCTAGACGCGTAATATTCTTTTTAAAATAAAACAATTTCTACTGCCCTTACTGCAATGGAAAAATTAAAGGGAGGGCCTGGCTCATCAGTGGTGAACCCTCCCAGCACATTAATATGTTGTAATAACTTGAAAAAAGTTGGCGTTTAGCCAACTAGAATATCGGTTAAATAAATATAATTTTGATCCAAAATATAAATGTGTTGGTGCGTTCTTTCCGCGAACACGCGTCACCACGTCGAACCACTCGCTTAGAGATATTGGTGCTGCCACACGGGATAGGACTGGTCGGACGCTGGAATGCCCTCTGTCAGCGTCTCATGTAGCACTTCTGTGGGAGGGAAGTTGAAGGCCCATGGCGCACTTACTTCTGTAAAGCCCTAGAGACTATTTTGTCCCGCCAATTTGATGGCGAAGAACTTTGCATATGACGATTTGTTGGTGTCGGGGTACAAGTCTATGAGGGTTTGTCTGGCTTGCATGTAAGACAGCATATATAAACCAAGTTAGGTCGCCTTTCTTCAGGAATCGCGACCGACTAGCGAGCCTTTCTGAGTGTGTTAGGAGCGCCTGGTACTACTTTCTATCATAGACCTGAAAGAAGGTAGTGGCTGAGTATTTACCTTCGTAAAGTTTGTAGAATATCTCAGCTTTATCCACTATCTGTGGACCAATCCTCAGGTTGGTGAGGATGGCAAACAGCTGGACGAGCGCCCCGGCTAGGCGGCCCTCTCCGTTCACGTCCCCCGGTGTAGTGTGTCGGTCAGAGAGTCGTTCTATTTTTATTCTTCCAGTAGATTGGTAAGTCCTTCATCTTCGGGTTACTTCCCCTTTAATACTTATCCAGTATACTTTTTCCCTGTGGTGTTTGTGAAAGCGAAGGTGCTGTCAACTAGACGTTTGGGATGGATTGTAATGATTAAAGGTTATCAAAGGAATGAGGGCACAAGATAGATCGATCAAGGGAACTGATGCATACAGAGAACACAGGGGGAGAGTGAGCTCATGTCCCGCGATTTACGCTGGAGCCAGGAAATGTATCTAGTATGGATGAGGCTCGGAGACCCTACTACCGCTTCCCCAGTCGGGTTGGGTCATGTGACCTATATTGAGGTTTGGATTGGTCACTCATTACGTCATGGAAGTTGAAGAATCGCCTTGATTGGTCCTAATGATTGGAAACCATCTTTGATGGTTAGGGAGAAATTATGAGGATGGAGCATTGACTCTAATAAATTTGTCTTTAGCGAATTCAACCCCGGGGACCTTTGTCTTTGTGTTCTCTGAAATAGGAGTCTTTGACCTGGCGCTAATGATGCGAGATTGGCAATCGTTTTCTTAATTCTAGACTTAACCGCTATCGTTTTTAACATCTATAATCGTGTTGGCTCCTTTTTCTCTGTCTGCCTGGCATGAAGTCCATATTTTATTTACTCTTGACATGGTACATTATACAGTAGATCATATGTAGTTTGGTACAGTGTTTAAGGTGGTGGGATATATGCAGGGAAATGGCAGAATGACTGGCTTTTTATATTGTAATATATGAAGCCAAAATTATCGCAGTATACATTTGATCAAACTATCAGTTATAGACAAGAGTCAGAGTTCACAATCCTAAATACAAAAGAATTACATGCGCAGAGGATCATGGTTACCTCAGTTCAAATGTGGCACCCAGGAATATGAGGATGGACTATGAGTAATCCTGGAATCGCGGGTCAATCTGGCAGCATGGCGACTATTTTCTGCTACTGTTCTCAGGATATTCTGCCTTTCTTGAGCTAATTAATAACCTAACTTATATGCTATAATAGTAACGTAACTTAAATATGGGGCAATATTTTCTAATATTTTCGACATTTTCTATGCAGCCCTTCCATTTCCAAGTAAATTGTATTTACCTTATTTTAAAATGAATTTGACTTGATGGAGGTTTATTCTCATCTGTAAAACCTACAGTTTTACTGCCAGTTATATCTCTAGGGCCCTTTAAAATCAGACTAAATTTCTTATATACCCTGAAATTGGTATAGAATTCAGGGTTGTTTGAAATAATTATGGAAATAATACTTTAATTACGAATTTATGAATATTCTATACATGATGTAATAATTAGAAAGCTTTCTCTAAAATTCTCATCAAAATCACCTTTGACGAAAACACCAATATATTAAAAGAAACATATCAGCGTTACTTTATTTTCAAAATTACTGATGTTTACAGATGTATTCGCTTTAACAATGAAGAAAGATATAGATATATTGCTGACACATTTATTTTAATCCCATAGATTAAGTTCTCAGCACTAGTAATAACGTTTTCCGCTATCAATGTGTTGTGTTTTAGAAATCCTAGAAAGATTTGATGTGTGAAATATAGGCCTATAATTTTGTTTGGCTCCTAATTTATTTTTCAGGTTTTGAATATATTTATAATTATAGAACCTTTTGATTTATCTGTAAACAATCCCCTTTACTGAATTTAATTTTTTGAATAATCAATGTGAAACTGGGGTTCGAATTTACTCTATCATGTTAATCATATTGTGTTGACTTTTCTTTTGTTGATTTTTAATGATATTTTGGTGTTTCTAATCTCTCTTTATGGTTCACCCTGACAAATATATTTAATAATTGAGACTCACATATGAATATGTAGATGGAAAATATGCCGGGAGGAAATTAATCCATGAAAGCAATGGGCACTTCTCCCGTCAAAATAAACGTCAGAATCTGACGCCATCTATTGACCGTCGCCGCAACTAGCGGCCTCGGGTCCATGACAAAGCCACAACACCAACTTTGGCAAATTGATAAGCGTCCACCTAGAGACCATGGTTTCGGGCTAATGGCCTTCATCAGTCTAGGGCGGACTTTATTCCATGAGATCCACACGGGATCTAATGGAATCCTCACAATCTACCAAAGAGGTGTTTTGCTGGCAATGTGGCTGGGCCATATCTATGGCTAGAACATAGATGGAAAAGCTAGTTGCGGCGACGGTCGATAGATGGCGTCAGATTCTTACGTTTATTTTGACGGGAAAAGTACCCATTGCTTCCATATAAATATGTATATTTCAAAATGTGATAAATAGTATCGTAATCTCATATTTTTTTCGCACATTGGAAACAAACCATTTAACATATTAAAGGGAATAAAAGTATATTTTTATTGAAAAAAAGATTGCCTCAATTCCTAAATAGTATTAGAGAGATAATTTGATATTTTGGAAATAATATTATAAATAGTTAGATAAGACTTAGAGCTCCAAGAAGCGGCATGGTAGATAACATTGGCAAAACCGCTGAGAGAGTTCACCACTGATGAGTCAAGTCCTCCCAATATAATTTCATAGAAGTAAGGACAGTAAAGTTTGTTTTATATCTAAAAATATACCTTTGTACTTTTATGTTTCTATTTCTTATAGTTAAATATGCGATATGATAAAATATGTATTTATGATTTGATTTTTAAACCAATGAACATACCTATACCCAGGAAAGAATATCCAACAAATTTATTCATGGGTTATATTACATCTTTCTATGTAGCTTCCATTTAATTGGTCAACCAGGACATTCTGGTGAGACGGATCGGTACAACTTCCAAACACAGTAGGTCGTGGATCAAGGTCAAAGAACCACTTAAAGCGGCAGCACTCCAGATGATTGTCTGCACATTCAATAAAATAAAATATTTATATCTGAAACATTGTGATACATTTTCATTATATTATAAAAAGTGTATTTGTAGAAAAATATAAGAATTATTTATATTGGAAATTGAATAAATTAATTGGATTCAAGTTCTATCATTTTTATATCCACAAAGTTATACTTACACATAATTCGCCAAAGCTTTTTCTAATAATCTTTTCATATAACTAACTTGCATACTAATTCTGTACATATTTAAAATATCTTTCTTTCTTTTCTTTCAAAAGTTTTGTTTATCTTTAAAGTGCAAGTATCCAGAGGGGGACCTAGCGCTCTAAGTCTGAATAAAGAATAAAGAAATTTTATTATAGATAAATATCTTAACGCAAAATTTCCACTGATATTTTAGCCACAGATTTGTTTTAGCCACTTTGCCGTCTAAACCACTCTTTGTCAGATTTTGAAGACTCCATTAGATCCCTTGTGGGTCTCATGGACTAAAGTTTGTCCTTGGCTAAAGGGAGCCATTAAACCGAAACCATGGTCACCGAGTTGGTGCTTTTAAATATGCCAAAGCTGGTTTAATGGCTTTGTCACCGACCCAAGTCCGCTAGTTTTCCACGGCATTCATTAGATGATGTCTAAATTTGACGGAAGAGGTGACCTTTTATATTTTATGTACATATATTAAAAAGGTAAACATTGAATTCTAAAATATTTAAATGTCCAATATTTCGATGTGAATATAAATATCTAGTCATATTTTATACATAATCTATTTTTTTTAAATAATAAGAATAACATTTTAATTGAACAAGAATTGAAAACAATATCAATTATCAGAATTATTTGAAAATTTGTAATAATATTTCAATATTATATATTCATATAAATTGAATAATAAAAAGACCCATTTCTCCAAACAACCCAATAATCAACGGAGGAGTATTGTAAAATCCGTAATATCGGGAAAGCACAATAGCATCAACAGGAGAAGAATAAACTTTTCAGAAATTTATAATATACTATTTACTGAGCCCATCCCATAGCCCCCAAATGTAAAAGTCCTCTCTGAGTAACAATAGTGACACCAGATGTATGTCCTTTCACCTTAATTATGGCCTAATAGCTAAGTTTTGCTTCCATAGTTATATTTCAGACCTCCATATTTATTTATTCTTCTATTTGATATTCAAACACAAGGTATTAAGACCAAATCCAAATAAATAAATAAATGGTGTGTGACGTTTCGGTAACAGCGTTGTTACCATATTCATACAATAGTACTGAATGAGAAATTTTACACAGCATGTTTTAAATAGTTACTGTTAACAAGTGTCTATATAGATAATACCATAACAGAGTTTTCCATTGTAAATTCCTGAGCTATCTCCTCCGAAGATTCTGAACTACACATAACGATCTATATACCAAAATTTTCGTTATTTTTTTCTTCCTATGATAGGCCTGTTTTTATTTTCCTAATGTTAACAGTTATTTTTATTTTTTAATTTAATCTATTTTACCATCGTAGATTTTTTGCATTTATCATCATCAATTCGTTTGTTTTGAAATGCGTTGTTTTGTCTTATTACCTTTTACTAATTTATAATATATGTTTCTGATTCATTTGATTATGATTATAATTTGTAAGTACTTTTTTTTTTCTCATAAATAGGCTGAGGTTATATTATTTTTCGAATTGTAGATTGAATTATTACTTTTATTCTATAATAATTATCTTTTATAAGTGTTTGTTATATTTTTTCATTTGAATTTAGCACAATTTTTGTATTTGGTTATCTTTTTTGGCATCTTTTCATCTCTCTTTGGCATCTTTTTTTCTTCTCATTAATAAGACCTAATCCAAATAATTTAATAGTGTGTGAGGTTTCAGCAACAGCATCAGACAAAAGAATAAATGAACTAAAGAATAAAATCTCATTTTTTCTTTTGTCTGATGATGGTGACATTTAGATTAGGTCTTTTTTTTTTTACTAATTTGTTATAGTTTTTCATTTGAATTTAGCTCCATTTTTGTGTCTTATTTAATAAATGAACTAAAGAATAAAATCTCATTTATTCTTTTGTCTGATTTTTGTGTCTGATTTTCTTTTTTTCAGTATCTTTCATAATGCCTGATTTGATTACTAGATCTGTTATAGTTTTTCATTTAAATTTAGCTCCATTTTTGTGTCTGTCGTTTTTTTTTTCTTCTCATAAATAGGCTGATGCTGTATTTGTGTACTCAATTGTTGCTTTTTGTGTCTGGTTTCTTTTTTGCAGTATTTTTTTGGAATCCTTTTTTTTTCATCAATTGTTTCCTCACATGCTTGGAATTTTCTTTTTATGCCTGTCCTGGCTTTCAGTTTTATAGTTTTCCTCTGCTTGGTTCTTATTTTACCTTTTTTTTTCAGCGTCTTCTGTCATGCCTCGAAAAGGCCGTGGAAGACTCACTCCCCTAACAGCTAGGCGTGCTAATATGACTCGCCACAGACACAAAACCCCAATTGCTATTTCTCTTGTTTACTTTTTTACCAATGCCTATAATTTTTCACCTGAAAGATTTTTTATTTTATTTGTTATTCAATAAATTATTATCACTTATTTTTGGTCTTCTTTTTACTTACTTATTTTACTGGGGGTTGATGGAAGGATGGTCTAAGCCGTTGGTTTTCGACCGCTACGACCCGGGTTCGATTCCCGCATTGGGCACGTTTTTCTGAAAAATTAAAAAAAAAATGCTCCAATGGCTTCCGATTCTTGCAAAAGTCCAACCCCACCAGCAAGCGCAAGTAATCAAACGGGGCTCTGGCACATTTGTAAATGCAAAGTCGAACTGCTTTTCACATGTTTAGACATGTGGTGTACTTACAGTTAAAGCAGTCGCCTACTCTACCCACCATGATTATCAAGGCCTGTACCACGTGTACTAGGGATAAGCAAAAAAAAAAATTTACACATTGATCTATACATACAATTATTTACATACAAATATATGCATACAATTATATACATACACTTTTCTACATTTTTGCACTCTGCAGTCTAATATGTTGTTAATAATAGGGGTTTTAGACAAATATCAACTGTTGAAATTTGATTTTCCAAAATAGTTGAATTATCGAAAGTGTCGAATTAGTTTGTCATATGATAGGCCGTAGGTCGAGACATCCAAAAATGGTCGAATTATCGTGTGTTGAATTAATTAGATTATATTGTATATATAAAAATATAGAATTGTTGTTTTTAATGAGGTCTTTTAAATGAATTTATTCCTTTAATATGTTGTCATATCTGCAATTTTACAGGTATGGTGTTCTAGCGCATGTGCTCTCATGTCCTTGAAGCACATATACTGACAGTACCCAAAGTTGAACAGACTGTATAATGTCTGAAATATATGACTATAAAGAGGGCTCAAGGCCAAGCCTTTGCTACAAGAGCCTGTGTTTACGTACAGACGACTTTATGTTTTTAATGAGGTCTTTTAAATGAATTTATTCCTTTAATATTCCGTTAATATTTACACTTTCACCAATGCCTATAGGATCTTTGCGATGGAACAGGTATGGTGTTCTAGCGCATGTGCTCTCATGTCCTTGAAGCACATATACTGACAGTACCCAAAGTTGAACACACTGTATAATGTCTGAAATATATGACTATAAAGAGGGCTCAAGGCCAAACCTTTGCTACAAGAGCCTGTGTTTACGCACAGACGACTTTATGTTTTTAATGAGGTCTTTAAATGAATTTATTCCTTTAATATGTTGTCATATCTGCAATTTTTTTTTCATTTCCAAAATATTTATTTACACTTTCACCAATGCCTATAGGATCTTTGCGATGGAACAGGTATGGTGTTCTAGCGCATGTGCTCTCATGTCCTTGAAGCACATATACTGACAGTACCCAAAGTTGAACACACTGTATAATGTCTGAAATATATGACTATAAAGAGGGCTCAAGGCCAAACCTTTGCTACAAGAGCCTGTGTTTACGCACAGACGACTTTATGTTTTTAATGAGGTCTTTTAAATGAATTTATTCCTTTAATATGTTGTCATATCTGCAATTTTTTTTTCATTTCCAAAATATTTATTTACACTTTCACCAATGCCTATAGGATCTTTGCGATGGAACAGGTATGGTGTTCTAGCGCATGTGCTCTCATGTCCTTGAAGCACATATACTGACAGTACCCAAAGTTGAACAGACTGTATAATGTCTGAAATATATGACTATAAAGAGGGCTCAAGGCCAAGCCTTTGCTACAAGAGCCTGTGTTTACGTACAGACGACTTTATGTTTTTAATGAGGTCTTTTAAATGAATTTATTCCTTTAATATGTTGTCATATCTGCAATTTTTTTTTCATTTCCAAAATATTTATTTACACTTTCACCGATGCCTATAGGATCTTTGCGATGGAACAGGTATGGTGTTCTAGCGCATGTGCTCTCATGTCCTTGAAGCACATATACTGACAGTACCCAAAGTTGAACACACTGTATAATGTCTGAAATATATGACTATAAAGAGGGCTCAAGGCCAAACCTTTGCTACAAGAGCCTGTGTTTACGCACAGACGACTTTATGTGACTTTTTCACGTGTGCGAACTTTGGATAGCATACATGTAAAGTTGAACCCAAGTATATATAAAATGTAGTTTTTAATGAGGTCATTTAAATGAATTCCTATTATAAATCGTCTCCTTTGAAATATAGTTTGTAAATTTATATTCTGATTTATTTTATCCTTTTTTTTCATTTCCAGAATATATATTCACACTTTTCACCAATGCCTAAAGTTTCTCACCTGAAAGAAAAAAAAACTCCGCCTTTGCCGGTCCCAAGCCAGGATGAAAAAGGAGGAGGGGGAGCAGTAACAAGCTCACTAAAAAAACCTGGGCTCAGCTGGCCCGGCTGATAGTACCTTGTAAGGGCTCCTAATCCAGGGATACATTCTTTTGGAGCTAAGTCAGTGGCCTGCCACTGAGTAGTGCTCCCAGTCTTGATGACAAAGGCAGACGCATTCTACTTCACCCAATCGTGATGGTTGTTAATTTCAAGCTTTACAAGCTTGACACTCTAATATGATTGAGTGAAGATAAGAAAGGAGAAAAAAATATTTTTTGTATTTTTTTTTTGCAATAATCTATTTATTATCAATTAATTTGATTTTGGTCTTTATTTATTATTCCCCTGCTCTATACATACATTTTGAAGTTATATTTGAGCAACAAACAATTGTTGAAATTTAAAATGGTCGAATTATCGATAGTGTTGAATTACACTTTGTTATATGATAGGCTGTAGGTCAAGACAACAAAACATGGTCGAATTATCAAGGTTATATTGTATATATAAAACTAGAAATGTAGTTTTAATGAGGTCCTTTAAATATTTTCATTCCTTTTATATGTTGTCTTATCTGCGATATAGTAGCATTTTTTGCAATTTTATTTGCTGATTTGTGTCATTTTTTCACTCTAAATATATTTATTTAAACTCTTCAACTAATGCCTATGGTTTCTTTCCTGAAATTGCTTAGCAAACATGAGTTGGTTGTATTGTTATGCTTCGGAGATATTTTAATCCTAAGCAGGGTCTTTACGAATGGTACACGTATGGTTACACAGTGCATGTGCTCTCATGTTCTTGAAGTAGTGTAGATGTGTTGTTTGCACTTTTATTTTCTGATTTGTTAGTATTTTTCTTCTTTTTTCATTTTAAATATTTTTTTAGGCATAGGAACCAATGCCTATAGTTTCTCACCTGCGGGCCCTTCGAGTAAACCCGGGGCGTTGCAATTTTATTTGCTGATTTGTGTCTTTTTTTTCCACTCAAAATATATATTTTTAAACTCTTGAATTACAGTTTGTAGGTAAGGACATCAAAACATGGTCGAATTATCGAGGTTATATTGTATATATAAAACTATAAATGTAGTTTTAATGAGGTCATTTAAATGAATTCATTCCTTTTATATGTAGTCTTATCTGTGATATAGTAGTATTGTTTGCAATTTTATTTGCTGATTTGTGTCTTTTTTTTGCACTCAAAATATATATTTTTAAACTCTTGAATTACAGTTTTTTATATGATAGGCTGTAGGTCAGGACAACAAAACATGGTCGAATTATCGAGAGTGTCGAATTACAGTTTTTTTATATGATAGGCTGTAGGTCAGGACAACAAATCATGGTCGAATTATCGAGAGTGTCTAATTACAGTTTTTTATATGATAGGCTGTAGGTCAGGACAACAAAACATGGTCGAATTATCGAGAGTGTCTAATTACAGTTTTTTATATGATAGGCTGTAGGTCAGGACAACAAAACATGGTCGAATTATCAATAGTGTCAAATTAAATTTGTTATATAATAGGCTGTAGGTAAGGACAACAAAACATGGTCAAATTATCGAGGTTATAATTTATATATAAAACTATAAATGTAGTTTTAATGAGGTCATTTAAATGAATTCATTCCTTTTATATGTTGTCTTATCTGTGATATAGTAGTATTGTTTGCAATTTTATTTGCTGATTTGTGTCTTTTTTTTTAATAGCCTTACTCCCAGAAGAATGCCTCCACACCAGTTATACTCTAGGTTGGTGCTATTGTTATGCTTCTGAGAAATTTTGATCTTAAGCAGGGTCTTTACAATGGTACATGTATGGTGATACAGTGCATGTGCTCTCATGTCCTTGAGGTACAAATACTGACAGGGGCCAATATTGGACACACTGTATTGGTGTCAAAACATCTTTGGCTCCTTCAGATATCAACATTCCCTTCATTCTGAAGAGGCAAGAGTTTCCAATAGGGTTGGCTTTTTCTATGACTATAAATAAGGCTTAAGGCCAAACCTTTGCTAGAGTGAGTTTCTTGCTACAAGAGCCTGCATTTATGCATGGACAACTCTATGTGGCTTTTTCACGTGTGTGAACTTTGGATGGCATACAAGTAAAGTTGAAGCACAAATACTGACCGGGACCAATGTTGGACACACTGTATTGGTGCCAAAAATATATTTTGCTCCTTCAGATATCAGCCTTCCCTTCATTCTTAAGAGGCATCAGTTTTCACTAAAGTTGGCTTTTGCTATGACTATAAATAATATTTGGGTCCTTGCTACATACGCATGGACAGCTCTATGCGGCTTTTTCACGTGTTTGAACTTTGGACAAAATACATATAAAGTTGAACCCATTTATGAATAAAAATAGAAATTAATTTTTAATGAGTCCTTTAGATTAATTCCTTTTATAAGTAGTCTCCTCTGCAATATAGTTGACAACCTCTTTTTTCTGATTTATTTTCATAAACTTTTTACTAATGTCTATAGTTTCTTACCTCAAAGGAATTTTTTTGTATTAGTTGTTTGTTAATACACTATTATCAATTATTTAGATTTTGGACTTTTCTTTATTCACTAAATTCTCCCATTTCTCTATACATAAATTTTGTACATTTTCAGTGGCTGTCATCGCCTCTGTAATACCTTTTTACCGGTAAGGTTGTATTTAAACAACAATCGACTGTGTAAATTTGATTTTTGAAACGGTCGAATTATCGGAAGTGTCGAATTATTGATAGTGTCGAATTACAGTTTGTTATATGATAGGCTATAGTTCAGGACATCAAAACATGGTCAATCTATACTTTTAAAGTCTCTGCAGGCCCTTTGGGTAAACTCTGGGCGTTGCCCGGGTCACTCGGCTAGTATTTTTAATAACGCCATCAAGATCTCTGGCGCTTTACCAACTTATCAGAATTTATAAAAATTTTAAAAAATTGAGATTAAATGAATTTTATTTACAATATTTCCCCCCTATGGAAAAATGTAATATGGAAAACGAGAAAAAGAAGGTTATTTGAAAGGCGGTTGATAACAGAAATGATAAATGGATTGAAAAATAAAGTGACGAGTTCACACTTTTTATTTATTTATTTATCATATGGTTTTACAAAGGTAAACTAATAAAGTTTAATTAAATTTATTATAACTAAACGATACGAAATTGATGAATAATTATTAAATCTTCTTCTTTCTATCTCCACTCAATCATATCAGGGTATCAAGCTTGAAGAGCTTGTTGATGGTGTCTGCTGGGGGTGAGTAGAGCTCATTAAAAGAGATTTGACAATAATAATGATTGGGTGAAGTAGAATGCGTCTGCCTTTGTCATTAAGACTGGGAGCACTAATCAGTGGCAGGCCGACTTAGCTTCACTTAGCCGCCTCTGACATGAGGAACAGACACCATGTGCAGCCGCTTCTAACATGGAGTACAGACTCATCCTGTATCCCTGGATTAGGAGCCCTTACAGGGTACTATCAGCATGGCCAGCTTAGCCCAGGTTTTTCAGCGAACTTATCACTCTCCCCTCCTCCTTTTTCATCCGGGTTTGGGACCGGCAAAGGCGGAGTTACATAGTTATTAAATAATTCTGTTTCTAATAATTTCTATTGGAATGGCGCCCTCCTATTGGTTGGCTACGATCACGCCACCTTTTACCCCCCCCCCCCCCCTCATCATGCCCCCCCCCCCACTCGCTTTTTTTTTTGGAATGGCGCTCTCCTATTGGTTCGCTACGATGGCGCCGCCAATGCGCGAGACACTTCTGTCACCGTTTGCTTTTGGTTCAGTGGTAGAATGCTCGCCTGCCACGCGGGCGCCCCGGGTTCGATTCCCGGCCGATGCATTTTTTTTTTACAATTTTTAAAACTCATTTATATATTATACAAGAATGACATCCACGGCGCCAATTTATAATTGTAACGAATAGTATTTTAATAAAAGCATTTAATCGGGTAAACCCCGGGCGTTGCCCGGGTCATTCGGCTAGTTTAAACAATATACCAGATAAGAAGAATATAGTTTTATGATAAAAATAGGAAATTATTCTCAGAATTAAAAGTGGAAAAATCCACTTGTTTATTATTTAGATATAATTAAAAGCATGTCAATAAATAATATTGATAGTTCCTCTTTCTTCCATTCTTTTAATTAAAGCACATTTCTTTCGAATGTAAAAGGCTTCTTCACAAAATTGTTTCTTGAATAGTTTTTCTAATAATCAAGTATAATTGTTTCTTTTAGGTTAAAATTATTATGGCCTGTGACTTTTCTATGTTCTACAAGTGCAAAATTCTCAAATTTATCCTATTTTAGAGCATATTTATGGTTTTTCATTAACCTAAAAGAAACAAAGATTCTAGATTTTGATAAAAAATATTTTAAGAGACAATATAAAAAGGCCTTTTACATTCGAGATAAACGGGCGTCAATTAACAGAATGGAAGAAATAGGAAAAATCAATAATATATATATATATATATATGCCTTTAATTATATCAAAATAATGATTATTCAAAAAAAAGTAGGTCTTTTCCACTTTTAATTCTCTAAGAATAATATTCTGTATTTCTAAGAAAACTATCTTCTTCTTATCTGGTATATTGTTTACACACTTGATAACAGTAACTATTTGAAACAGGCTGTGGTAAAATTTCTCATTCAGTACTTTTGTCTGAAGATGGTAACAACGCTGTTACCGGAACATCACACACTATTTATTTATATGAATTTGGTCTTATATCACCTTGTGTTTATAATCTATAATCCAAATTGTGCCTTATTATTTGATATTTACTTTAACATTTATGCACCATTTGTATAATAATAAGAAGAAAAATGAAAATAGGAACATTCTATTTCTATAGCATTTATGAAATTATGTAAAATTGTATCTGATAATATTTCAACTCTTTTCCTTCTAACGAATCGGGGAATAATGTTTTTCTCCCTTAAACAGCTTCCTTACCCAAAAGTTCGAGAATTTGTGAAATAAAAATTTAAAAATAAAAATATAAATGTAGGTGTTAGTGAAAGGTAATTGCGCTGGGCCTCACGTGGTCTGCGAGAGGCAAAGGCAAGCCCGCGCGAGAAGAAAGAAAACAGTTTTGAACGGTCTTTCAACCAACATTCTACCGGCGGCGGTGGTGAAGCCAAGTCGGCGCGCATGCGCGGCGGCGGCAGAGACGTTCGTATACTGACGGCCATCGAGGGCTGACGTCTTTTCCCATCCATCCGTTTGAATCAAACATTTTTCAACTTCTTTTTTACTAAAAATTTAATTTGTAACATTATAATAATATCTATATTTATCCTTAATAAATTAAAATACCACGGATGAATAATTGAATCATTTTTTCAATATCAAACAAACCACCCCAATATAAAGTTGATCCTCTTGAAATATTATTCACCTTTGCTTGAGACCATTTTAATCCAACGAACCTACATCATGGTGCACCAATCCAAAAGTGTACCGAACATTGTGGCGAGCCTGACCAACAGGATTTAAGATGGACAAACTCAAGAAAGCTTGTGATCTTAGGAGTTTTGCGAAGAAAATGGAACCGGGAAAAGTGACAAGAAGGAAGATATTATCGGCAGCTCATTCATTGTTCGACCCGATTGGATTCACTTGTCCGTTTACAATCATTCCTAAGATGTTACTTCAAGAAAAATGTTTGATTCAAAAGGCTGGATGGGAAACAGACTTAACGGAAGACATCAGTCGAAGATTCAATGCATGGTTGAGTCAGTTAACTGAGGTGGACAAATTGAAAATTCCTCGCTGTGTTGTTCAATCTCAAGATAGAAGAACGTGGACATTGCATGTTTTTATGGAGAGTAGCAACGCGGCGTTTGCAACTTGTGCCTATTTACGAAGTGGATTTCCTGGGAGTGTTCAAGTTCAATTACTCATGGCTCGTTCGAGAGTAGCTCCTATGAAGAATACCACTATACCAAGGCTAGAATTGGTTGCATGTGAAATCGGATCTAGATTGGCTGTCCACATAAAATCTATGATGGAGTTCGAAGATATACCAATTACATTGTGGACGGACTCTACTACTGCTTTAGCGTGGATTAAACGTGATATGAACTGGTCAGTGTTTGTCGCAGGAAGAGTAAAGAAGATTCGACAAAATCCAAGCATAACTGATTGGAGGCACGTTCCTGGTAAAGAAAATCCTGCAGACATCCCCTCACGTGGAGCTTCAATCTCGCAATTGATTACTACTAGAAGGTGGGAGGGACCAGTTTGGCTTAAGACAGGTCGTCGTAAAGCCTGTAGGAGGTCGACGTAAAGCCTGTAGAAGGTCGACGTAAAGCCTATAGAAGGGCGCATGCGACACAGGTCGTCGTAAAGCCTGTAGAAGGTCTACGTAAAGCCTGTAGAAGGACGCATGCGACACAGGTCGTCGTAAAGCCTGTATAAGGTCGACGTAAAGCCTGTAGAAGGACGCATGCGACACAGGTCGTCGTAAAGCCTGTAGAAGGTCGACGTAAAGCCTGTAGAAGGACGCATGCGACACAGGTCGTTGTAAAGCCTGTAGAAGGAAAACTCGAGGACTGTATACAGGATGCAAACTCGAGGACTGTAAACAGGGTGTAAACTCGAGGACTGTATACAGGGTATTAACTCGAGGACTGTAAACATGGTGCAAACTCGAGGACTGTATACAGGGTGTAAACTCGAGGACTGTATACAGGGTGTTAACTCGAGGACTGTAAACATGGTGCAAACTCGAGGACTGTATACAGGGTGTAAACTCGAGGACTGTATACAGGATTCAAACTCGAGAACTGTAAACAGGATGTAAACTCGAGGACTGTATACAGGGTGTTAACTCGAGGACTGTAAACATGGTGCAAACTCGAGGACTGTATACAGGGTGTAAACTCGAGGACTGTATACAGGATGCAAACTCGAGAACTGTAAACAGAATGTAAACTCGAGGACTGTATACAGGGTGTTAACTCGAGGACTGTAAACATGGTGCAAACTCAAGGACTGTATGTACCACCTCAAGCCAGCTGGATGTACCACTGGAGTACCGCATCAAGCCAGCTGGATGTACCACTGGAGTACCGCAAGATGCATGTCCCAGACGCAAGATGCATGTCCCAGACGCAAGATGCATGTTCTAGACGCGAGAGTAATATTCAATACGCAAGCCTACGTTGCAGCTCTAGCTATTTCTAGAACTCGATAATCTATAGGAAACGATCAAAAGAGAAGGATTTAATGGCCATTAGGAAAAGTGGAGGAGGAGCTACCTGAGGCCGATGGACAAGTTCGAGTCGCAAGAGTGAAGACATCATCGGGAGTTTTTCTTCGTCCAGTACAGCGACTTTTTCCATTAGAAATAAAACAAATTTAGATTAGCCTCTACTATACCCAAGAAAATATAGTATTAGAATTTAATTTATCAATTAAATTGGTGGGAGGAATGTTAGTGAAAGGTAATTCAAGCTTTACAAGCTTGACACTCTAATATGATTGAGTGAAGATAAGAAAGGAGAAAAAAATATTTTTTGTATTTTTTTTTTTTGCAATAATCTATTTATTATCAATTAATTTGATTTTGGTCTTTATTTATTATTCCCCTGCTCTATACATACATTTTGAAGTTATATTTGAGCATGTCCCAGACGCAAGATGCATGTTCTAGACGCGAGAGTAATATTCAATACGCAAGCCTACGTTGCAGCTCTAGCTATTTCTAGAACTCGATAATCTATAGGAAACGATCAAAAGAGAAGGATTTAATGGCCATTAGGAAAAGTGGAGGAGGAGCTACCTGAGGCCGATGGGCAAGTTCGAGTCGCAAGAGTGAAGACATCATCGGGAGTTTTTCTTCGTCCAGTACAGCGACTTTTTCCATTAGAAATAAAACAAATTTAGATTAGCCTCTACTATAGCCAAGAAAATATAGTATTAGAATTTAATTTATCAATTAAATTGGTGGGAGGAATGTTAGTGAAAGGTAATTGCGCTGGGTCTCACGTGGTCTGCGAGAGGCAAAGGCAAGCCCGCGCGAGAAGAAAGAAAACAGTTTGAACGGCCAACATCTACCGGCGGTCGCCAAGGCGGCGCGCGTGCGCGGGAGTGGTGGTGAAGCCAAGTCGGCGCGCATGCGCGGCGGCGGCAGAGACGTTCGAAAACTGACGGCCATCACGAGGGCTGACGTCTTTTCCCATCCATCCGTTTGAATCAAACATTTTTCAACTTCTTTTTTACTAAAAATTTAATTTGTAACATTATATTAATATATATATTTATCCTTAATAAATTAAAATACCACGGATGAATAATTGAATCATTTTTTTAATATCAAACGAACCACCCCAATATAAAGTTGATCCCCTTTAAATATATTATCACCTTTGCTTAAGACCATTTTAATCCAAACGAACCTACATCATGGTGCACCAATCAAAAAGTGTACCGAACAGTAGGCTTGATGTTTTTAATCTGACATTGATACTACGGATTATTTTATCAAAAGATATAAATTTTGAATATATGTAATTCTTAAAGTAAATGTTCTATTTATGTTTTTATATCTTCACCAGTTGCCCTGTTTTTTTCAAAATGAACGGGAGAGTTTCTGCTATATTCTGACAGTTATTTAACTTCCACGACTTCTAGTGTATGAATTTAAAAACACGTTGACAACTAAGTGGAATAATAGCATGAATGGTTTTTGAAAATATTGGGAAAATGAATATTTTCAATACGAAATACGCTTCATTATATCTGTTGTTTCAATATATTTGTTTAAATATCAATATATATGAAATTATATTCAGAAATAGATAAATAAAATAGCTTGTGTAAAAGTATGGTGAAATGGAAGATAAAATAACTGGGTCAAAACAACCCCCTCGGTCACCATTTGCAAGCCTTCACTCCCACTCTCCATGGGTTGATTTAACTTACTCAAAGCTGCTAAAAAGCATTGCGGTTAAAAAGGATGTGATGATCAAGGTACAGTCGCACCGAGGTAGACTCGACATCAGTTGTTCCTAGAGTGATCCTCAGACCTGTTTTTTTTCCTCCCCGACATACTCCCCACAAGTTTTTGTTTGTGAATCCTGTCTCCTGTGTGTTCACACCACTCACCACACAACTACCACGATTGCCTCACTCAAATCTCCATATATACGAGTATTTTTTCTCTCTATTTTCTCTCTTTTCTATACACTATTTCTTTACTAATTTTACATATATATAGGTATATATGCCATTTAAATATAATATATTTTTTGTATAAAAAGGGCATTGATTCTGTTAAATATGAGTAAAAACGGTGCATTTTGGTTTATCTCTCCAGTACAGAAGGATAAAGTGGAAATGATCAATGCTTAGAAGAGACCGGTTTTTGGAAATTAAAACAATAAACAGCAATGGTTTCTAACTAAGGCCCACATCAGTTCATAACACATCTTATAATGTTACAAAAGCGGTTGGAAAATGAAATTTTATATATATGTCTAAATACTCAGAAAACATTTAAATTATTTGATAACACAAAGAATACTCACCATTTAAAAAAATCATTCTGGTAATATGTGTAGGGAGTTGGTCCACACCAAAAAAATCACTTGGATCAATTGTATGGATAAAGTTTTGTTGCAAAAACAGAGCAATGAGATTTCTGGCATTCCTGAATAAATGAGTCGGAAAGGTAGACAGCCTGTTGTGCCTGAACAAAAATTATAATTCACTACCAAATTAAAAACCATGTAGAGAAATTTTATTTATATTTATGTTCATATATGTGATAAAATAAGAGAGAAATAAAAAATAAAAGTTCAAGTTTTGATATTAAATATGAAGAAGGCATTTTCTAACCAGGAGCACATGCGCTTTTTAGATTGCAGTGCGACATATAGTGGAACAAAAATCAAATAAACATTATTTTGTCATCGTGGAGCATGCTGTACCACTGCGACCAAAATAATTTGGTCCCATAGGCTTCTTTAGAAACCAAGAAATGGGTATTTAAGTCAAAACTTGCGTAAATTTGCGTAAGAAGCCAATGTGCTTCTGGTAAGGCTAATCTTTCTTTTTTATTTTTTAATATCAACACTTGACCTACTTATTTTCAGTAATTCTATTATTTTCACATGTTAAGCGTTTATGCGCAAGTTTGGTCTTAAATACCCATGTCTTGGTTTCTCTGGGAACAAAACTTTTTTGGTCGCATTGGTACAACCTGCTTACACGCTGACGATGCCCAATAGCCGAAACGCGTTGGTGGATGGCTTTTCCTGAATAAGCAAAAAAAATGGGTTGGCAAAGTATCAGAGAACAGTCTTAATCAACGTTTTGTTGATTTCTGTTCCATTAGATGGCGCTCTGCCATCTGAAAAGCACATTTGGTCAGGATATACCTTATTTATTTTTAATATTTATTTTATTATTTATCATTACATTATTATTTTTAATATTTTGACATATATATTTCAATAAAAAGGTATATATTGGATTGAATAAAATATTTATTTCCCAATATTTAATTTTATGAAAACATTTAAATATATATTAATATGAAAAAATAGTACAAATGTGATATTGTACTGGGATAAGTTGAAAAGATTTTCTTAATATTTTAATATATTATTAGCAGATATATATTGATTATTTATAATTACTCCCCTCAACATGTCAACATGACATTGAGTTGACATTAAATACCATACTAAATTGAAAAATGTACTAGAGAAAAATGAATATTGTATAATTTAATTTTTTTTATAGAAGAAGTGCCTCAAATTAAAAATATGAAAAAGGTTAATGCGCTTTAAGCTTTCAGTATTAGTCAAAGTTTTGAAGTCGAATTTTTCATTTTATGAAATTATTACCCTTTACGAATTCGTCTTTTAGCATCTTAACTTGTAATTTAAATGCATTTATTGAGATTATAACGATCGGTGCTAAAGGAGACCATATTATGTCTATGATCTATTTCTGAATTAATATTTCTAAAATTTTGTCATTTATCACACTAAGTGTTTTATAGGAACATGGAATGTTTAGCGAGGTTTAGTGGAATTAGAGGGCATGCTTTTTACTTGATCATTTCTCTAAATATCGATCCATTTATTCAAATTACTCATTGAATACATTTGAAGTTTTTATCAGTTAATATATATCAATTTCTAGGCCTTCAATATTCGAAACTACGCCATTCTCCGTCATGTTAAAATAAAATTACTAAAGCGGTGAGGGATTCCTTTAATAATAAATAATTGATAGCTCTCAAGCCAGTCTATACTTCAACATTTGCTTGAATTAAAGTCATAGGAAAAATGTATATGTGGCAATATCGTTGCGGGGTTTCTTGTTGTTGGATGCGAATGGTGAGATTTGGTTGAAGCGCAGTCGTTTGAGTGGAAGTTGCAGCATACAGTTAGGAATAATCAGGACACGTGATTGAGTTGGAAAATAAGAGGCAACTGTGTTGGAGGGAAGAAAGCTTGAGAAGAGTTGAGCGATTTGACTTATTAATTAGTTGATCACATGGCGATGATGAAATGAGCGGAGAGAGATATCTCTAGGGTAGATGTTACCTTGTTGGAAGCGAAGGAGCACTGTCCGAACTCGGCGAGAGCCAGTGAACCCTGTAGGTGTTGTTCCTATGAGAGCTCAAGCGTAACTACCCATTCTTGCTTTCCGATTTAACACCAAGACTCAGTTTCTCTCTGATTGGTTGAGAGATGATCACCTGATCTTTCCCTATTGGTTGACCTATTTAGATGATATCTTCTGATTGGCCGGCGGCTTCCTTTGGTGTTAGTTACGCCCGGCCTGGGTCAGGAAGTGTCTTATTTGTTCGACTCGATTTACTTCCGCGGTTATCAAAATACGTCCTGCTTTGTCAGGAAGTATTGAATGTTAGCTTTAACATTTATAACTTCTGGTCATTAGATACGTCCTGTTTTTCCAGGAAGTGTCGGTTTAAACTTAGCTCGCAGGGACCTGGGGTCAGAAGGTTAACTGCGACGTCTTCCTATGTCTTTTGTTACTTTCTTTCCTCCAGTTACCTTATTCTTTTATTAAATCTTTGAAAATCATACATGGTACATACATAGTGGGTCGGGGTTGCATTTAATTATATACAAATTATGACAGATGCGCCCCCTACATGTGAAGAATTCAAGAAGGGGTTAGCCTGAGAGAATTCTGTAAAGTGAAAAATAATTTTGTGGGAAAATTAGTTGTGGGTATTGAGGGGCTATATACAAGCATTGCTGGTGACATAATAAGTAAAATAGCATGGTGTTGATGATATAGGTTGAGTATAATTAATAGAAATCAAACAATTTTTTAATTGTAAGAAATCAATGAATGTTATGGTACATAGTGGGTAAAAAAAAAAGAAAATGCGCCTAAACGAATTCTACTCGAGTTAAGAAATGAATTCGAGGGGGTTCTATTAAGGCTTTGAAATCAAAATAATATAAAATAAAAGTTTTTTGAGCGAAATCAAAGTGGAGTGCTTGGTTGAATGGTGAAAAAAAAAAGGAAAATGCCTAACCATATTCTATTCGAGATTGGGAATGAAATCGAAGGAATTCTATTAGGTCTTTCGAGAAATCAAAAATAAAAATAAAATAAAAGTTTTTTGAGCGAAATCAAAGTTGAGTGCTTGGTTGAGTGGTGAAAAAAAAAAAGGGAGGAAAAATGCCTAGTTACCTTTTTTGCTCGAATTTGGAAAAGAATTCGAGGGAATTTCATAAGGTCTTTTTGAAATCAAAATAAAAATAAAAGTGGTTGGGCGAAATCAAAGTCGAGTGTTTGGAAAAAAGAAAAATGAAAAATAAAAAGGTTTCAACAACAAAGTGTGATTTAATGTTTTTAGTTTAATCGAAAATCAATGATTTTTCGTTGATAATTGAATTGTGGCAGTTTAAGCTAAGTGGTAAATAGAATGATAATTGATAAATGAAAATGATAATATAAATTAATTGGGAAAAAAAATGATAATTGATGATTAAAAGTGCTAATAAATTGAATAAATTGATAAATTGATTAAATATTTAAATTTTAATTGAGAGAAAATAATGAAAATGATTGATATGAAAAATAAGGTGTATTGGTTGGAACCCTTTGGTATCTTCATGCCCTGATCTACATGTATTGGTTGCTCCATTTTGCCCTATAAATGTTTTACTTGCTCAATTATTCCCTATAAATTTTTTGTCTCATCTGTAGTGACACTTAGGTGAAAAACGTGATTCTAGCCCTCAAGTGCGTTTATGCTGTGTGTACAGGAGACATGGAAATCTATATAACCTTTATGTGTAATTTTTTTGTCCTTGTGTGTGTGTTGTGAAAAATGTTAGAAGTCGGTTGTGTAAGAGATGTGTGAGCTAGTTCTAGGTGTTGTTTCGTGGATGTGTAATTGGGTGGTAAAAATCGATATGTAGACTCGAACTGGAATCAAAACCGGTGGCATAGTGAGGTTCCCAGTCGACCTCAATAGGGGATCTTCTCATTGTAATTAGAGATACGGAAGTGGGGTGTGTCGGGCAAACGAGAGGGAGGGAAATTGGAGATCGGACGAAGGCGCTCCGCCTTGTTTACAGAGGCCGAATTTAACCGCCGCGGACTATACTTCCTGTCGTGGTGTTTCAAATCCTCATTTCCTGCCGTCTATTTATTTTGGGGTGTGGCTCGGGGCTTGTTTTTGGAGCGTGGTTTCTCCGACATTGTTTGGTCATCTTTTCAGTTACTGTTATCTCTTCGGAGTTTATTTAGATTTTCTGCGAAGATGGTTCCTAAAATTATGAGAAGTTTTATAAATGTTTGTCCTAGATTAAAAACTACCTCTTGTAGTTCGAAGATTTTCTGCGCGGGCATGGCATATATAAACAAGTAATTAATGAATAAAATTGGGATACAGTTGTACGGTAGAACTAATAAACAAAGGATAAAAATCAGGTTAAATATAGGATATTGTCCCATGTTCGTCCATATTTTTGTAACTGGGGACTCTGAAATATTTGCTTGAACCTTATTAATTGTAGAATTTGAATGATTGGTAGGTTCGTAGTTCTCCTGTTTGATATCTTTAGGGGGGTGGTGTGATATGATTGAGCTGGTTGTCAGGTTTGCAGTTTTTAACATCGGGGAAGAGTGATGTAAATCGTCTTGTTGCAAAAATGGCAAGGTCTAAATGCCTGAAAGGTTCGCTGCTGGTGGGTTTGAACCTTAATGACTCTGTTGGGAATAATTCGGGTGTTAAATGTTTGAAAGGGAACGTATAATTGGGGTTGTGCTTTATATGATAGGTGCTAACGGCGGGTGGTGATATATAATGGATTTTTTCTGTATACAGTTTAAGTTTGTTGACGTGGATTGTGTCAGTGTCTCTTTGAAGTGGTTGATTTGGTCGATCTATGCGGACCACATTTGGTGAAATAATTTCTAATATTGTGTGAGGTCCTGTGAAATATGGCGCAAGTTTCCCTGTATTTGGGTGGTGATATAATTTTACTAATACTAGATCACCTACTTCGAAATGTGGTTGCTTGTGTCGTTGGTCATAAGTGTTTTTGTCTTGTAAATGTTTGTTTTGTGTGCGTGTGTGTGCAATTTTTCTAGCTTTGTCGATATCTGGGTACGGTGTGTTATGATTAGAGATTTCTGGAGGTAGGATACCAAACATTAAGTATATGGGTGGAAAACCTGTGGTAGAGTGGGGTGTCTTGTTATATATAAGTGTAACCTTCTTGACCAACTTGGTCCATGCGACCTTAGGATTTTCTAGGTGTAATAACCTAAGTTTTCCCGTGAGGGTGGCGTTTAGGCGTTCACATAGACCGTTGGCCTGTGGATTGTTGCTGGTTGTGAGCAATGGGTGAATATTTCTATTAAGTAGAAAACTACGAAATTTGGGTGAAGTGAAGGCAGGGGCTCTATCCGTAAGAAGGCGTTTTGGAGAACCATCCTGGAATACTCGTTTAAGTACCTGTTGGTAGGTGGTGGTACTGGTGGATTTAGATGGAAAAGCCCACGCGTAGCGTGAAAAATGATCGACTACCACATGGAGGTATATCTTGGTGTTGCCATATTTGGCAAATCCTGCTATGGTGTCCAGAGATAAAAGGTCGAAGGGTTCTTTAGATTCCGGAGGTTGACTTAATTCTCCGTAAGTGGGTCCTACTGGACGTTTTGTTAATTGGCAGGTGGGACAGGTCTTAACTTTTTGTTTAATATCTTTTGACATACCTTGCCAGTAATATTGTGTGGAGATAATTCGTGACATTTGGGAAATACCGGGGTGATTGTATTGTGTGTGTACTGTTTGTAAGAGTTGTTGTATGAGTGGTTTTGGAAGTATAATCTTGGTTACACCTTTTCGGGAAACTGTATGTAATCCATTATGATCAATGGTCAAACTAGACTCTTTCGATGGAGGAGATTGGTGGGTCTTGATAAGGGTGGCGTCCAAGAATCCACAAAACGGGTTACGGGACAAGAGATCTGCTTCATATTGTAGTTTTCCCTTTATGTAGCGGACCTCATATTCGTAACTCGATAGTCGTAAACTCCATCGAAACAGTCTACCGGACGGGTTCTTGATGGTTTTCAACCACTGCAATGCGTGATGGTCAGAAAATATTGTAAATTTTCTGCCCATAAGATAGATGCGAAACTTCTCCACACTCTCAACGATTGCTAAGCACTCAAGTTCAGAGATGGAGTAGTTTTTCTCGTGTGGGCGCAATGTTCGGCTGAAATATTGAACTGGATATACGTTTCCGTCAGGGTGAACTTGTTTGAGAATGCCTGCTATACCGAGGGTGGATGCATCGCAATACACTTGGCATGGCAGACCTTCTTTGTAAAGGTGTAAAATGGGGTGTTGTGTGAGGTTTCCTTTCAGGTCAATGAACGCCTCTTGACAAGCTTCATTCCAGTTCCACACGACGTCCTTTTTGAGGAGATTGTTGAGTGGTGCTCGCAAGCGAGCGTATTCCGGAATGAATTTGTTATAGACGTTCACAGCGCCTAAGAAGGATTGTAGTGTTTTTCGGTTGTGTGGTTGTTTTATGGCGTGGATGATGTCGGTATTGCGTGTAAGTGGTGAAATTGTACCAGCTGTGATGGTGTAACCTAGAAAATTTATGGATTGTTTAAAAAATTCGCATTTTGCGAAGTTAAGTTGTAACTTCTCCGCTTCGCAAAAGGCGAAAAATTGTCGCAGGTGGTTTTGATGTTCCTCCAATGTGTTGGAGTAAATGATGAAATCATCAAAGTAATGTGCCACACAGTCAAGTCCGTGTCTCTGTAGGACCTGACTTATGGCTCGTTCGTAAATCTGAGGACTGGTTTTTAACCCGAAAGGTAATCGAGTGGGTTGGTATAATCCTTCAAAGGTGGCAAATGCTAACAGTGGTCGAGAATCGGGGTGTATTGGGACTTGCCAATACGCAGAGGATATGTCGGCCGTGGAAAAATATTTGGCCTGTGCGAGGCGGTCTAGGATATCCTCGATTCTCGGGAGGGGATGGACATCAGAGCTGATTAGCTCATTCACCTTCCTATAATCGATACAAAACCGTTTGGTTTTGTCGCGCTTAGTGACGAGGGTGACAGGGCTCGAGAAAGGTGAAAAAGATTGCTCTATGATGCCGTTCTCCAGCCTTTGTTGTATTTGGTTACGGATTTCTTGTTGGTCACATATCGGAACACGATATGGACGTATGGTGATTATTTTTTTGGAATTCGTGGGTATTTTTACTGGTGGAATACGTAAGCATGGTACGTTGAATTTGTCCTGTGAAAAAATGTGAGTGTACCTTTGTAGAAGTGTTGTGAACTGTGGTGTATAGTGAGTGTTAGGTGTTGTGTTGTAGTATGCATGGGGTAAAGGGTTTTGTTGTGTATTAGTGTGAGTGTCGAGTTCGTTGTGTGGGTTGGTCATGTGAGAGTTGTGTAACGGTGTGTGATCACCTAGGTTTTTGGTATGCGAGTTATCCCGCTGTGTGGGTGCGTTTTGGACAGGTTCATAAGTTGAAGTTGTTGTGGTTTGATTATTTGAGGGCATGTAAAAAGGGCAATTGGCTTTAGTGAAAAAGGGGCATGTAGATAAGTGGGGTTTTCTCAATGAATGCACGCAATGGTTGTCATAGGCGGATAGTTGGGATGTGGGGAAAATTTTTTGTGACATCGCCTGACATTGCCAGTACGTGCATACATTGGACACATGATTAAAATGGTAGGAAAGGGTAGACAATGGGGCCCCCAGCTGGATTATAGTGCATTTATTAAAATCTATGGTTAATCTGAATTTATGGAGGCTATTGATACTAAGAATTCCGAATGGCAATGGTGCATTCACTACATGGAAATACTCCTTTCGTGATATTTGTCCTATTGTCAGTGGGATAGATAGTTTACCCATGGTTTTTGCAAATCCGTTTAGGGTTTGGAGGTGTAGTGAGTGTCCCTCAAGGGTTAAATTAGGCAGGTGGGTTTTTAGCATATGATAAATATTATATGGCACTATACTCAGGCTGGCGCCTGTATCAATTAAAAAGGGGCATGATACATTAGGGGCTAGAAAGAGTTTGACAGTCAGTTGGTTTAGGGATCCTACCTCAGTCTCGAAAGGGCTGTCCGGCTGAGGTGTCTCTGGCTTGACTTGGTTGTGATGAAGTCGGAACTGGTGATTTTGGGACCGTTTGCACTGTCCGGACTTTTTCGTGGGTCGTCGGGATTGGTCGACGTCGGCATTCGCTGTGCCAGTGTCTCGCGCCGCAGAACTTGCAGTTGGACGGCGGAAGAGGTGCATTCCATGCACCTGGGCGTCGGGATGTGCTGTGGTACGGACCCGACATTGTGGGTGGTTGATCTTCTCTGGATCGCGTTGCCGGTACACTGGGCCCGTGGATCCGCTGTACCAGTCGGAACCACTCTCCTAGGTTCTCGGGAGGCACTACGCGGACTAGGCGCTGGTCGTTGAATGGCAGTCCTTCTGTCAGCGTCTCGAGGATCACCTCTTGTGGAAGTCCTAGTTGCAATCCCATGGCGGTTTTTTTCCCGGTAGTAGGTCTCTAAGTTGGCTTGTCCAGTGAGTTTCATGGCGAAATATTTCGCAAAGGACGCTTCGCTTGACTCAGGGTAGAGATCTAGGAGGATTTGTCTCACCTGGAAATAACTCCGGTCGGCCAGCCGAAGTTTCCTGAAGAGCTCCAGGGGTTGTCGCACCAGGTAGTTTGGCAGGCGCAATAATTTTTCTTGTTCTCCCATGGATGCGTCTTCCATTTTTCGGTCGAACGTCTGGAAAAACTGTGTCGCGCTGTATGCGCCGTCGAAAGGTGGGATCGCCGACTCCGCTCCATCAGAAATTTTTACTCGCGTCAGGAATGTTGACAGTTGGTTGATGGCGTCCGCTAGGGGCGCAGTTGTCTCTCGGCCGGTCACCTCCTGTCTTTCTCTTGCCGATTCGCTCTCTCTTACTTCTTGCCTTCTTTCCATTGTTTCCGTTGGACCGTCTGACTTTACGCCTGTGGGATCCTGATTTAATTCCATCTCACTATCCTGTCGACTTAACCGTTCTGTGGCAATATCGTTGCGGGGTTTCTTGTTGTTGGATGCGAATGGTGAGATTTGGTTGAAGCGCAGTCGTTTGAGTGGAAGTTGCAGCATACAGTTAGGAATAATCAGGACACGTGATTGAGTTGGAAAATAAGAGGCAACTGTGTTGGAGGGAAGAAAGCTTGAGAAGAGTTGAGCGATTTGACTTATTAATTAGTTGATCACATGGCGATGATGAAATGAGCGGAGAGAGATATCTCTAGGGTAGATGTTACCTTGTTGGAAGCGAAGGAGCACTGTCCGAACTCGGCGAGAGCCAGTGAACCCTGTAGGTGTTGTTCCTATGAGAGCTCAAGCGTAACTACCCATTCTTGCTTTCCGATTTAACACCAAGACTCAGTTTCTCTCTGATTGGTTGAGAGATGATCACCTGATCTTTCCCTATTGGTTGACCTATTTAGATGCTATCTTCTGATTGGCCGGCGGCTTCCTTTGGTGTTAGTTACGCCCGGCCTGGGTCAGGAAGTGTCTTATTTGTTCGACTCGATTTACTTCCGCGGTTATCAAAATACGTCCTGCTTTGTCAGGAAGTATTGAATGTTAGCTTTAACATTTATAACTTCTGGTCATTAGATACGTCCTGTTTTTCCAGGAAGTGTCGGTTTAAACTTAGCTCGCAGGGACCTGGGGTCAGAAGGTTAACTGCGACGTCTTCCTATGTCTTTTGTTACTTTCTTTCCTCCAGTTACCTTATTCTTTTATTAAATCTTTGAAAATCATACATGGTACATACATAGTGGGTCGGGGTTGCATTTAATTATATACAAATTATGACATATATGTACGATTTATAGCCTTGTACAGAAGCCTAAGTAATTTTATGTACATGAATTGATAAATCAATTGAATGGCGTTATTGTTTTTCTATAAAATATTGTAAAAAAATAGCAAAGAAATATCCACACTTATGAATAAGATATGATAATTACAATTATATTAATCTATATGAAAAAAAAGAAATTATTAAATGCTCATTTTAGCGATTAAGATATTCCATTTTTTAAATATCTAGTCTTAATCATTGAATACTGTTTTAAATATCTGTGAGAGAGAATAAAAAAATGCATTTAGACTATTTCACTATTTGAGTTTAAAGTTTTATTCATACCATTAGGATTTTTATTTAATTAAATATGTTTATAATATCAGAATACTTACTCAAGATGTATAGTTACGGTTGTTTCTGGAAAGGCATCATCTGCTACTTCTGATATATCGTTGAAATTAAAATGAAAATATTTTATACGCGTTGGAAGAAAATATCTCGGTTTGATTTCTGTCAATTTACTTTTCACTATCCATAAAGATTCAACAGAATTAGGTAGTTCAGTTGGGAGATCGTCCCACAACTCTGCCAGATTGCATGATTCTAAAGAAAACACAGTCATATTTTCTAATGCTCTCAAAAAACTCATATTCCACAATTGGGCCGAGGGACTATTTAACACATCAATTATTTTAAACCTTATATCTGATCCTTCAAAGAGATCAGATGTAACCATTGTTTCAACTCTTGAATAATCAATGTATAATCTTTTAAAAGAAATACCATCAAATAATCTTAAAGGTAATCTTGTGAGTGAGGAGAACTGAATCCATATGCTCAATAAAGGAAAATGTGAGGTTCGTAAGAGATCAAGGCTCCTGTTTAGATTTTCGGGAGTATTTAGATATCTGCAGACGAGAGCTGGAGGATAAAATTCTGGTCGCCTATTTTCACAAAAACAATCAGGTATGCTTGATAGGTTAACATCTCTACAGCCATGGACAACTGTAATCAGCGCCAGCAAATACTTCAAGGTAAAACTCAGCCTGCACAAACAAAATATAATGTTCTGTTTGAAATATTATAGTACCAATATATATATTTAATTACAAAAATATTATCACACCGTTTCAATACCACTTCATTTTCATGTATTTTCTAGGCGGGAAGTCTTGATTTTGACAAAGCAGTAAAGTACAGGAGTCAGTCGCAGAAAATATACTTCACAACACCTATTGTCTCAAGGTTTGCTTGCCGTTTTTCATTTTAACTTCCCAAACTAGCCAGCATACCCACCTTTAAATGAGGAAAAACAAGCCTCGTAGTGAAATAAAACTAAATGAAACTCGGTTTTAAAATAATACCAAATACGTAAAAAGCAGGAGGCTTATAGAGAAAAGAGAGAGTAAGTAGAAAAAATATAGTAATTAAAATTGATAATCTATGGATAAAATTATATTTCACAAAATAATATATAAATTTAAAATATAAAGACTTACATTTTGTCTGTTATAGTTAGCTGAGGGTGGAAAATATAACTGAAGGCAAACTTTATATTGTCTGGCGGATCAATGTAGGAGTCAGGTGTGTTGCAGCTGTAGATCTACCAATACGCTGCTTTTCTATTATACACAGATAACAAATCGAAAGGTGATGTAAATGAATATTACTTTTAAAACCCTACATCCCCAATCTTCAAATAACGCTCATAATTATCTTTAAAATTTGAAAAAGCAGCGAAATATTATTTTGACATATATTAAGTTTTTATAAATATCTTGGTGTATATAATATTATCAAATGTTTTTGTGAAAGATGGCGACCAGAATTTTATCCTCCAGCTCTCGTCTGCAGATATCTAAATACTCCCGAAAATCTAAACAGGAGCCTTGATCTCTTACGAACCTCACAATTTCCTTTATTGAGCATATGGATTCAGTTCTCCTCACTCACAAGATTACCTTTGAGATTATTTGATGGTATTTCTTTTAAAAGATTATACATTGATTATTGAAGAGTTGAAACAATGGTAACATCTGATCTCTTTGAAGGATCAGATATTAGGTTAAAAATAATTGATGTGTTAAATAGTCCCTCGGCCCAATTGTGGAATATGAGTTTTTTGAGAACATTAGAAGATATGACTGTGTTATCAAAATGTATTTATATTGGTACAAAATTGAATATTATATACACATGACATAAAATACTAAGATTATAAAAACTTTCCTCAATTATGCATGTAGGTAAAATTCCGAATTATCGCCGCTAGTAAGAGATGGACATCTAAACCACACATTACTTTAAGCGGTGAGTCCATTTTAAGTGAAACAAGTTATAGATGATATTGGAAATGCTAAAAAGTGGAAAAGCAATTTGTGACAGGCAAAAATTTCTCGGTCATTCAGGACTGTAATTTGATGTCAAAAACGACCATATAACCGGTTTCGCCTTTATCTTCTATAGATTCACGAACAAGATGCTTTTTCATCAGCTGTTGGAGTACCATGAAAATGTTGCTTTGGGTGGTAGATACTGGACTAAATTATATATATCCTCTCAATTTATTATGATCAGAAGTCTGATATTTTGCACGTTCACCTAGGTATAAAATAAAAATGTAAGTCTACAAAATTTGCTTCTTAGTTTCAGCAATTAAATAATATCAATATTTTTAGTTTAAAATAATGTGTGATAATTTTTTATATAAATAGAGGTTGCACAAAGTCAAAATTTTTGTACACTCACTCAATCAAGCGGATACCGCAAGTGTATAAAATATCAGAAAAAAGGTGGCTGTGAAGATGTGGAATATACTATAGAATAAAATTCATGAATAATACACTGTGTGAGTCTAAATTTGCAACACCAACAAAATACAGGAAGAACAATATGCAAATATCTAAGTAAAGTTACCTAACTTAATTATATGTTTTTGCTGTTTAATCAGCTATCCCGCGCATGTTGATTGAGATAAAATAAAAAGAACTTTAATATTTTACAAAATTCGCAGGTTTTTTCTGATTGACAGGGAAAGTATTTGCTATTTTTGTTTTTCGATCAGGAAAAACATTCAGTTTTGGATTAACCTCGCGGCGTCCAAAATGGATAGGCTATTGTAACAATGGCTAGAACAAAGTGATGTGAGACAATTGAGTGGTGTAGTTGTGGCCAGAGTAAGGTCAGAAAGTGTGGAATAGCGGCCCCACAGTTTACTTCTGTCGCCATTTTTCAGAATGTGCAAAACCCTTTCTTGATTGTCCCAAACCGATTATATTCAGATTGGTCACAGGCGCCCTGCACTCATGACCACCTTTGAGAAGACTGCCTTTTACCCAACAGGGCAGAGACTCATTTCCATTTTGTCAGGAAAGAGCCACATGAACAGCGAAAAACAAAGGGTAGTGTTTACAACTTATTCTTGCTTCTGTTTTATTTATGAAGTTACCGAGTAAAATTGCGCCGTGTTGGTGTAAACAGCGTTCCAATCCTATCTGAGGAATGCCACATCTCACGACAACGCGGAATTATTATTTGGGAAGCCATCACCAATGTGGAAAGATCACCTTTGATTCATATTGAGGGCTCTATGACGGTTCAATGAACGTGTACTGCGTACTGCGCCTAATCACCCTACCCCTCCTTCAGATGGTACCAAATGCCATTTTCCATCAGAATAACACCCGACCTCACATAGAACGCATGCCCTGCATGACACCTCGTTACTTTCCTACTCACCAATCTCTCAGAATACGTCTGGGCCTTAATTGGACGTCTTTTTCGTGCGCTGCCACACAGCTGCATTCAGAAGATTCGAACTGTGGCTGAAAATTGACTGGAAATGGGCAGCCATCCCTCAGGTCACCATCGGTAGGCTGTTGCAGCCTGTAGAATCGCCCACAGTGGTTCCTCAACATATTAGTGAACGGCTATATCGCTCAGTGGAAAATGTATTCTCTTCTAATAAAAATCCATTCATAGTTATTTACTGGTACTCTTGTTATGCAGTTTTCACATATTATCCACATATTTACACAGTATTAGTTCTTGGTGTTCAAATTCAGTGTCATATAATGTATATCAAAATCATAAAATATATGGAAAGCCGTTTGTAGTGAATAAATGACTGGAATTCCCTAAAATAATTTGTTAATATTACTAGAGATAAAAAATTGATTCTGAGACATTCGTTATAAATATATAATCATTTGAAATAATTAGAGTAAAATATAAAATTTCTAAATTTATAATTATAAAAGGATAATTTTGTACATTTGAAATTCAGAACTAAAAATGAAATAATTATTTAGAGAGAGTACATCAAAATTATTTGAAAGATTTTATCATATTGTACTATAAAAAGGATAAATAAATATTTCAAATACTGACTTTGAACGATTAGATTTATATGAGTCAAAATAAAATCGGCGGAAAGATTATCATGATTTTCGAATTCAATGTAATTTAATATGAAGAAATGGATTAAAAAGTTTTAATAATTCACTAAAGAATTTACCTCTTCGCTCAATACATCATGATCATCCTCTATGGCTTTTAATTTGACTGGTATAAACCTGATTGCCTAATGACGATAGCTGAAATCGTTATTTTATCTTTGAAATGCATTTTAATAAAAGCTTTTTCAAACATTTTTATTAATTATTCTACAAAATGTATTCTAACTTCAAATAACATAGCTCTGTATGAAAATAATAATATATACATATCTTATAATTTACACTAGATTTTTATTTTAAATCGAGTTCCCATTTCCCTTTCAGCATAACAAATCTTGACTTTTTTCATATTCATATATTTGAATGTTTTCATCCATTTTGGCGAAATTTGATGCTTTTAGTGGAAATATATAATATTTTTATTATTAATTTATCAATTGAATGCGTTACAATTTCAGCCCATATAATACCAGGTTGATTTTTTCAAAGTTTTAATATTCAAATGTTAAAACTTTTTTATATTTTCCAAATTGAATTTGTTGAGTCGTTATAAATATTTAAATTGCGGTCATTTCTATATCTACATTTTGAACTATAATATATAAATAAACTTTTATATGCTAGTGTCTAAAATAAAAAGCAAGAGCACAATTTTCTTTGATAAATAATATTAATCGGAACTGTTGATTAAAAAAATCTCAGACTAATATTTAAAACACAAAATACTTCATTTTGAACCTTTTTATTGAGCAAAAAATGCAACAGACCAGACCTAATTATATATATATATGAATGTATATTTTTGTGTGTGTGTGTGTGGCTGTCATTTATGCCTGACCAAACCACTCATTGGAACGCCATGAAACTTTGAGAAGTTATTTAGTATAGTACTGGGAAGGTTTCTAGCAAATAAAATTTTTGAAATAACTTCTCGCCTGAAAATAATCAAGATAAATATTCTAATTTATCTGTTATAATTCAACACAATCTGCTCTAAATATTATCATGATGATACGATGATTTTGTAATGTAGAAAATTAGAAAAGACAAAATTAGGATGACACAGCAATTCATTTGAGACAAGAATAATGATACAGTTCCAAGGCAAGATAATATTCCTTTAAGTTCCAATAACCGAGGGAACCAATTAATATTGATTTTATTCCACTTATCGAGTATTTTTCAAGGGACCGGGAAAAAATGTTCACTCTATCGAGAGATTCGATAGACAAACCTTTACTCGGGTAAAACCCGGGCGGAGCCGGGTACATCCGCTAGTATATATATATATTTGTGGTGACCGAAATGGGCAGTCAGGGTGTGGAGAGTTTTCCAATACCTCTCTGCACCTAGAAAGACCTTTCACAGCCTCACAGAGTACAGGCAGTCGTGTTCGAGGCAGAATGTAAGACTTTGGTGTTCCACACGGAAAACGAATGGACACAGTTGTAATAAGATAGTTCCGTGAGCAGAAAAAGTTGAGCTAGGAGAAAGAGATGGAGAGGGTTAATAAGAGTTCCTACAGTTCTATGTTAGCATGGTGGAGTCTCAAAGGATCAAGTGACGAAAGTTTCCGCGGACCTGGAAGTGACTATATTCATTTCCGGCTTAACAGAAGTTTTTATATCTTTTATGCGGAAGTACTGGGAATTATATAACATAATATTAATTTGAATCATATAAGTGAGGTCATTGTATTCTCTTAACTACATTCTTAAATACTGTTGAACTTCTATATCTAAATAAACGCTATTTAACTCACAAACTTATTCTATTACTCAGTTTTATTATATATTCTTCAGTTTTATAGAGTAAATTACATATTGTGATGCAATAGTCCATGTCAATCGTGCGTATAATTATTTACAGAGTTTTTCTATTATAGAACACGTTTTACGTCATTAAATATTAATATATTTATCAATATGGGGTTGTTGGTTCAAATTTACCCATATATGTAAAAATGTTCATTTTATTTTAGCATATATATTCTGGAATACCTTCTGTGGAGTCCAATGCCAGATGGGGCTACTTTACACTATATATATATATATATATATATATAAATAAATATAAAGCGTATATTGGATATAAATTTATTAATTAGCCAATATTTCTAGGGGCAACACGCCTCTCTTTATCAAGGCTTTTCTTTGATTTAAACTAAATCACGTGGGCATGTGACCCACTCACGCTATACAAGACCAAAGTAAGAAACCATCCAATGAAAATTTCACTGTATATAAAATATATTTACAATTGTTATATTTAATAATAATCAAAAGAGTATATAATTAAATAACCATTTGATTAAATAAATGAAGAGACTGATAAATATTAGAAAATAAAATGAGTGAGGATTATGATTCAATATGTTGTGTTGATTTATATAAATAAAAATATATTACAAGTATAAATATATACAAAAATAATAAAATAAAAAATAATGAATATATAAATAATTTAGGAAGATATAAATTCTCTGTAAATTTCTGGTAGGTCAATTTTCCTATTTATGCTTTCTGAATCGTTTATAGAGGCCCAGCTTTCTAAAAATAACCTGCAGTGCTTTTCTTTTATATTCTGGTATAAAATGGATGCTTTGTCAAATTCGGGTATATGATTATTGTTCAGTGCATGGTCTACTAGGATAGATAATGGTTTATGGATGCGTAGAGCTGCTTTGTGTTGGTTAATGCGTTCTTTCAATGCTTTGCTGGTTTCTCCAATGTAAGTGGCTGGACAGGTTTTGCACGGAATTTTGTAAATAATATTGTTTTTGTTTTCCTTTTTACTATTATTCTTGGTGTCTGAGTGGCGTAGAATTTGTTTTAAATTTGGTGCAGATTGATATGTGGCAATTATATTATATTTCTTTAATACTCTGGCGATTCTTTCTGATCCGTAACTGTATGGTAGAGAGCAATATCTTTTATCGGATTGATCATTGCTATTGTTTGAAGATGGAAATCTGGGAGTGTAAAAATGCTTCTTGATGAATTTCTTCGGATAATTATTGTCTATCAACTCTTTAAAAATTATATTACTTTCTTCTTTTCTTTCAATATTTCTATTTGAGCAATGTGTAGTTAATCTTTTGGAAAGTGTTTTTACTACGGCGATTTTATTATGAATCGGACCAAAAGAGCTAAAATTTAAATAGTTTCCTGTGTGCGTAGGTTTTCTATATATGGTGGTTTCTATATGAAGTTCTTTTCTTATTAGTTGAATGTCTAAAAATGCTGAAGAATTATTGTTTTCTATTTCGTGTGTGAACTTTAAATAAGGTTTGAGATTATTCAGAAAATATAGGAAAGTATCAATTTCTGTTTCAGTTATGCAAAATACATCGTCTATATATCTCATCCATAATAAAACTTTTAAATTATTTGCTTCAGTAATAATTTTGTCTATTTCATTCATGAAAATGTTTGCCAATGCTGCTGAAATAGGTTTGCCCATAGGCAAGCCTCTTATTTGCCTAAAAAATCTGTTTTTGAAGTTAAAATAGCTATATTCTAGACAAAGCTTCAATAAATCTATCAGGGCTTCTTTGGGAATAGGAAGGACTATTTCAGGATGGAGTTCTAGAAAAAACTTGAGGGCTAGGAGAGCTTCGTCGTGTGGGATTGATGTGTAGAGGGATTCTACATCAAATGAAACCATTCGATTATTACTTGGAATTTGTAGATTTTTTATAGTTTCAACAGCTACTATTATACAGCCAAAAGATTAACTACACATTGCTCAAATAGAAATATTGAAAGAAAAGAAGAAAGTAATATAATTTTTAAAGAGTTGATAGACAATAATTATCCGAAGAAATTCATCAAGAAGCATTTTTACACTCCCAGATTTCCATCTTCAAACAATAGCAATGATCAATCCGATAAAAGATATTGCTCTCTACCATACAGTTACGGATCAGAAAGAATCGCCAGAGTATTAAAGAAATATAATATAATTGCCACATATCAATCTGCACCAAATTTAAAACAAATTCTACGCCACTCAGACACCAAGAATAATAGTAAAAAGGAAAACAAAAACAATATTATTTACAAAATTCCGTGCAAAACCTGTCCAGCCACTTACATTGGAGAAACCAGCAAAGCATTGAAAGAACGCATTAACCAACACAAAGCAGCTCTACGCATCCATAAACCATTATCTATCCTAGTAGACCAAGCACTGAACAATAATCATATACCCGAATTTGACAAAGCATCCATTTATACCAGAATATAAAAGAAAAACACTGCAGGTTATTTTTAGAAAGCTGGGCCTCTATAAAAGATTCAGAAAGCATAAATAGGAAAATTGACCTACCAGAAATTTACAGAGAATTTATATCTTCCTAAATTATTTATTTATTCATTATTTTTTATTTTATTATTTTTGTATATATTTATACTTGTAATATATTTTTATTTATATATATCAACACAACATATTGAATCATAATCCTCACTCATTTTATTTTCTAATATTTATCAGTATCTTCATTTATTTAATCAAATGGTTATTTAATTATATACTCTTTTGATTATTATTAAATATAACAATTGTAAATATATTTTATATACAGTGAAATTTTCATTGAATGGTTTCTTACTTTGGTCTTGTATAGCGTGAGTGGATCACATGCCCACGTGATTTAGTTTAAATCAAAGAAAAGCCTTGATAAAGAGAGGCGTGTTGCCCCTAGAAATATTGGCTAATTAATAAATTTATATCCAATATACGCTTTATATTTATTTATAGATATTACTATGGATTGCTCAATATTTAAAATATATATATATATTTTTATTATTTTCTTTTTCCGGCACAAAACCTTTCGAAACTTCATAAATAATCATTTAGAAATTATATACATACATAATAAAATATGAATATTCAAATATAGAGATCGAGTGTTGAAATGTAAGTATAGATTAATTCAAGATGTAGATTCATCAACAATCCAATAAGATATTATACATTTCCGCGACCCACTGTGGCCCTTTTGAAAAAGGTAATTGTTAATCTTCGAAACATTAGACAATAAACATTTTGTGAGGGTTGATGAGTCTACATTTTGGATATAAAATAAGATATAAATTCATTTGTTAGAACATCGTTTCATTCATATTTTTGTAGCAGCAAAATACATCTGAAATATTGACTAGTTTTGCTGTTACCTTTTGATTATATTCTCAATTCAGAGCTCTATTACAACAGAATTTATACATCAATGATTGATCTTTGAAAAGGAGTAGAAGAAACTAGAGAAATGGCCTGGAAGATTTATCATGGATGGATTCATGCCTATCTCTTTTTAATACCAAACATTGTAGTGTAAGGTCTGTATGAATAGCTCAATTATGCAGAATCAAAAAGTAATATTAAAATTTAGTACAAAATTTCAACGATAGATTGTGTTTACGTGACACTAATGATTGAGTATAAGGCTGGAAATGTATATTTTCCCTTAAATTATTTTTCAAATGTATATAGATAGCTATCTAAATTATTGGTTTAATCAGAGGGGGCGCATGGTAGATATATTTTCATGCATTCATTTATGAACTTGTTGGCCTCATACGTTATCAAATGTGTTTTATATAACGTTATGAGAAATGTTGATTAATTTTGTTTGTTTTAAAAAATTACCAATAATTTTCAAAGCCAATATTTATTTTTTAAAATAACTCATTTTTAATCATTTTAATAACATTTTCTGAACGAAGTCTTTATAAATAGGGTTAATTTTTCAAAAATACATTTTTTTTATAAAATTTAAAATATATTCTCGTCTGATCCTATATGTTGAATAAAAAATATATACTTATATAATCAGTTATTACTTGGATGAAGATAGGAAGTTGACATTAAATCAAGCTTTCTATATTATTTTCAATTAATACACAAAAATCAGGTGTGCAACAGCTGCAAAACTACGCTTACCATCTCTATATAAAGCATAGATAACAAGGTAAGGCCTTATTTATTGATGAGAAAATTTCCTAAATTGTTGTGATCAAATTATTTTACCTATTTCTTTAGAAATAAATATTAGAGTATTAGAATTAAAATATAATTTTCTATGATAATTTAAGGTATAGAACTTAATTTAAAAAAAAAATAAGAATGGAATAGTTCCCATTTATTATATAAGTATACCTAGAAACAATTAAAAATTCAATAAAAAGTTTTTTGGATTCAATATAATAATCAATATATATACGTGATGATTTAAGACCATGGAATTGTTGTACATAATCCAGATATCTAATACCACATGTTCCACCACGTAACTGTATATAACCTGTTATTTACTGCAATTAGAAAGCCTCAAGTAACATCAATCTGTACCGCGTAAGAATCTAATAAAGTATAGCAACTGTACAGATAAATGGAATGGAGAATAACAGGAGAAAATTAAGGTTAAAACTAATCAGGCTTAGGTGAGAATAGAAAAGCAGGCCTAGCAAGCCCAGTCCAATTTTTACGAGGTCGTGGCCCTCCTGGAAAATATAACTCCCCCCCCCCTGTTTACGTCAGAAAAGGGCAGTGACTTGTTCGGAGCCAGCTAAGCTATAAAAGGAGGCCCCGAGCCTCAGTTAGTCAGTCCTTAGCCAACCTTTGTTTCAGCCCCAGTCCGCCGGACGCTTCTATAGAGGCAACTAAACCCTTTCCTGTCAAAATCTCCTCGTCCCATTCCTTCTTGACGTTCAGACGCTTCTTAGTGGAATCTCTGTTAGTTTATTTCACCTTTGGCCCAGCTGTGTCGCCTTCCACCACAACTGCACGGTAGAGTTGACATCGAGGTTCTTCTAGCATCAGGTAACACTGGTCCCAGAGGTCCCAAGATATCACATATATATATATATATATATACTAGCCGAATGACCCGGGCAACGCCCGTGTTTTACCCGACTGTAGATGTTACAACGGTGATCCTTAGGTCGCTGGTTCAAATCCGGCTCGAGAGAGCCGGCGAGCACGTGACCTCCCTTTGCGCGCGCATCCGTGACAGAGGCCGATGAGGAAAGACGGTCGTGACTATATATATATACATTTTGTGTAGAAATAGGATTAGTTGACTTTATAAGGTAAACTTATTCATACAGTTTGTATCCCTCGATAGCTCAGTTGGCAGAGCGGAGGACTGTAGATGTTACAACGGTGATCCTTAGGTCGCTGGTTCAAATCCGGCTCGAGGGAGTTTTTATTTTTTATTTTTATTGGCTGCCGGCGAGCACGTGACCTCCCTGTGCGCGCGCATCCGTGACAGAGGCCGATGAGGAAAGACGGTCGTGACTATATATAGGGATACATTTTGTGTAGAAATAGGATTAGATGACTTTATAAGGTAAACTTATTCATACAGTTTTTATCCCTCGATAACTCAGTTGGCAGAGCGGAGGACTAAATGTTACAACGGTGATCCTTAGGTCGCTGGTTCAAATCCGGCTCGAGGCAGATTTTTTAAAATTTTTATTGGCTGCCGGCGAGCACGTGACCTCCCTGTGCGCGCGCATCTGTGACAGAGGCCGATGAGGAAAGATGGTCGTGACTATATATAGGGATACATTTTGTGTAGAAATAGGATTAGTTGACTTTATAAGGTAAACTTATTCATACAGTTTGTATCCCTCGATAGCTCAGTTGGCAGAGCGGAGGACTGTAGATGTTACAACGGTGATCCTTAGGTCGCTGGTTCAAATCTGGCTCGAGGGAGTGCGCGCGCATCCGTGACAGTCGGCCTCTGTCATATATATATATGTAATGATATGTTGAAGTTCTGGTTGACTCTTGTAGTACCTCGTCGACTCTCTGTAATAAGGTGATGCAACCGAGAGTCAAACCTGTAGTAACCGCGAGGGACAGTCAGGGCGTGGAGAGTTTTTCCAGTACCTCTCTGCATCTTGTAGGATCTTTAACAGTTCTCACAGGGTACAGGCAGTCGTGGTCGAGGCAGAGTGGAAAAGCTTGGGAATGTCCACACACAAAAACGAAGCGACACAGTTGTAGAAAGAAAGTTCCGTGAATAGATAAAAAGTCGAGCCAAGAGCAAGATGGAGATAGAAGATTCCTTACTGTTTTACATGGTCGATGAGTTGGTCCCTGGAGACGACAAGGGGTGACGCTGACCGGAAGACTAACTGCTAACTGCTCGCTGTTGCCAAGCCGGGTCTTATTTATACTACGAGAATTGGGTCATGCACTTGCCGCACGTGTCGCTGGACACCAGACACTGGCGCCTAACTGTCGGCTTCCAATCTATCTTTTTAGAAGTTACTTTGTGATTTACTTCTCAAATCTTGCTTTTAACTCAGCTTTTAATCTATTATATAGTTTTATATATTCATCCTCAGTACATTACATATGGTGATGCAAGGAGACACGTCAATTATGCGTATAATTAGTTATAGTTTATAAGTAGTTCTATATACAACATGACAATCTTGTTATAAATATTATAATATATAGGGTTGTTGGTTTAAATTATCATAGATGGGCCCCGGGAGTGAAAGGGTTTATCCGGGTTTAAGCGGGTAAAGCCTCTCTTACACAGGTAAGTAAATAAAATTTATTTTAATTAATTAAACTGTGAGGGTAAAGGGCTATAACAAGATGTTTATTTGGATATATCTGAAAATTATAAAAAATAAAACTTATGTTTAATTTAAAAGTTATGATATCCATTATAAAAGAGAACTGTAGATAAAGCCTTTGTTTGCTAAAAAAATAATGATAATAAAAAAAATGATGTTCTAAAAGATTGTTGGCGGGCGTTGGAAAGGGTTAGGGGTTAAAGAATAAGCAATTGTGAGTATCGCACAGACAATCAAATACTTAGGTCCAGGTGCAAAGCGAGGATATAGACTTGTGCGTCTTCCTTGGCAATGTTTCACCTGTGATCCTGTATAAGGTTACAGTGCTTTGTCACAACTGTAGGGTTATTGGGTTGAAAAGTTGAAGAAAAGAATTAATATGATTGAAAGGGGTGGTAGAGCCATGCGATAAGTAGAATTGTTGTAGCGACAGTAGGTGGTCTGACTTGACTTGAAATCAAAGGTTGATTGTGGTCCGCTAGAGTTGAAAAAATTGAAAGTTGAAAAAAAGTGAACGCTTTGTGCATGCGTTGGTGATGTGCTCTGCGGATGATTGAAATAAACTTTTGAAACGTGTTCAGACCAGAAGTCGAGACTTGTACTTCTGGGGAACTGTGTTCAAAGAGTTTGTTGAATTAAGAAATCAAAAGAAAAATTGTCAAGCAGTACTGTCGTTTCTACGATGGTTTGAAGCAATGGCTGAAATATATAGTGATGAAAAGTATAGGGAAGTGGTTAGTGAATAGGCTTGTTGAAAACGATTGTTGCATGCCCGATAGTTAATGATAAATAAACATTGTCATATAATAAAGTTATTTGAACAAAAATAAAATATAGTGAATAAAAAGATAGAAATATGATTGCGGATAAAAAAAAGTATAAGTGGATAAGATCAAACATGTAATATATAAAAGATATAATAATGAATTAGTAATTTATAAAAGATATAATAATGAATTAAAAATGATTATTGAATCAATTAAATGTTTTGTCATACTAAAATAATATCATAAAAAATAAAATTGTTAGAATAAAGTTGTTAAAATAATGTTGGAATAGAAATTTGATTATATAATTGAAAAGTAAAAAATACAAATAATTATTCAAGATTTTATACAAAGTTATAATATAATTAAAGGATATTAATGATTAGATAAATGTTAAGTAGTGAAAAATGGAACAAAAATTGTCTCTTTTGAAGAAAAGTTACAACTGTGGTGTGTAACTAGGTCATTTCCCTTTGGTAAACATCGGTGTTTCTATGTCTCTCTGAAACTGAAAATACGTGAACTGACATGTTCATGGTGATATGTAGAGAATGTTTTCTCTTTTGCATCATAAAGTCTATTTACAATAAATGAGAGAAAAGTTAAAAGAAAACAAAAATATTCGTTCCTGAGAAACAAGAACATATTTACACACAATGTCTAGGTGTAGGTGCCATATTATTAATGTCTTTAGTTTGGCCTACGGGGAGGCAATGTGGCCCTATGTCGCTTTGGTCCGGTCTGAGAAGTTGGTCTATGCCAGATCTTCCCGATTATATTATGTGAGACCAGACGGGGAGCGATCTTGATCCCTAAAATGATGTCATGGTAGTGGAAGATGGAACTTTGGGTACATGTAATATGTAGTGCATGTCTTAGGCGCTAAAAAGATTGCAGAGCGTTTTATGCAGTTGGTCTGCAAAATTTTTAGGTGAACCTACCCAAACGCCGGCTTGTTACGTTTGGGAAAAATCATTTAAAATATTAACTTAACAGATCTTTTCTCCATGTAACATTGCGTTACATATGGAGAAATGAGAGGTTAAATCCTTTTTTATTCCTAACTAGAGAGCCGGTAATGTCGTGTTTGTTCGTATTAAAAGCGTACCCAAAAGCCATATAATTGAATGATTGACAGTGAAGAGTGTTGAAGATAGGAATATTGTCGTGGCGATGGGCGCCAATTTGGGGATTTAATTGTTTTTTTTTACGATGGTATAATATGGCGTCTCATATGGTGTCATTTAAAGGATCGATAACCTTATAAAAATAAGATTTGCTATAAAAGGAATTTTATTTAACTTTCCTATCCGTTTTAATCTGGTAGATTATTTGGTGGACAATCTAGTATACCGGTGTGCCAAGGTACAGGCCTACTGAAATTGGAGGTGTAATGTCAACATGGCGGCTGTAACTGGTGTCCATATCACATGTGTCATGTCCTTTGATGCCGACCGACGCAGCTGTTGTTTATTTTTGTTGGCGGTGTGGTGAATCATCCTGCTGGCTAGGAGTAAATCTCTCTGCCTCCACTGTGGTAATTGGTTTCTGGCCTAATTGAAAATACTGGGATTTAAATGTAAAAAAGGCTGTGAGCTTGTAGGCGGTATAATTCGGTATAGTTGCGTCTCGAAGATATCTGGAGTCAAATGATTGAATTCAATGAAATATACATCTTGAGGCAATCGCTGAGGTGTTATGTACAAAACATCCTCTGTGTAATATTTTAATTTATTGACATGTATGGTGTCACTGTCTCTATTGAGAGGCTGATTTGGGCGATCTATTCGAACGACATTGGGTGAAATTATTTCAATTATTTTGTAGGGTCCAGTAAAATATGGTGCTAATTTACCTGTGTCGGGATGTCTGTAATTTTTTACCAGAACAAGATCATTCACTTCGAAATGTGGTGTTCTGTGCTGCTTATCAAATGTTTCTTTATCTTTTTTATGCTTATTTTGAGTACGAGAGCTTGCTATCTCTCGAGCTATATTTATTTCGGGGTATGGGTTAAGATGAGTTCTTAGATCTGGGGGGATAACATTGAACATTAAGTAGGTAGGTGGAAAACTTGTGACAGAATGGGGTGTGTTATTGTACGTCTGAGTGACGCGCTTAACTAGTTGAGTCCAGGAAGCTTTTGGATTTTCTAGATAAGCTAGTCTGAGCTTGCCTGTAATGGTCGCATTTAAGCGTTCTATTAAACCGTTTGCTTGTAGATTATTGCTTGTGGTTAATAGAGTTTGTATACCATGTGTTGTTAGAAATTTACGGAATTTTTCTGAGGTAAAAGCGGGCGCTCTGTCAGATAACAGACGTTTTGGAGATCCTTGCTGTAGTACAGTCCTGAGGGTTTGAATGTACGTTAGGGTACTGGTGGACTTCGATGGAAAGGTCCAAGCATATCGGGTTAAATGATCCACTATTACGTGTAGATATGTCTTGGAGTGTCCATATTTCGAAAATCCAGCTATGGTGTCTATAGAGATTAAGTCGAATGGTTGTTGAGGTGGTGGAATTTGTCCGAGGGCACCATAGGATTTACCTTTGGGCCTTTTAATGATTTGGCAGGTGTGACACGACCTGACAAATTTTTCTATAGATTTAGAGATACCTTTCCAGTAGTACTGGGTAGTAATTATGCGGGTCATCTGAGAGATGCCTGGGTGGTTATATTCTTGGTGAACTTTGTTCATGAGAGTATGTTGCAGGGTTTCGGGAATTATTATTTTAGTTACACCTTTTCGGGTAATGGTATGTAAGCCGTTTGTATCAATGTTGAAGGGGGATGCTGTTGGTTGATGCTGTTTTATAATATCAGTACTGATAAATCCTACAAAGGGGTTTCGTGAGAGTAAATCTGCCTCATACTGTTGACTGCCTTTGAGGTAGTGTATTTCGTAATTATAGGTAGATAGTCTCAGGCTCCATCTAAATAGTCGGCCTGACGGATTTTTTATAGTTTTAAGCTATTGTAAAGCTTGGTGATCTGTGTATATGGTGAATTTTATACCGGTGAGGTATATTCGGAATTTGTCTACACTTTCGACGATGGCTAGGCACTCGAGTTCGGAAACGGTGTAGTTTCTCTCATGTGCTCTAAGGGCGCGGCTGAAATATTGTACAGGATGTACTTGTCCGTCTGGATGTACCTGTTTGAGTATGCCGGCAATCCCTTGGGTGGATGCGTCGCAATAAAGGCGGCATGGTAAACCGACTTGATACAAGTGTAGTACTGGTTTACTGGTTTAACTTTCTTTGAGAGTGGTGAAAGCTTGTTGACAGTCTGGGTCTCAATTCCATTTTACATCCTTTTTAAGTAGTTTATTTAAAGGTGCACGTAAGCGGGCATAATCTGCTATAAACTTATTATAAACGTTTACTGCTCCTAAAAATGATTGTAGTGTTTTTTGATTGGTAGGTGGTTTGATGGCATTTATGGTATCAAGGTTGCGCGTCTGTGGTGCATAAGTACCTGCGGTAACAGTGTATCCTAAGAAATCTATATTTGTTTTAAAAAATGAACATTTATTATAATTAAGTTTGATGTTTTCGTGTTGACACACTGTTAGAAATTGTTGTAGGTGTTGTAGATGATCCTCTAAGGTGTCAGAAAAAAATAATGAAATCGTCGAAGTAATTGGTAACAAAATTTAGTTTATATTTTTGCATGACCTGGTTTATGGCACGATGGTATATCTGTGGCGAATTTTTAAATCCGTAAGGAAGTCTACAAAATTCGTACTGACTATCTAACGTCACGAAAGCTAGTAGATTACGTGAGTTAGGTTCTATTTCCACTTGCCAATATGCGGATGCTATATCTACAGAAGAGTAGTATTTGGCTTTTGACAATTTGTCAAAAATGGTTTCTATTAAAGGTAAAGGATGTACGTCCGGAGCGATGATTTCATTAAGTTTTCTGTAATCAATACAGAAACGTTTCGTTTTGTCGCGTTTGGTAACAAGCGTTATGGGACTGGCATAAGGTGAAACTGACGGGGTAATGATTCCATATTGAATCATTTGCTCTATTTGGGTTTGTATTTCTTGTTGGTCGTGTAGTGGCACTCTATATGGGCGTAATGCTATTATTTTATCTGTGGTGGTATTGATTTTTACCGGTGGTATGTTCAATTTGGGCACATTGTATTTATTAGTAGAGAACACTTGTGAGAATTCATATAGAATTCGGTGGAGTTCGTGTGGACAATGTTCTAACTGAGGTGCCGCAATAGAAGGTATAGAAATCTCAGTATCATAGGTAGGAGATATAGTGGGTGAACATATAATTGGGGTAGAGTCCGCCACGTGTAAACTGGACTTGTTCGAGGGGAAGGTGGTAAAAATATCAGTTTCCCTCGGTTGAGTGGAACATAAATCCTGTTTGCACTTGGTGAACTTATAGACATTCATTGGGAGAGCATCATTATTTTGATAAATTTGGAGATTATTAAAATCTATAATTAATTTAAATATTTTAAGGGTATTAATAGATAAAATACCAAAAGGTAGTGAAGCTTCTACTATAAAGATTTTTAGTTTTTGGGTGAGGTTACCGATTTTAAGTTTTAAAAAAATATATCCAAGGGTATTTACATTGTGGGCTATTGCATTTATAGTTAAACTGTACTGATGGATAATAATTTTATATGGTAATCTATTTTCTATGGTTCTTAAAATATCTAAGTTAAGTAGGTTTATAGATGCTCCCGTGTCTATTAAAAAGGGCAAATTTACATTTGGTGACAATGCAGTCCATATTATTAGCTGTTCAACGAAAATAAGTTTCAGGTTTTCCTACCGTTGAGCTGCTCGCGGGGCTTGCAGAGTCGTCTTGGCTTGCAGCTTGGACTTGGGGAACATGGCTCGGAGGTTGGACCTTGGGCTGGGTGTGGGTACCACGTTTTGGTACAGTGGTTGTGTGTGGTCGGGCGCTGTAGACTGGGCGTGTTCGGTCCCGTGGGAACCGTTGTTCACACTGGGAGTGCCAGTGCATGGCATTGCAATACTTGCAAGGCGAGGGGGGAGGTGTAACTTGGTACGTTACACGCGATGGCCGCTGGTTGTTGTACCGCGGTGGTGGGTTGTGGTAGGTGGGGTGTGGAGCCTTGTCTACTTGGCGCTGGTACACTGCACTGGTGGCACACTGCGTTCCTCTTATTCTGGATACTATGTCGAACCATTCCTTAATGGTGTTTGGCTGCACAGTTGCGATTAATCGCTGGTCTGCGACGGGCAGTCCGTCGGTCAGAGACTCAATTAAAATGTTGGCGGGTAGGTCGAGTTTCATACCCATAACCGTTTCATTTTGGTAGTAGTCTTCTAGGGGCATTTGGGGTGTCAATTTGATTGCCAAAAAGCGTGCAAACGACGCTTCTGTCGTTGCTGGGAATAAGTCTATTAGTCTCTGGCGGGCTTCAATATAAAATAACCTATCTAACCGTAGGCTTCGGAAATATTGGAGGGGCTTACCTTGTAGGTAGCAGGGTAATTTGCGTAGGCGATCCGTGTAGGTCAGTTCAGCTCGGTCTGCTTGGGCATCGAAGTTGTCGAAAAAGCTTTGGGCTTCAAAAGTACCATCGTATGGACTTACGTCTATCTCCCTAGGAGATCGGGCGACCAGCAACTTACTCAGGGCATCGGCGATCTGTGTCAGCGGGTCTGCGGAGGTATCTTGGGGCGGCGACGTTTCCTCCTCTTCGAATGTCGTCTCTTGTTTGGGGATAGTTTGTTCGGCTGTATCGTTGGACGGGTTGGTTTGTTCCTCCATCTTGGCTCTTGTCTCTTTTTTCTATCTGGACAGTCTTTACCTTCTTCGTTGTGGTCTCCTTCGTTGTGGTTATCCTGTCGACTAATCTGTAATGATATGTTGAAGTTCTGTTTGACTCTTGTAGTACCTCGTCGACTCTCTGTAATAATGTGATGCAACCGAGAGTCAAACCTGTAGTAACCGCGAGGGACAGTCAGGACGTGGAGAGTTTTTCCAGTACCTCTCTGCACCTTGTAGGATCTTTAACAGTTCTCACAGGGTACAGGCAGTCGTGGTCGAGGCAGAGTGGAAATGCTTGGGAATGTCCACACACAAAAACGAAGCGACACAGTTGTAGAAAGAAAGTTCCGTGAATAGATAAAAAGTCGAGCCAAGAGCAAGATGGAGATAGAAGATTCCTTACTGTTTTACATGGTCGATGAGTTGGTCCCTGGAGACGACATGGGGTGACGCTGACCGGAAGACCAACTGCTAACTGCTCGCTGTTGCCAAGCCGGGTCTTATTTATACTACGAGAATTGGGTCATGCACGTGCCGCACGTGTCGCTGGACACCAGACACTGGCGCCTAACTGTCGGCTTCCAATCTATCTTTTTAGAAGTTACTTTGTGATTTACTTCTCAAATCTTGCTTTTAACACAGCTTTTAATCTATTATATAGTTTTATTTATTCATCCTCAGTACATTACATATGGTGATGCAAGGAGACACGTCAATTATGCGTATAATTAGTTATAGTTTATAAGTAGTTCTATATACAACATGACAATCTTGTTATAAATATTATAATATATAGGGTTGTTGGTTTAAATTATCATATATATGTTTTAATATATTCCAAAATATATCTATGTCTCCATGTGTTGTATAGATGTAGAGTAATTGCCAGGTAACAAATAAAATTTTGAGTGAGTGACAGTCGGCACCAGTAGGAGGAAAGAAGTCCGAAAAACAAGTCGTGCCCCAAAGGGTGTGCCCCTTTCTTACTCGAACAGATTAGTCCGCTTTGAGACACGATTGACAGACCCCTCTAGACAGTTCTCCCCTTACCGGCGTCGGCTACACTCACTCTCTCGCCATCTCCGTGGTGACATCTACCATGCTACCATGTCTCGGTCTTTGGTGCAATACATTCACGCCTGAACCCACTCTAACATTGAGGCCACAACGACTGGATTTAAACAACACACTACGGTCATCCTACAAGATTGACTGCCTTAGTATATATATATATTTGGAAAATTTCCCGGGAGGAAATTAATCCATGGAAGCAATGATCGCCTCTCCCGTCAAAATAAACGTCAGAATCTGGCGCCATCTTTTAACCGTCGCCGCAACTAGCGGCATCGGGTCGGTGACAAAGCCACAACACCAACTTTGGCAAACTGATAAGCGTCCACCTAGAGACCATGGTTTCGGGCTAATGGCCCTCGTCAGTCAATGGCGGCATCGGGTCGGTGACAAAGCCACAACACCAACTTTGGCAAACTGATACGCGTCCACCTAGAGACCATGGTTTCGGGCTAATGGCATTCGTCAGTCAATGGCGGACTTTATTCCTTGAGATCCACACATGATCTAATGGAATCCTCACAATCTACCAAAGAGGTGTTTTACTGGCAATGTGGCTGGGCAAAATCTATTGGCAAAACATATATGGAAAATTTGCCGGGAGGAAATTAATCCATGGAAGCAATGGTCGCCTCTCCCGTCAGAATAAACGTCAGAATCTGACGCCATCTATTGACCATCGCCGTAACTAGCGGCATCGGGTCGGTGACAAAGCCACAACACCAACTTTGGCAAACTGATAAGCGTCCACCTAGAGACCATGGTTTCGGGCTAATAGCCCTCGTGTGTGGCCAATTGCTTCCATGGATTAATTTCCTCCTGGCAAATTTTCCATCTATGTTTTGCCAATAGATTTGGCCCAGCCACATTGCCAGCAAAACACCTCTTTGGTAGATTGTGAGGATTCCATTAGATCCCGTGTGGATCTCATGGAATAAAGTCCGCCCTAGACTGACGAGGGCCATTAGCCCGAAACCATGGTCTCTAGGTGGACGCTTATCAGTTTGCCAAAGTTGGTGTTGTGGCTTTGTCACCGACCCGATGCCGCTAGTTGCGGCGACGGTCAATAGGTGGCGTCAGATTCTGACGTTTACGAGGCGTGTTCAAAAAGTATCGCGACTTTTGTGTTTTTCAAAAATTATTTATTTATTCATGAATACCTATTTTGTCTCCTTCAAAGTAACCCCCATGAGATATTATACACTTGTGCTAACGGTTTTTCCAATCTTCGAAGCTCTTCAGAAAATCATTTTTTAAAATCTTTTTAAGCTCCTCCTTCGATGCCGTCTTTATCTCGTCAAGCGTAGCGTAACGTCGTCCTTTCATGGGCCTCTTCAGTTTAGGGAACAAGAAAAGTCACAGGGGGCCAGATCTGGGGAATACGGTGGCTGCGGCATCATTAGTGTGTTGTTTTTGGCCAAAAAGTCGCGCACAAGCAACGATGTGTGGCAGGGGCGTTATCGTGGTGCAAAAGCCAATTTTTGTTCTTCCACAAATCCGGGGGTTTCTGGCGGATTGCTTCGCGCAAATTGCGCATAACTTGCAGATAATATTCCTTATTTACCGTTCTACCCTGTGGCGAGAACTCATGATGCACCACGCCCCTGCAATCGAAGAAAACTGTCAGCAAAACTTTCACATTCAACCGAACTTGGCGCGCTTTTTTCGGTCTTGGTTCGTTTTTTGGTCGCAATTGAGCAATTTTGGTACGAATTTCGCGGCGACCGTCTCATGCCCAAATCTTTGATGAAAATCGAATGGCACGAGCCATTCGATATGTTCAGGTCCTCAGCAACTTCTTTAACGGTGATTCGACGATTGGCCAATATCATTTTCTCCACTTCATTAATTTTTTAGTCTGTTGTTGAAGTGCTCAGGCGTCCGGCACGCTCTTTGTCGTTCACATCTTTTCGGCCTTCTGAGAACATTTTGTACCACCGATAAACGTTGCTTCGGTCCAAGGTAGCTTCTCCGTATGCCACAGTCAACATTCGGAATGCATCCGCGCACTTAATTTCGTTTTTCACACAAAATTTGATACAGGTTCTTTGATCCATTTTTTTAAATAGGTAAAAATCGAAGACGATCCAAAACACCTGCAAGCAAAGCAGCTGTCAACAATTAAGTGAACATTCAAAATTGCCGAGCTTGTCGGCATAAGTGAGAGACATGAGTACCAACATAAAGCCACAAAAAGATCGAAATTCGAATATACGTAACCCGCAAAAATTCAAAATTCGCGATACCTTTTGAACACATCTCGTATTTTGACGGGAGAGGCGACCATTGCTTCCATATATATATACTAGACGAATGGCCCAGGCAACGCCCGGGTTTTACCCGAGTGCGTATGTAGTATATTTTGACATAGATAAATCACAATCTTCTTCTAATATTTATTATAACCCCATATCTGTATATAAAAATATGTATCAAAAAATGGAAGTGACAATAAAACAAAGAAGGGGTAAAGGTAGACCAAGACGACACTATAGTCCAGACGACGCCATGGACCAGACAACAGGTGTTTATGATAATGAGTTTATTCCCCCCCGTCAGCAGGTGGCCGACACGTGGCCAGACATAATTAATAACCCAGCGCTTGACAGGTGGCGTGATTACGGGAACCAATCAGAACATGTCAACAAGTGCCAGAGTCCAGTATATAAGCCCCCCAAGATTGGGACAAAAGAGAGTTGTGTTTTAGTTGTTTCAGAGCGACGCTGTCATACGGTCGGTCAGATCTCTCACCCCCCCTTCTACCCGCGTAGGCTAGGGCATCCGTGACGTCCGTGGTCTACCTCTACCTTCTTGGAGTTACCATCTAGACCTGCCTCTTTCTCTTGCTGTCCCAGTGCGGGAATCCCATCACTCACCCACTACCACGACTGCCCAGCACATTCCACCTCGGGTTTACTACAGAACCCGTTAAAGTCGACAGGATAACCGAGGACAGCAACATACAGAAGATGACAGAGGCCGAAGTCGAGTACTTCGCGGATGCCCTCACCGACATGCAACCCCACTGCGACGATCTAGTAAGCCGCCTAACAGACGCCATTCGGGGGCTAGTCATGCCTCGTGCGGAGGAAGCCCACATTCCCCCTTTCGACGGATCCTACGCGGCGAACAACTTCATCCAGCAGCTCAAGCGGACAAGCGAGGGACCGCAGGATGACGCCACGCTGCAAGCCCGGCTCCGCACACTGCTCAAAGGTGAGCCCCTCTCCCTCTATAATGAACTAAATCTGGCCTCTCTGCCATACAGTCAAGCAAAACAAACTCTGATAGACCTCTACCCCGGAAAATCCGAGGTCACCTTCACCAAATTTTTAACGTTTAAATTAAATAATCAGATCCAATTAGGAGAATATTATCGCCAAAAATAACAATGGGACTACAACTGGGCCTAACCAACCCCATCATAGTAGAGGCATTAACGGAAGGCCTCCAGGCCAATGATCAGCGCCTCATGAGGGCCATAGCCCCTAAAACCCTGAACGAATGGTATTCTACCATGAATAGAATAAAAGGGACAAATTCACTCCCTACTTCATCCGAACAATTTCAAGGTGTTACCAACACCAGTGCTTTTCACCGTAATACCGGAACCCCTTCTAGAGGAAGGAACTACAATCATTTTTCAACAGACAGTACCCCAAGATACCCTTCTAGTGCCAGGAAACCACCCTCACCATGCAAATACTGCCAAGGTGATCACTGGAACAATGAATGTTCCATGAACAGGCGACCCTACAGGCAGCAGGCCTATCACAACCAACCTACGGCGCACTATTTTCCACCTGAACAAAATGGCGCCCACAACCTTCCCGTACCGGCCCCCAAGTCTTCTCACACCCCACAAGGCAACGAAAACTCCAATTTTCGTCCCTAAACTATCCAATATTCTATGTAAACCTAAAATTTTTAATAATCTTTATTGTCCATTCCTCTTAGACACAGGAGCCTCTATTAACATAATTAATTTAAATATTTTTAACCATCTTAATAAAAACTTATCTAATCCTTTAAAATTATATCCATGCCATATATTAATCAATTCCATATCTACTCAAATAAATTCGATAGGATATACATTTTTGACCACTACCATAGGAAAAATTACAAAATCAATTAAATTGTATATAATAGATAATTTATTACCTTTTGGTATACTATCATTAAATTCCATTAGTCAATTTTGTTTGACCTTAAATTTATATAATCATTCTATTTATCAATGTGATGCTCCTTTGTCTAAGAAATGGTACCATATAACTTATGTAACCCCATGTAATGGTGGAGAGAGTGACCACAATCCGCCCAATGTGGGTCATTTAAAAAACATACCTAACTCACATTCTCCATTATTACAAGGGAAATATGTCCATCCTATACCATGTCCCATTACCCTGACCAAGACCTCTACCAATTATGACAAAAATACACCCAGCCAAACTTTAGACCATTTACCCCATTTATATTTATTACCCACACTATATCCCTCTGAACATCAATGTAAAATTTTTAATGAATCTTGTAATTTATGTGTTAGGAATGATATCCCTTCAACTTTTATGAATATTATTAAGAATTACTCAAATATTTTTTCTACTAACAAATATAACATCCCAAAATTGAAAATTCCCCCTATCAATATTAGGACAAATTCAGATAAAATAATTGCACTCAGACCGTATCGTACATCTCTTTCAGATCAACGTGAAATACAAGAACAAGTAGGTAAAATGCTAGAATATGATATTATAGAGCCTTCTTTCTCCCCCTATTCATCCCCCGTTACTTTAGTTACCAAAAAGGATAAGACAAAACGATTTTGCGCAGACTACCGCCGCCTGAATGAAATAATTTCCCCCGATGTTCACCCCCTTCCGCTCATAGAGAATATCTTAGATAAATTAGCCAACGCCAAAATTTACTCCCGCGCCGATTTTTCATCAGCATACTGGTCCATCGAAATAAGTCCCCCTGATAGGAATTTATTATCTTTTGTCACGTTAGAGGGTCAGTATAATTTCAAAAGATTACCATACGGGATTAAAATAGGACCCCAGGTGTGTGAGCGAGCAGTCAGATATTGCAAAGAAATAGGTTAGGTTTTATAGCACATTATTTCGACGATTTAATTATCTTTTCAAATTCCATAGAAGAACATTTAGATCACTTACAGCAATTTTTTGATATGTGTAATAGGGAAAATTTTAGATTAAATTATAATAAGTGTGACTTCTTTAAAACTACAATAGAATTTTTAGGCTATACCATATCATCAGGCACATACACTCCATTACTAAAAAATTTAGATGTAATTAATGCCATTAAGGTCCCCACTAGCGTTAAATCCCTACAATCATTCTTAGGCTCCATTAATATATATAATAAATTTATAAAAGATCACGCCCGCATTAGGAACCCCTTAATAATCTACTTAAGAAAGATACCCCATGGCACTGGGATGCAGAATGCCAACATTCATTTGACACTCTAAAGGAAAGTCTGACCACAAAACCGGTACTACACCTCTTTAAAGAAGGGTTACCCTCTCAGCTATTCTGTGATGCCTCACTTCAGGGAATAGCTGGCATCCTAAAACAACAACATCCAGACGGCACCCTACACCCCGTGCAATATTACAGCAGAGCAATCCGACCACACGAGAAAAATTATACCATCACGGAGTTGGAATGCCTTGCTGTGATAGATAGTGTGGAAAAATTCCGCATCTATCTCGCAGGTGTAAGGTTCACAATTTTTACGGACCACCATGCATTACAATGGTTAAAAACCATAAAAACACCCAACGGGTAGACTTTTTGGGTGAAGCTTAAAGATGTCCGCATACGAATACGATATAAAATATATAAAAGGTAAAACGCAGTACGAGGCAGACCTACTGTCCCGCAATCCTTTATGTGGTTTTCTCACGATCACCCAAATAATAGAAAAGCAACCCCAATTACCTCCATCTACACTTATCAAAACGAATATAGATGGCCTCCATACAATCAAACGTAAGGGTATTGTCAAGATTATAGTTCCCCCTTCCTTACAACATACGCTAATTAATAAAGTACATTTAGAATATAACCATCGTGATGTATCCCAAATGATTAGGCTCATCTCCACACAGTATACGTGGTGTGGAATGACTAAATCTATAGTTAAGTATAATAGGTCCTGTCCCACATGCCAACTTATAAAGAAACCGAAAGGTCCATTATATGGTAGATTAGAACGCCCCCCTATAGCTTTACAACCCTACGATATGTTATCTATAGACACTATTTCAGGTTTTTCTAAATACGGTAATTCTAAGTCATACTTACACGTAATTGTAGATCACCTAAGTCGGTATACATGGACCTTCCCCAGTAAGTCAACTAATATAATCACATACATTCAGTGTATCAAAAAGGTATTGCAGTGTGGCCGACCAAAACGCCTTCTTTCGGACCGGGCACCTGCTTTTACTTCCCCAAAGTTCAGGAGATTCTTAATAAAGAACGGGATACAGCCTCTACTAACCACTGCAAATAACCCTCAAGCTAACGGTTTATGCGAGCGTCTTAACGCGACACTCACTGGGAAGCTGAGGTTACTGAACTTAGAGAATCCAGGAACCTCCTGGACTAAATTAATTGAGATAGTAACTAATAAATATAACGATACCCCCCATACGATAACTGGATTTCCCCCCGTATTTTCAATGTATAATATAATCCCCCCAGACTTAAATAATCACATAAACCCCTATCCCAATATAATAGAAAGTAGAAAACTAGCAATACAACGTACAAGTGACAGGCATGACAAAGAGAAAATTAAATATGATAACAAACATAAAAATCCACACTTTGATACAGGAGATTTAGTATTAGTAAAGGCGTATCATCATCCAAATAGCGGTAAGCTAGTACCCTACTTTACAGGTCCATATAAAATTACGGAAATAATTTCTGATAATGTCGTACGTATAAATAGACCCAATAGGATTACAGGTAATGATAGCGATACTGTACATGTAAATAAATTACAATATTATAATGAAGAGGTCCTCTATATTTCACCACCCAAAGTAGAACCCCTAAAAATAAATAGAATAATAAACCCTTTCCGACATTTAGATCCCAAGTTGTTTAGTCCAATAAAAAAAAAAGTATAGCTCATAGATTTTCCGAACCATTCAACCATTTGTCCCCACATCTATTCTCATAAAATTAGGGAAATCTAGGTCCTGAACGTCTGGCGAACTCTTCGACATAAAGTAGTCAATTAAAAAATCATAAATCATGGCATTCAACACCATTTCATGATTACCTTTTCCTTCACCAATAATTTCTCTCCCTCAAATGTAGGACTATTTTTCTTTTTCTATTAGGCACACAACTGATCACTTAAGACTAACCCTCGGAATTGATTGGACTGGAATAGCGCAATTCCGAGAATATAATTCATACGCACATTGTAAATAAAAACAAAGAAACATTATGTAACTATTTTTTATTATCCCAGTTAGCTTCTTTTTCTTAAATTATGACAATATATACCGTATTCCATTAACACGGTTCGCATGATCATAACCCCATTATTTATACACTAGTTAATTAATTCCTTTTATACCAAATCCTATTTCTATAATGTTATAGTATAGTTTATAATTTTGTCAACCCCGTTTAAAATTTAGGTCCCCATCACCTCTAAAATCGATACTGTACATGAGACCAAAGAAGACGCCATCTTGGCCTTCTAAGAAGACAATTAATTCCAATCTGCTTCCCAACGCGCGCGACAACAAACTCAAGGTCGCACTGATCTCCCCCTAATTGTTTTTTCTACTTCGTCTTTGCCTCCCTACTGCTAAAGGGGTGGAATGACATTTGCACCCATCATTAGCAAACATCATTAGCAGAGGTAATCTTTCTTACCTCATCACTCTTACCTGTCAAACATTCAATTGTAGTGCTTTTGGGTACTTTTAATACGAACATGCACCACATTACTGGCTCCCTTGTTAGGAATCAAAAAGATTTTTTTTTGTCAAATTTGTCGCCTCTCATTTCCCTATATGTAACGTTATGTCACATGGAGAAATGAACTATTAATTTAATACTTTAAAAGATGTTCCCCAAACGTAACAAGCCGGCGTTTGGGTAGCTCACCTAAAAATTTTGAAGACCAACTGCATAAAACGCTCTGCAATCTTTTTAGCGCCTAAGACACGCATTACATACTACATGTACCCAAAGTCCTATCTTCCACTACAATGACATCATTTTAGGGATCAAGATCGCTCCCCGTCTGGTCTCGCATAATATAATCGGGAAGCCTGGCAAAGACCAACTTCTCAGACCGGACCAAAGCGACATAGGGCCATATTACCTCCCCGTAGGTCAAACTAGAAAGACCTCAATAATCTTGCATCTACACTGTGTGTAAATATGTTCCCTTTTTTCAAGAACGAATATTTTTGTTTCTTTTACTTTTCTCTCATTTATTGTAAATAGACTTACAGTTTATCTAGTTTTGTGGTGTTGGACTTTGTTTTTTTTAACTTACCAATGTAGATAAAACATTTCACTATTCATCAATAATATCATTTTGTTTATTAACCATCAACATTAATGCCATCAACTACCAATCAATCCTTTATATATCATTATCTTTAATATGTTTATTTAAATTTAATTTTCTTTTTCTCATCATGTTTAGACTTAGCATTTTACAACTTCAATTATTTTAGGCACCATTTTTAACAAAACCTACACCTGACAATATTTATAATATTTCTTGAACAGATAAAACATTTACCATTTTATTTTCTTAAAAGATTTTCAAAATGTTATTTTTGACGCTTCCCTTACAACCTCTTAACTCTATCCCATGAACCTTTCCTCCCAACTTTTTACAGCCATCAAGAGATTATTGTTCGTCAACCATTTTCTTTTTTTTTTCGATTAACCTAACTAGAAGACCCTTCCTCGCTGTACATCTCCCAACAGTGAGCTCAGGAGACCCAGTTGGATTTTTATTTTTTTCTCTCATCGTCCGGCTCATCATTTTTTCATTTTTCAACTTTTTCTTTTCATCACCTTAAGCCGGACACAATCAAAATTGGCAGCAATAAATCTCTTACACCCACCTCTCCTTTTCCGCATCCTTCAAACCTCCAACCTTCCAAGTGATTCCAGTTCGCCGAACATTTTTGTTTTTTTCCCATTGATTAATCCGACTGGAACAATCCTTCCTCACTATACCATTCCCAATAATGAGTTCAGGATATCCAGCGCGATCTTTTTATTTTTTTTCTCATCGCCCTACTCATCATATCAATTCATCATATTTTCAACTTTTCACTTTTTTTTCTCTCATCATTCAACCGGGCATAATCATTATGGACAACAGGGATCCCTCTTACCTCTACCTCTCCCTTTTACCTCCATCAATCTTCCCACCTCTTCTCACTGTCTGAGCTAATGATGCAGACGGATTATCTTAGGCCTTCTGTTAATGAAAACAATGCCTCACTTAAACAAGTTCGCATTGCATTGCAGGATGTTTGGGATACTACTTTTTCAGAAACATGCTCAGATACCCCCTTTCCCTTTTTCAACCTTAGCGTCACATTATAAGTTCAGTCAATAAACTAACTTCATTTTTTTCTCTCATCTTTAATACAATAAGATATTATTTTCCTTGTACGATTCATTTTACCATAGTTACCATTTTGTATTATATACCTTCTCTTAATCTTTTATCATTCATTTTGTATGTTTTTATTTTTATAACCTTGATTCATATATCATTGATACACCACCACTACAACATCTTCCTCTTTTAAATTTGTAGCTTAATAATAATTTTAACTAATTTGTATACAAATTATTTCTTTTATTTTTTATAATAGGTTTGTTAGGTTATCATTCATTACATGTCATTCCCCCAATCAAACCTTCATCACCGGGGACACATTCTGTAGTATATTTTGACATAGATAAATCACAATCTTCTTCTAATATTTATTATAACCCCATATCTGTATATAAAAATATGTATCGAACAATGGAAGTGACAATAAAACAAAGAAGGGGTAAAGGTAGACCAAGACGACACTATAGTCCAGACGACGCCATGGACCAGACAACAGGTGTTTATGATAATGAGTTCATTCTCCCCCGTCAGCAGGTGGCCGACACGTGGCCAGACATAATTAATAACCCAGCGCTTGACAGGTGGCGTGATTACGGGAACCAATCAGAACTTGTCAACAAGTGCCAGAGTCCAGTATATAAGCCCCCCAAGATTGGGACAAAAGAGAGTTGTGTTTTAGTTGTTTCAGAGCGACGCTGTCATACGGTCGGTCAGATCTCTCACCCCCCCTTCTACCCGCGTAGGCTAGGGCATCCGTGACGTCCGTGGTCTACCTCTACCTTCTTGGAGTTACCATCTAGACCTGCCTCTGTCTCTTGCTGTCCCAGTGCGGGAATCCCATCACTCACCCACTACCACGACTGCCCAGCTCATTCCACCTCGGGTTTACTACACGTATATATTTTAAAAACGTTTTAATTCAAATACTATTCATTACAATTATAAATTGGCGCCATGGATGTCACTCTTGTGAAATGTCCCATTCCAAACTGTGTGTTTTTAAAATGTTTTAATTGAAATACTATTCGTTACAATTATAAATTGGCGCCGTGGATGTCTCTCTTGTGAAAGGTCCCGCCCCAAACTGTGTGTGTCTTGAAAATATAAAAATAAAAATGTGAATTTTCATAAAGATTTCATCATGTCGATTTTTTTTTTTGCATTTCACCTACTAAATCGATAGAGATAACTACATTTGCAACATGAACTTAGGTATATTGACTAAATAGAAAACTGCATAGTAATAAAGATCATTTTTTAAAGGCACCATATCGTTTTTTTTTTTCAATAAAATCGAAACAAAAATTAACGTTAAATAACGATAATTGCCTTAAAAAGAAATTGCCTTAAAAAAAATAAACATTCGCGGTGATTTTGTCTTGCATTCGTTTATACAATTATTATATACGAATGACCCGGGCAACGCCCGGGTTTTACCCGATTAAATGCTTTTATTCAAATACTATTCGTTACAATTATAAATTGGCGCCGTGGATGTCATTCTTGTATAATATATAAATGAGTTTTAAAAATTGTAAAAAAAAAAAAAATGCATTGGCCGGGAATCGAACCCGGGCTGCCAGTGTGGCAGGCGAGCATTCTACCACTGAACCACCGATGGTTATGAAAAATCCCATCCGTGAGCTTCAGACAAACAGACAAACAAACAGACAGAATAAGGCAAATATATAAGTAGATATATCGCAATATCGTTGCGAGGTCTTTTGTTATTGGTTGAGAATGGGTTTGATTGTTGGAAGCGCAGTCGTTTAAGAGGGAAGTGAAGCATCCAGGGGAAAGAAATCGAAAGTACACAATTGATGGGGTTGAAATAAGGCAACTAATCGGAGGAGAGAGAATGGCTTGAGAAGGTGGAACGGTTTGGCTATTGGCTATTCAATTACATTACGGAATATTGAACTTATCTGATGGATTGAGGCGGTGAGAATGACTCCAAAGGACTAGGTGCTAACTCGGTGGGATCCAGCTCTCAACTAACAATTTTATGTTCTCGATTTAAAACGAAAACTCTTCTTTCTTCTCATTGGTTGACCTGCGTGACGTGGAAGCTCGCTATAGGCTCGAAGCTAGAGTGGCTGCTCTCTGATTGGTTCGTTTTAACTCTTTGTATTTGGACGTGTTCTGACCTGTCCAGGAAGTGACAGTTTGTTGAACTCGAACTTTTACGAGTTCCGGGATAATAAAACCCTACTAATGATCATCCATTCCTAGGCCTTCTCTTCTCTCCAATTTTGTTAAGCCTTGTTTTTTTATTGAAATTCAAAGCATACATTTTCATACATATTGGATTGGGTTGGCATCTAGCTATGTACAAATTATGACAGATGCGCCCCTACATGTGAAGAATTTATGAAGGGGTTTTAGTCTGAATAAGTTCTGTAAAGTAAAAGAAAATAATTTTGTGTGAAAATTAATTGGTTATAGGGAGTTTATGTATAAACATTGGTAAGGATATAAGAGATAACAAAAAAAGGAATGGTATTAATGTTATATTGTTTGCTTATAATTACTAGAAATCAAAATTGTAATGGTGAAACATAAAATGCAGACTATGGTACATAGTGAAAAGAGAAATGCCTAATTATAATACTGCTCGAAATTGGGAAGGGAAGTCGAGGGTAGTCATTAGGTCTTTGAAGAAATAAAAAAAAAATAAAGATAAAATAAAAGTTGAATGAAATCAAAGTGAAGGCGTGGTTGAAAAAAAAAAAGAAAAATGCCTTGTTGCGTGGCGAGAAAATAAAAAAAAATGAATTGCCTAATTACCATTTCGCTCGAGATTGGGAAGGAAAATCGAGGTAATTTCATGAGGTCTTTTGAGAAATCAAAATAAAAATAAAAATAAAATAAAGTAGAATGAAATCAAAGTGAAGGCTTGGTGGTACAAAAAAAAATTGAAAAAGCATTGTTGTATGGTGAGAAAAATAATATTGCTTGGTTACATGGAAGAGAAAAAAAAAGGAAAAATAAGAAAGTTTTTTTTGTAAATTAAAGGATAATCTAATGTCTAAAATTTTAACCGAAAACCAATGAGTTTCGTTGAAAAAAATGGGAAAAAATAAAAGAGATTGTAAATAAAATGTTAAATAATTGCTAAAATAAGTGATAAGAAATTGAATTAAAATTGATAAATTGGATTAAATGTTTCGATTTTAATAGTAGAAAAAAATGTAAATGATTGATATATAACAAAAAAAAAATGTGTAGTGAGATTCATAACCCGTTTTGTATCTACATGCCATCATCTAGTTTTCGCCATCAATTAATTATGCCCTATAAATTTTTTGTCTCTTCTGTTGCGACACTTTGGTAGAATCGTGATCTGACCCAAGTGCGAATTTATATTATGTATACAGGAGACATGGAAATCTAAATAACCTTTTCGTGTGCCTTTGTCTTTGTGTCATGTTGTAGGTTGAGATCTCAAAAGCCGAATGTCGTATGTTAATATGTTTTCGAGCCTTAATGCGTTCTAGGGATTTTTATGCGATTCCCTAGGGCACTTAAGATGTGCTCGCCCAATATCCACTTTATTATATTGGGTGTCGTTACTTAAATCGAAACCTTGAATACAGGATTCGAGGGGAATCCTCGATCCTTCTTAAAGGTCGTTTAATCCTTTTGGGAGAAAACGCAAGCTCGAAAAGCAAAATTCCTAACAAATTAAAGTGGTAAGTGTGCGTGCTTTTGTTCGTAATTGACTTTGAGATCTACGTGTTTTTTTAAATTAGTGTCTGTGTGGGATGGGGTGGAGTGTGACGTAATGTTGGAAGTCTGTAAAATTTAATAAGAATTAATAAGAATAGAAATGTGAATTCATTGAGAAGTGTCGGTAACGTCTTAACTCTTGTGAGAGTGCAATTGAATTGTATTTTTATAAAAGTCGATATGCAGGTTTAACTGGGATCCCAAACTGGGGTGACACTTAGAGACCGTCCACAGCTGACCTCGATTTAACTGCTGGTCGAGAGGGGAGATGGTAATTAGAAACCCGGAAGCGGGGCGTGCGGGGGAAGCAGGGTCCAGTCTAAAAATTACCCACCCTCTCTATTTGCATGTAATTGAAGTAATGGCGTTACGTCTTTGTCGCTGCGTCTCAAATGATTCTCACTTCCTGCCGCCTAATTGGTTTTTGTTCAACTAATGGTCCTTTACTTCTTTTAATGGCTTGGTGATTTTCCTTCGGCATCGATTTTGTTAATTTTTCAGTTGCTTCTATCTCCTCGGAGTTTGTCTAGGTTTTCTGCGAAAATGTTTCCTAAAATTATTAGGAGTTTTATAAGTGCTTGTCCTATATGAAAAACTGCCTCTTGCAGCTCGAAAATACTATGAGAAGACAGGGAATATATTAGCATGTAAATAATGCATAAGAATGGGACGAACCTATAGGGTAAGATTAGCAGACAAAGGATAAAAATCAGATGAAAGATAGGGTATTGATGCATTTTTTCCCATATTATTATAAATGGTGACTCTGAAATATATGCTCGAACCTTATTCATTGTTGGCCGTTCAATTTCGCACTGCTTGTTATTGTTGGAGAGTGGCGTGGATCGTTTTTTGGAAAAAATGGCAGGATTTAAATGATTGTCAGGTGCGCAGTTCTTATTATCGGGGAAGAATGGCGTTAATCGTCCTTTCGAAAAAATGGTAGGGTCTAAATGCTTGAAAGGTTCGCTGTTTGTTGGTTTGCAGCTCAATGGTTCTGCGGGAAATAATTAGGGTGTGAAGTGTTTAAACGGGAACGTGTAATCGGGCTTGTGTCTTATATGATGTACTCTAATGACGGGCGGTGATATATAGCGAACTTTTTCTGCATATAGCTTAAGCTTGTTGACGTGGATCGTGTCAGTGTCTCTTTGGAGAGGTTGATTGGGTCTATCTATACGGACCACATTTGGTGAGATAATTTCTAATATTGTATGGGATCCCGTGAAATACGGAGCGAGTTTCCCTGTGTTGGGATGGTGATATAATTTAACTAACACTAGATCACCTATTTCGAAATGTGATTGTTTGTGTCGTTGATCATAAATGTTTTTGTCTTGAAGGTGTTTGTTTTGTGTTCGTGTGTGTGCAATCTTTCTAGCTCTGTCGATATCTGGGTAAGGTGTGTTGTGGTCAGAAAGTTCTGGGGGTAGGATGCCAAACATTAGGTAAGTGGGTGGAAAACCTGTGGTAGAGTGTGTAGTGTTGTTATATATAACTGTAACTCGTTTGACCAGCTTGGTCCATGTGATATTAGGGTTTTCTAGATGTAATAGCCTAAGTTTTCCCGTGAGGGTGGCGTTCAGGCGTTCACATAGACCGTTGGCCTGTGGATTATTGCTGGTTGTGAGTAATGGTTGGAAATTTCTGTTAAGTAGGAAACTCCTAAATTTTGGCGAAGTGAAACAGGGGCTCTATCCGTAAGAAGGCGTTTCGGAGAGCCATCCTGTAACACTCACTTAAGTACCTGTTGGTAGGTGTTGATGCTGGTGGATTTAGATGGAAAAGTCCACGCGTAGCGCGAAAAATGATCGACTACAACATGGAGTTATATTTTGGTGTTGCCATATTTGGCAAATCCTGCTATGGTGTCTAGGGATAATAGGTCAAAGGGTTCTTTGGCTTCCGGAGGTTGACTTAACTCCCCATAAGTGGGTCCCAATGGCCGTTTTGTTAACTGGCAGGTGAGGCAGGTTTTAAACTTTTGTTTAATGTCTTTCGACATACCTTGCCAGTAATATTGAGTGGAGATGAGTCGTGAGATTTGTGAAATACCGGAGTGGTTATATTGGGCGTGTACAGTTTGTAAGAGTTGTGGTATGAGTGTTTTTGGAATTATAATTTTGTGACACCTTTTCGGGAAACGGTATACAATCCATTATGATCAATGGTCAGGTTAGATTCCTTCGATGGAGACGTCTGGTGGGTCTTGATAAGGGTTGCGTCCAAGAATCCACAAAACGGGTTATGGGACAAGAGATCTGCCTCATACTGTTGTTTTCCCTTTATGTAGCGGACCTCATATTCGTAACTCGATAGTCGCAAACTCCACCGAAACAACCTACCTGACGGGTTTTTAATTGTCTTCAGCCACTGCAATGCGTGATGGTCAGAAAATATTGTAAACTTCCTGCCCATCAGATAGATGCGAAACTTCTCCACACTCTCAACGATTGCTAAGCACTCAAGTTCAGAGATGGAATAGTTTCGCTCGTGTGGGCGCAGAGTTCGGCTGAAATACTGAACTGGATATACGTTCCGGTCGGGGTGAACCTGTTTGAGGATACCTGCTATACCGAGGGTGGATGCATCGCCATACACTTGGAATGGCAGGACCTCTTTGTAAAGGTGTAAAATGGGGTGTTGTGTGAGGTTCCCTTTCAGGTCAATGAACGCCTTTTGGCAAGCTTCATCCCAGATCCACACGACATCCTTTTTGAGAAGGTTGTTGAGTGGTGCTCGCAAGCGAGCGTACTCCGGAATGAATTTGTTATAGACGTTCACAGCGCCTAAAAAGGATTGTAGTGTTTTTCGGTTGTGTGGTTGTTTAATGGCGTTAATAATGTCGGTGTTGCGTGTGAGCGGTGTAGTTGTACCAGCTGTGATGGTGTAGCCCAGGAAATCTATGGACTGCTTAAAAAATTCGCATTTTGCGAAGTTAAGTTGTAACTTCTCTACCTCGCAAAAGGCGAAAAATTGTCGCAGGTGGTTTTGATGTTCCTCCAATGTGTTGGAGAAAATGATGAAGTCATCAAAATTATGTGCCACACGGTCAAGTCCATGTCTCTGTAGGACCTGACTCATGGCTCGTTCGTAGATCTGAGGGCTGGTTTTTAACCCGAAAGGTAATCGAGTGGGCTGGTATAACCCTTCGAGCGTGGCAAAGGCCAACAGTGGTCGAGAATCGGGGTGTATTGGGACCTGCCAATACGCAGAGGATATGTCGGCCGTGGAGAAATACCTGGCCTGTGCGAGACGGTCGAGTATATCCTCTATTCTCGGGAGGGGGTGGACATCAGAGCTAATTAGCTCGTTCGCCTTTCTATAATCGATACAAAACCTCTTGGTCTTGTCCCGCTTGGTGACGAGTGTGACAGGGCTCGAGAAAGGTGAAAAAGATTGCTCTATGATGCCATTCTCCAGCATTTGTTGAACCTGGTTGCGGATTTCCTGTTGGTCACATATTGGAACACGATATGGACGTATGGTAATTATTTTTTTGGAATTAGTGGGTATTTTTACTAGTGGAATCCTTAAGCATGGTACGTTGAATTTGTTCTTGTGAAGATGTGATTGTATCTTTGTAGAAGTGTTGTGAACTGGGATGTATAGAGAGTGTCAGGTGTCGTGTTGTAGTATGCCTGTGGGAAAGGGTTTTGTTGTGTCTTAGTGTGAGTGTCGAGTTCGTCGAGTTGATTGGTTATGTGACAGTTGTGTGACGGCGTGTGATCACCTATGTGCTTGACATGTAAGTTGTCCTGTTGTATGGACATGTTTTGGGCATTGTGTTTACAAGTTGAAGCCGTTGTGGCTTTGTTATTTGAGGGCATGTAAAAAAGGCAATTGGCCTTAGTGAAAAAATGGCATGTAGATAATGGTGGTTTGGTCAATGAATGCACGCACTGGTTATCATAGGCGGAAGGTTTGTGTGCAGGGTAAATTCTTTGGGACATCGCCTGACATTGCTAGTACGTGCATACATTTGGTACATGGTTAAAATGGTAGGAAAGGGTAGACAATGAGGCGCCCAGCTGGAATATAGTGCAGTTATTAAAATCTATTATCAATTTAAACTGGTGGAGTGTATTAATGCTAAGAATCCCAAATGGCAATGGTTCATCCACCACATGAAAATTCTCCCTTTGGGGTATTTTGCCTATTGTCAGGGGGAGAGATAATTTACCTATTGTTTTTGCAAAACCATTCAGGGTTTGGAGATCCAGTGAATGTCCTTTAAGGGTTAAATTAGGTAGGTGGATTTTTAACATATTGAAGAGATTATATGGTACTATATTCAAGCTGGCGCCGGTATCTATTAAAAAGGGGCATGGTATAGTAGGGGTCAGAAATAGTTTCACAGTCAGTTGGGTTAAGTTAAAGGTTGGGAAGCCTACCTCACTTTCGGACTCAGCCTCGAAAAGTCTGCTCAGCTGGGGTGTCTCTGACTTGGGATGGTTGCTTGGGACTCTGAACCGGTTGACTTGGGACTGTTTGCACTGTCCTTGCAATCTGAAATCTTTTTCGAGCTGTTTGCACTGCTCTTTCTTTTTCTTGTGTCGTCGGGACTGGTCTATGCCGGCATTCGCTGTGCCAGTGTCGCGCGCCGCAGAACTTACAGTTGGACGGCGGAGGAGGTGCATTCCATGCACCTGTGCGTCGGGGTGTGTTGTGGTATGGACCCGACATTGGGGGTGGTTGATCCTCTCTGTGTCGCGTTGTCGGTACACTGGGCCCGTGGATCCGCTGGGCTAGTCGGAACCCTCTCCTAGGTTCTCGGGAGACACTACGCGGATTAGGCGCTGGTCGGAGAATGGCAACCCTTTGTCAGCGTCTCGAGGATCACCTCCTGCGGGAGTCCTAGTTGTAGTCCCATGGCGGTTTTCTCCCGGTAGTAGGTCTCCAGGTTGGCTTGTCCAGTAAGCTTCATGGCGAAGTATTTCGCGAAGGACGCTTCGCTGGACTCAGGATAGAGGTCCAAGAGGATTTGTCTCACCTGGAAATATTTCCGGTCGGTCAGCCGAAGTTTCCTGAAAAGCTCCAGGGGTTGTCGCACCAGGTAGTTCGGTAGACGGAGCAATTTTTCGCTGTCGTCCATGGAGGTGTCTTCCATTTTCCGGTCGAATGCTTGGAAAAACTGGTGCGCACTGTACGTTCCATCGAAAGGTTGAAGCGTCGCCGCCGCTCCATCAAAAACCTTGGCCTGGGTGAGGAGCGCCGTGAGTCGTAACAGTACGTCCGCCAGGGGCGCCGTCGTTTCCCCACTAGGCGTCGTTTCGTTCTTCCCGGGTTGCTTGTCGTCAATTTTGATCTGTGTCGCACTTTGGTTACTTTCCTCCATATCCTGTCGACTATCTATCGCAATATCGTTGCGAGGTCTTTTGTTATTGGTTGAGAATGGGTTTGATTGTTGGAAGCGCAGTCGTTTAAGAGGGAAGTGAAGCATCCAGGGGAAAGAAATCGAAAGTACACAATTGATGGGGTTGAAATAAGGCAACTAATCGGAGGAGAGAGAAGGGCTTGAGAAGGTGGAACGGTTTGGCTATTGGCTATTCAATTACATTACGGAATATTGAACTTATCTGATGGATTGAGGCGGTGAGAATGACTCCAAAGGGCTAGGTGCTAACTCGGTGGGATCCAGCTCTCAACTAACAATTCTATGTTCTCGATTTAAAACGAAAACTCTTCTTCCTTCTCATTGGTTGACCTGCGTGACGTGGAAGTTCGCTATAGGCTCGAAGCTAGAGTGGCTGCTCTCTGATTGGTTCGTTTTAACTCTTGTATTTGGACGTGTTCTGACCTGTCCAGGAAGTGACAGTTTGTTGAACTCGAACTTTTACGAGTTCCGGGATAATAAAACCCTACTAATGATCATCCTTTCCTAGGCCTTCTCTTCTCTCCAATTTTGTTAAGCCTCGTTTTATTGAAATCCAAAGCATACATTTTCATACATATTGGATTGGGTTGGCATCTAGCTATGTACAAATTATGACATATATATGTAGTAATCCAGACGTGGAATGTATTGGCAGTCGTGGTAGTGGGTGCGTGATGGGATTCCCGCACGGGGACAGCAAGAGACAGAGGCAGGTCTAGATGGTAACTCCAAGAAGTAGAGGTAGACCACGGACATCATGGATGCCCTAAGCCTACGCGGGTAGAAGAGGGGATGAGAGATCCGACCGACCGTATAACGGCGTCGCTCTGAAACAACTACTTTTGTCCCATCTTGGGGGACTTTTATATGGGACGCCCGCATATGGTGGCGAGTTCTGATTGGCTCCCATAATCACGCCAGCCTGTCCGGCCACCTGTTGACGGGGTGATTGTGAACTCTTTATCATAAACACCTGTTCGTCTGGTCTACCTTTACTCCTTTGTTTTATTTGTCACTTCCATTGTTATACAAGGTCGATACATATTTTTATATAGATATGGGGTTATAATAAATATTAGAAGAAGGTTGTGAACTATCTAACTCAAAATATACTACAGAATGTGCCCCCCGGTGATGAAGGTTTGGTTGGGGGAATGACATGTAATGAGTGATGACCTAATAAACCTATTATAAAAAAAAGGAAATAATTTGTATACAAATTAGTTAAAATTATTATTAAGCTACAATTTATAAAGAGAAAGATGTTGTAATGGTGGTGTATCAATGAAATAAAAAATCAATGTTATAAAAATAAAAACATACAAAATGAATGATAAAAGATTAAGAGGAAAGTATATAATACAAAAATGGTAAATATGGTAAAATGAATCGTACAAGGAAAATAATATCTTATTGCATAAAAGATGAGAGAAAAAAAAATGAAGTTAGTTTATTGACTGAACTTATAATGTTACGCTAAGGTTGAAAAAGGGAAAGGGGGTATCTGAGCATGTTTCTGCAAAAGTAGTATCCCAAACATCCTGCAATGCAATGCGAACTTGTTTAAGTGAGGCATTGTTTTCATTAACAGAAGGCCTAAGATAATCCGTCTGCATCATTAGCTCAGACAGTGAGAAGAGGTGGGAAGATTGATGGAGGTAAAAGGGAGAGGTAGAGGTAAGAGGGATCCATGTTGTCCATAATGATTATGCCCGGTTGAATGATGAGAGAAAAAAAGTGAAAAGTTGAAAATATGATGAATTGATATGATGAGTCGGGCGATGAGAAAAAAAATAAAAGATCGCGCCTGGATTTCCTGAACTCATTATTGGGAATGGTATAGTGAGGAAGGATTGTTCCAGTCGGATTAATCAATGGGAAAAAAACAAAAATGTTCGGCGAACTGGAATCACTTGGAAGGTTGGAGGTTTGAAGGATGCGGAAAGGAGAGGTGGGTGTGAGAGATTTATTGCTGTCAATTTTGATTGTGTCCGACTTGTGTGGTGAAAAGAAAAAGTTGAAAATTGAAAAAATGATGAGCCGGACGATGAGAGAAAAAAAATAAAATCTAACTGGGTCTCCTGAGCTCACTGTTGGGAAATGTACAGCGAGGAAGGGTCTTCTAGTTAGTTTAATCAATAAAAAAAAAAAAAGAAAATGGCTGAAGAACAATAATCTCTTGATGGATGTAAAAAGTTGGGAGGAAAGGTTCCTGGGATAGAGTTAAGAGGTTGTAAGGGAAGCGTCAAAAATAACATTTTGAAAATCTACAAAGAAAAATAAAATGATAAATGTTTTATCTGTTTGAGAAATATTATAAATATTGTTAGGTGTAGGTTTTTTTAAATGGTGCCTAAAATAATTGAAGTTGTAAAATGCTAAGTCTAAACATGATGGAAAAAAATTAAAATAAATAAACATATTAAAGGTAATAATATATAAAGGGTTGATTGGTAGTGAAGGCATTAATGTTGATGATTAATAAGCAAAGTGATATTATCGATTAATAGTGAAATGTTTTATCTACATCTGTAAGTTAAAAAACAAAGTCCAACACCACAAAACTAGTAAAACTGTAAGTCTATTTAAAAAATAAATGAGAGAAAAGTTAAAAGAAAACAAAAATATTCGTTCCTGAAAAAAGGGAACATATTTACACACAGTGTAGGTGCAAGATTATTGATGTCTTTCTAGTTTGGCCTACGGGGAGGCAATGTGGCCCTATGTCGCTTTGGTCCAGTCTGAGAAGTTGGTCTTTGCCAGATCTTCCCGGTTATATTATGTGAGACCAGACGGGGAGCGATCTTGATCCCTAAAATGATGTCATTGTAGTGGAAGATAGGACTTTAGGTACATGTAGAATGTAGTGCATGTGTTAGTTGCTAAAAAGATTGCAGAGCGTTTTATGCAGTTGGTCTGCCAAAATATTTAGGTGAGCCTAACCAAACGCCGGCTTGTTACGTTTGGGAAACATCATTAAAATATTAACTTAACAGATCTTTTCTCTATGTAACATTACGTTACATATGGGGAAATGAGAGAGAACAAATTTGACAAAAAAAAAAGAAAAATAAAAGTTAAAACCTTTTTTATTCCTACAAGGGAGCCGGTAATGTAGTGTATGTTCGTATTAAATTGTACCCAAAAGCCCTATAATTGAATGATTGACAGGCAAGAGTGTTGAAGTAGGAAGGGATATCTCTGCTAATGGTGGATACAAAGGTCATTCCACCCCTTTAGAAGTAGGGAGGGAAAGACAAAGTAGAAAAAAGAGTAAGGGGGAGTTCAGTGTGTCCTTGAGCGGGTTGGTCGTTGGGATGAAGTTTGGAATAGTGTCATGGCGATGTACGCCATTTTGGGGATTTAATTGTTCTTTTATGGAGGCCAAGATGACGTCTCCTTTGGTCTCATGTACAGGATCGATTTTAGAGGTGATGGGGACCTAAATTTTAAATGGGGTTGACAAAATTATAAACTATTCTATAACATTATAAAAATAAGATTTGGTATAAAAAGAATTAATTAACTAGTGTATAAATAAATGTGTTATGATCATGCGAAATGTGTTAATGGAATATGGGATATATTATCATAATTTAAGAAAAGAAGCTAACTGGAATAATAAAAAATAATTACATAATGTTTCTTTGTTTTTATATACAATGTGTATATGAATTATATTCTCGGAATTGCGCTATTCCAGTCCAAACAATTCCGAGGGTTAGTCTTAAGTAATCAGTTGTGTGCCTAATAGAAAAAGAAAAATAGTCATAACATTTGAAGGAAGAAATTATTGGTGAAGGAAAAGGTAATCATGAAATGGTGTTGAATGCTATGATTATTTAATTGATTACTTTATGTCGAGGAGTTCGCCAGACGTTCAGGACCTAGATTTCACTAATTTTATGAGAATAGATGGGGGGACAAATGATTAAATGGTTCGGAAAATCTATGAGCTATAACTTTTTTCTATTGGACTAAACAAGTTGGGATCTAAATGTCGGAAAGGATTTATTATTCTATTTATTTATAGGGGTTCTACTTTGGGTGGTAAAATATAGAGGACCTCTTCATTATAATATTGTAATTTATTTACATGCACAGTATCGCTATCATTACCTGTAATCCTATTGGGTCTATTTATACGTATGACATTATCAGAAATTATTTCAGTAATTTTATATGGACCTGTAAAATAGGGTACTAACTTACCGCTATTTGGGTGATGATACGCCCTTTACTAATACTAAATCTCCTGTATCAAAGTGTGGATTTTTATGTTTGTTATCATATTTAATTTTCTCTTGTCATGCCTGTCATTTGTAGGTTGTATTGCTAGTTTTCTAATTTCTATTATATTGGGATAGGGATTTATGTGGTTATTTAAGTCTGAGGGGATTATATTATACATTAAAAATACGGGGGGAAATCCAGTTATTGTATGGGGGGTATCGTTATATTTATTAGTTACTATCTTAATTAACTTAGTCCAGGAGGTTCATGGATTCTCTAAGTTCAGTAACCTCAGCTTCCCGGTGAGTGTCGCGTTAAGACGCTCGCATAAACAGTTAGCTTAAGGGTTATTTGCAGTGGTTAGTAGAGGCTGTATCCCGTTCTTATTAAGAATCTCCTGAACTTTGGGGAAGTAAATGCAGGTGCTCGATCCGAAAGAAGGCGTTTTGGGCGGCCACACTGCAATACCTTTTTGAGACACTGAATGTATGTGATTATATTAGTTGACTTACTGGGGAAGGTCCATGTATACCGACTTAGGTGATCTACAATTACGTGTAAGTATGACTTAGAATTACGTATTAGAAAAACCTGAAATTGTGTCTATAGATAACATATCGTAGGGTTGTAAAGCTATAGGGGGGCGTTCTAATCTACCATATAATGGACCCTTCGGTTTCTTTATAAGTTGGCATGTGGGACAGGACCTATTATACTTAACTATAGATTTGGTCATTCTACACCACGTATACCTGTATGGAGATGAGCCTAATCATTTGGGATACACCAGGATGGTTATATTCTAAATGTACTTATTAATTAGCCTATGTTGTAAGGAAGAGGGAACTATAATCTTGACTATACCCTTACGTTTGATTGTATGGAGGCCATCATATTCGTTTTGATAAGTGTAGATGTAGGTAATTGGGGTTGCTTTTCTATTATTTGGGTGGTCGTGAGAAAACCACATTAAAGGATTGCGGGACAATAGGTATGCCTCGTACTGCGTTTTACCTTTTATATATTTTATATCGTATTTGCATGCGGACATCTTTAAGCTCCACCTAAAAAGTCTACCCGTTGGGTTTTTATGGTTTTTAACCATTGTAATGCATGGTGGTCCGTAAAAATTGTGAACCTTACACCTGCGAGATAGATGCGGAATTTTTCCACACTATCTATCACAGCAAGGCAGTCCAACTCCGTGATGGTATAATTTTTCTCGTGTGGTCGGATTGCTCTGCTGTAATATTGCACGGGGTAGGGTGCCGTCTGGATGTTGTTGTTTTAGGATGCCAGCTATTCCCTGAAGTGAGGCATCACAGAATAGCTGACAGGGTAACCCTTCTTTAAAGAGGTGTAGTACCGGTTTTGTGGTCAGACATTCCTTTAGAGTGTCAAATGAATGTTGGCATTCTGCATCCCAGTGCCATGGGGTATCTTTCTTAAGTAGATTATTGAGGGGGTTCCAAATGCGGGCGTGATCTTTTATAAATTTATTATATATATTAATGGAGCCTAAGAATGATTGGAGGGATTTAACGCTAGTGGGGACCTTAATGGCATTAATTACATCTAAATTTTTTACTAATGGAGTGTATGTGCCTGATGATATGGTATAGCCTAAAAATTCTATTGTAGTTTTAAAGAAGTCACACTTATTATAATTTAATCTAAAATTTTCCCTATTACACATATCAAAAAATTGCTGTAAGTGATCTAAATGTTCTTCTATGGAATTTGAAAAGATAATGAAATCGTCGAATAATGTGCTATAAAACCTAACCTATTTCTTTGCAATATCTGACTGACTGCTCGCTCATACACCTGGGGTCCTATTTTAATCCCGTATGGTAATCTTTTGAAATTATACTGACCCTCTAACGTGACAAAAGATAATAAATTTCTATCAGGGGGCTTATTTCGATGGACCAGTATGCTGATGAAAAATCGGCGCGAAGTAAATTTTGGCGTTGGCTAATTTATCTAAGATATTCTCTATTAGCGGAAGGGAGTGAACATCGGGGAAAATTATTTCATTCAGGCGGCGGTAGTCTACGCAAAATCGTTTTGTCTTATCCTTTTTGGTAACTAAAGTAACGGGGGAAATAGGGGAGAAAGAAGGCTCTATAATATCATATTCTAGCATTTTCCCTACTTGTTCTTGTATTTCACGTTGATCTGAAAGAGATGTACGATACGGTTTGAGTGCAATTATTTTATCTGAATTTGTTCTAATATTGATAGGTGAAATTTTCAATTTTGGGATGTTATGTTTGTTAGTAGAAAAAATATTTGAGTAATTCTTAATAATATTCATAAAAGCTAAAGGGATATCATTCCTAACACATAAATTAGAAGAATCATTAAAAATTTTACATTGATGTTCAGAGGGATTTAGTGGGGGTAATAAATATAAATATGGAAAAAGGGCTAAAGTTTGGCTGGGTGCATTTTTGTCATAATTGGTAGAGGTCTTGGTCAAGGTAATGGGACATGGTATAGAATGGACATTTTCCCCTTGTAATAATGGAGAATGTGAGTTAGGTATGTTTTTTAAATGACCCACATTGGGCGGATTGTGGTCACTCTCTCCATTATATGGAACCATTTCTTAGACAAAGGAGCATCACATTGATAAATAGAATAATAATATATTTAAGGTCAAACAAAATTGACTAATGGAATTTAATGATAGTATACCAAAAGGTAATAAATTATCTATTATATAAAATTTAATTGATTTTGTAATTTTTCCTATGGTAGTGGTCAAAAATGTATATCCTATCGAATTTATTTGATTAGATATGGAATTGATTAATATATGGCATGGATATAATTTTAAAGGATTAGATAAGTTTTTACTAAGATGATTAAAAATATTTAAATTAATTATGTTAATAGAGGCTCCTGTGTCTAAGAGAATGGGCAATAAAAATTATTAAAAATTTTAGGTTTACATAGAATATTGGATAGTTTAGGGACGAAAATTGGGATTTTCGTTGCCTTGTGGGGAGAAGACCTGGGGGCCGGTACGTTGCGCAGTCGTGGTAGTGGGTGCGTGATGGGATTCCCGCACGGGGACAGCAAGAGACAGAGGCAGGTCTAGATGGTAGCTCCAAGAAGTAGAGGTAGACCACGGTCGTCACGGATGCCCTAAGCCTACGCAGGTAGAAGAGGGGGTGAGAGATCCGACCGACCTTATAACGGCGTCGCTCTAAAAACAACTACTTTTGTCCCATCTTGGGGGACTTTTATATGGGACGCCCGCATATGGTGGCGAGTTCTGATTGGCTCCCATAATCACGCCACCTGTCCGGCCACCTGTTGACGGGTGATTGAACTCATTATCATAAACACCTGTTCGTCTGGTCTACCTTTACTCCTTTGTTTTATTTGTCACTTCCATTGTTATACAAGGTCGATACATATTTTTATATAGATATGGGGTTATAATAAATATTAGAAGAAGGTTGTGAACTATCTAACTCAAAATATACTACATATATATATATATATATATATATATATAATATATATATTCTAGAAAAATAAATATAATAATTTGTACACTGCTGCATCCAGATTGCAACACCAAGAAAGACAAGAGATATCACAACAAAATTTATTTTGTCGATAACATGTTGACCTATCATCGAATGATTAAATTTATAGACTTTTGCAAAGTGTGGTTCCTGCCAGAATAAGTAGCCAGAGTAACCGCAATTAGAGCTCCCATTGCCACACGCCTCGGCATTTATTTAAAGAGACTCTGAAGTGTTCTTGGGGTACAGTAGACCAAGCAGCTACCACACATTGCCAAAGTTGATCTAGTGTGGCAGCTGGAGGTGTAATCTGAGTCAATCGTTGAGCAACAATAGACCACATGTTTTCTATAGGCGAAAGATGAAGAGAGTGAGCCGGTCAGGGAAACAATTGAATCTGGCCATTGAAAAAGAACATTTGGATAATGCGCGCCACGTGCGGTAGCGCTTTATCTAGTCTAAATATGGCTGTGAAACCCCTGAAAGTAAGGAAGGACAACTGGCTCCAATACCTTAGAGATGTAGCATTGGGAATTTGAAGTACAGGAAATGCGTACTAGAGGAGTGCGAGGGTGATATGCAATACCTCGCCATTCCATAATACCCGCTGCATGACCAGTGTGGCGGTGCATAACGCAGCTGTTCAGTATCCTCTCTTTACGGTGTTTCACACTCTAATCCGACCATCGTGGTGTTGCAGACAGAAGCGTGACTCGTCATTGAAGACAATTTCATTCCATATTGCCATTCACATATTTCTTTGTTCGCACCATTGGCGATGGAGCCGTCAGTGGTTCTGCATCAAGGGTACCCGAAGCATGAACGTCTTGCGAACAGACCATTCTGCTGTTAACGGCGTCGAATGGTACGCGCAAATGGATGATGCGTTACAGACTAAAGGTGCTGTGCTACGATTTGTGATGTGACTTAGCGATCAAATCATTTGATATTATTTTTTCGCGTAAAATTTCAATGTTAGGGGTACCAATGTTTTAGAGAAGTTATATCACTTTGGTCCGCACGACATAATATAAGATGTGAGCAAATTACAAACATAAAATTACTGTTTACAAAAAGTAAAAATATGAGGACAGCATTTATTATCCCCATACTCCAACATAAAGAACTGCAAAATATTGGGATATAATTTAAAAACAGGCAGCTTATATAGCATATGAGGCAACTACCTTTTCTCTTGTATGAGGTCACACTCCTTGCTCAATGTGGCGCCCTTCATTCTCAAACACCGCCCACGGACGATAGATACAGATTGGACAGCAATAAATAACATATCTGCTGAAATTTATGAAACGCCCTCAGCTAGAATCCTTCAAAATGGCCAAAATGATAGGCCGGCATCGATAAACACGAGGCTCTATGTACCATCATAGCCAAATATTTCAAAGCGTCAAGTTTGGTGATCTTGGAGGCCTCTGGTGTATAAGGTGGCGACTTATCACACGATCTTATCCGAACGTTTATTCAGCAATTTTTTGGCACTTCGGGAGATATGAAGAGATCTTACAACTTGCATGAATGTTATTTCGCTTAGTGCTATTCTGTCCTGCAATATGGGAATAAACCTTTCTCTCAAAGTTGAACATAACGTTCACCAGTTACAGATACTGTTTTAAAAGATTTACATTCAATTTCTTCAAAGAAAAATGGCTCAATAATAAAAGAAGAAGTGAACCCACACCAAACTGTAACTCTGGGCTGATGTAGTGGCATTTCTGTAAAACCTTAGGGTTTTCTGTTGTTCAAAAGCGCCTTTTCTGAGTGTTACTTCTCAGTTTAGAGAAAGGTGAGCTTCAATCTGTCCACAAACATT
>CP092864.1:50028334-50045729 GCA_030710605.1 Cordylochernes scorpioides
CCACACGTGCTGACGTCACTCTGGTTGCACGACATTCCTATAAATTGCCACATTTCCTTGTTCCAACCATCTTCTCCACAGTCGGTGCACCGTGGACGCACCAAGGTGTGTATCAGCTGCGATTTGACGTATGGACCAACCTGCCCTTTTCAGTCCGATCACCATGCCCCTCGTAAAAGCGTCTGTCTGCTTAAACTGCCTCCGTTTACGATGACCTGGCATTCTCTGTTATTACACGTGTCTTTTGACACAAGAACAAAATTTCTACAATGATTTTCCTTGAAGAAATAACGACACGAATACTGTCCTTTCTGCAAGTTCCTTCCCTTATATCTTACTCCATGTGCGCACGAGAGCTGCGCATTTTACATCATTTGCATAACTCGGTTAGGCGCGTCTACCCTGAAATTTGCATAATTTTTTGGCCAATATTTCTTGGTGTTCCATTTTCAATGTCACGCAGTGTATAAATATATAATTAGGTCTGGTCTGTTGCATTTTTTTGCTCAATAAAAAGGTTCAAAATGAAGTATTTTTGTGTTTTAAATATTAGTCTGAGATTTTTTTAATCAACAGTTCCGATTTATATTATTTATCAAAGAAAATTGTGCTCTTGCTTTTTATTTTAGACACTAGCATATAAAAGTTTATTTATATATTATAGTTCAAAATGTAGATATAGAAATGACCGCAATTTGAATATTTATAACGACTCAACAAATTCAAATTGGAAAATATAAAAAAGTTTTAACATTTGAATATTAAAACTTTGAAAAAATCAACCTGGTATTATATAGGCTGAAATTGTAACGCATTCAATTGATAAATTAATAATAAAAATATTATATATTTCCACTAAAAGCATCAAATTTCGCCAAAATGGATGAAAAAATTCAAATATATGAATATGAAAAAAGTCAAGATTTGTTATGCTGAAGGGGAAATAGGAACTCGATTTAAAATAAAAATCTAGTGTAAATTATAAGATATGTATATATTATTATTTTCATACAGAGCTATGTTATTTGAAGTCAGAATACATTTTGTAGAATAATTAATAAAAATGTTTGAAAAAGCTTTTATTAAAATGCATTTCAAAGATAAAATAACTATTTCAGCTATCGTCATTAGGCAATAAGTCAATTAGTCAAAATAAAAGCCAAAGAGGATGATCATTGTATATTGAGGGAAGAGGTAAATATTCTTTAGTGAATTATTAAAACTTTTTAATCCATTTCTTCATATTAAATTACATTGAATTCGAAAATCATGATAATCTCTCCGCCGATTTTATTTTGACTCATATAAATCTAATCGTTCAAAGTCAGTATTTGAAATATTTATTTATTCTTTTTATAGTACAATATGATAAAATCTTTCAAACAATTTTGATGTACTCTCTCTAAATAATTATTTCATTTTTAGTTCTGAATTTCAAATGTACAAAATTATCCTTATAATTATAAATTTAGAAATTTTATATTTTAGTCTAATTTTATTTCAAATGATTATATATTTATAACGAATGTCTCAGAATCAATTTTTTATCTCTAGTAATATTAACAATTTATTTTAGGGAATTCCAGTCATTTATTCTCTACAAACGGCTTTCCCATATATTTTATGATTTTGATATACATTATATGACACTGAATTTGAACACCAAGAACTAATACGGAAAATATGTGAAAACTGCATAACCAGAGTACCAGTAAATAACTATGAATGGATTTTTATTAGAAGAGAACACATTTTCCACTGAGCGATATCGCCGTTCACTAATATGTTGAGGAACCACTGTGGGCGATTCTACAGGCTGCAACAGCCTACCGATGGTGACCTGAGGGATGGCTGCCCATTTCCAGTCAATTTTCAGCCACAGTTCGAATCTTCTGAATGCAGCTGTGTGGCAGCGAACGAAAAAGACGTCCAATTAAGGCCCAGACGTATTCTGAGAGATTGGTGAGTAGGAAAGTAACGAGGTGTCATGCAGGACATGCGTTCTATGTGAGGTCGGGTGTTATTCTGATGGAAAATGGCATTTGGTACCATCTGAAGGAGGGGTAGGGTGATTAGGCGCAGTACGCCGTACACGTTCATTGAACCGTCATAGAGCCCTCAATATGAATCAAAGGTGATCTTTCCACATGGTGATGGCTTCCCGAATAATAATTCCGCGTTGTCGTGAGATGTGGCATTCCTCAGATAGGATTGGAACGGGTGTTTACACCAACACGGCGCAATTTTAACTCGGTAACTTCATAAATAAAACAGAAGCAAGAATAAGTTGTAAACACTACCCTTTGTTTTTCGCTGTTCATGTGGCTCTTTCCTGACAAAATGGAAATGAGTCTCTGCCCTGTTGGTAAAAGGCAGTCTTCTCAAGGTGGTCATGAGTGCAGGGCGCCTGTGACCAATCTGAATATAATCGGTTTGGGACAATCAAGAAAGGGTTTTGCACATTCTGAAAATGGCGACAGAAGTAAACTGTGGGGCCGCTATTCCACACTTTCTGACCTCACTCTGGCCACAACTGCACCACTCAATTGTCTCACATCACTTTGTTCTAGCCATTGTTACAATAGCCTATCCATTTTGGACGCGGCGAGGTTAATCCAAAACTGAATGTTTTCCCTGACCGAAAAACAAAAATAGCAAATACTTTCCCTGTCAATCAGAAAAAACCTGCGAATTTTGTAAAATCTTAAAGTTCTTTCTATTTTATCTCAATCAACATGCGCGGGATAGCTGATTAAACAGCAAAAACATATAATTAAGGTAGGTAACTTTACCTTGATATTTGCATATTGTTCTTCCTGTATTTTGTTGGTGTTGCAAATTTAGACTCACACAGTGTATTATTCATGAATTTTATTCTATAGTATATTCCACACCTTCACAGCCACCTTTTTTCTGTTATTTTATACACTTGCCGGTATTAGCAATTTTGTAGACTTACATTTTTATTTTATACCTAGGTGAATGTGCAAAATATCAGACTTCTGATCATATATATATATATATAATAAATTGAGAGGATATATATAATTTAGTCCACTATCTACCACCCAAAGCAACATTTTCATGGTACTCCAACAGCTGATGAAAAAGCATCTTGTTCGTGAATCTATAGAAGATAAAGGTGAAACCGGTTATATGGTCGTTTTTGACATCAAATTACAGTCCTGAATGACCGAGAAATTTTTGCCTGTCACAAATTGCTTTTCCACTTTTTAGCATTTCCAATATCATCTATAACTTGTTTCACTTAAAATTCATTTAATGTGTGGTTTTGATGTCCATCTCTTACTAGCGGCGATAATTCGGAATTTTACCTACATGCATAATTGAGGAAAGTTTTTATAATCTTAATATTTTATGTCATGTGTATATAATATTCAATTTTGTACCAATATAAATACATTTTGATAACACAGTCATATCTTCTAATGTTCTCAAAAAACTCATATTCCACAATTGGGCCGAGGGACTATTTAACACATCAATTATTTTTAACCTAATATTTGATCGTTCAAAGAGATCAGATGTAACCATTGTTTCAACTCTTGAATAATCAATGTATAATCTTTTAAAAGAAATACCATCAAATAATCTCAAAGGTAATCTTGTGAGTGAGGAGAACTGAATCCATATGCTCAATAAAGGAAATTGTGAGGTTCGTAAGAGATCAAGGCTCCTGTTTAGATTTTCGGGAGTATTTAGATATCTGCAGACGAGAGCTGGAGGATAAAATTCTGGTCGCCATCTTTCACAAAAACATTTGATAATATCATATACACCAAGATATTTATAAAAACTTAATATATGTCAAAATAATATTTCGCCGCTTTTTCAAATTTTAAAGATAATTATGAGCGTTATTTGAAGATTGGGGATGTAAGGTTTTAAAAGCAATATTCATTTACATCACCTTTCGATTTGTTATCTGTGTATAATAGAAAAGCAGCGTATTGGTAGATCTACAGCTGCAACACACCTGACTCCTACATTGATCCGCCAGACAATATAAAGTTTGCCTTCAGTTATATTTTCCACCCTCAGCTAACTATAACAGACAAAATGTAAGTCTTTATATTTTATATTTATATATTATTTTGTGAAATATAATTTTATCTATAGATTATTAATTTTAATTACTATATTTTTCTACTTACTCTCTCTTTTCTCTATAAGCCTCCTGCTTTTTACGTATTTGGTATTATTTTAAAACCGAGTTTCATTTAGTTTTATTTCACTATGAGGTTTGTTTTTCCTATTTAAAGGTGGGTATGCTGGCTAGTTTGGGTAGTCTTGAAGTTAAACTGAAATACGGCAAGCAAACCTTGAGACAATAGGTGTTGTGAAGTATATTTTCTGCGACTGACTCCTGTACGTTACTGCTTTGTCATAATCAAGACTTCCCGCATAGAAAATACATGAAAATGAAGTGGTATTGAAGCGGTGTGATAATATTTTTGTAATTAAATATATATATTGGTACTATAATATTTCAAACAGATCATTATATTTTGTTTGTGCAGGCTGAGTTTTACCTTGAAGTATTTGCTGGCGCTGATTACAGTTGTCCATGGCTGTAGAGATGTTAACCTATCAAGCATACCTGATTGTGTTTGTGAAAGATGGCGACTAGAATTTTTTCCTCCAGCTCTCGTCTGCAGATATCTAAATACTCCCGAAAATCTAAACAGGAGCCTTGATCTCTTACAAACCTCACAATTTCCTTCAATCAGCATATCGATTCAGTTCGCCTCACTCACAACATTACCTTTAAGATTATTTGATGGTATTTCTTTTAGAAGATTATACATTGATTATTCAAGAGTTGAAACAATGGTTACATCTGATCTCTTTGAAGGATCAGATATTAGGTTAAAAATAATTGAGGTGACAAATACCCCCTCGGCCAAATTTTGGAATATGAGTTTTTTGAGAACATTAGAAGATATGAATGCGTTTTCTTTACAATCATGCAATCTGGCAGAATTGTGGGACGATCTCCCATCTGAACTACCTAATTCTGTTAAAACTTTAAGGATAGTGAAAAATAAATTGACAGAAATCAAACCGAGATATTTTCTTCCAACGCGAATAAAATATTTTTATTTTAATTTCAACGATATATCAGAAGTAGCAGATGATGCCTTCCCAGAAACAACCGTAACTATAGAATTTGAGTAAGTATTCTGATATTATAAAGATATTTAATTAAATAAAAATCCTGATGGTATAGATAAACCGTTAAAACTCAAATAGTGAAATAGTCTGAATGCATTTTTTATTCTCTCTCACAGATATTTAGAACAGTATTCAATGATTAAGACTAGATATTTAAAAAAATGGAATATCTTAATCGCTAAAATGAGCATTTAAAATTTCTTATTTTTTCATATAGATTAATATTAAATATAATTATCATATCTTATTCATAAGTGTGGATATTTCTTTTCTATTTTTTTTTAACAATATTTTATAGAAAAACAATAACGCCATTCAATTGATTTATCAATTCATGTACAGAATATTACTTAGGCTTCTGTACAAGGCTATAAATCGTACATATACATTTTTTTTATGACTTTAATTCAAACAACTGTTGAAGTATAGACAGGCTTGAGAGCTATCAATTATTTATTATTCAAGGAATCCCTCACCGCTTTAGTCATTTTATTTTAATATGACGGAGAATGGCGTAGTTTCGAATATTGAAGGCCTAGAAATTGATATATATTAACCGATAAAAACTTCAAATGTATTCGATGAGTAATTTGAAAACATGTATCGACATTTAGAGAAATGATCAAGTAAAAAGCATGCCCTCTAATTCCACTAAACATCGCTAAACATTCCATGTTCCTATAAAACACTTAGTGTGGTAAATGACAAAAATTTAGAAATATTAATTCAGAAATAGATCATAGACATAATATGGGCTCCTTTAGCGCCGATCGTTATAATCTAAATAAATGCATTTAAATTACGAGTTAAGATGCTAAAAGACGAATTCGTAAAGGGTAATAATTTCATAAAATGAAAAATTTCGACTTCAAAACTTCGACTAATACTGAAAGCTTAAAGCGCATTAACCTTTTTCATATTTTAAATTTAAGGCACTTCTTCTATGAAAAAATTAAAATGATACAATATGCATTTTTCTCAAGTACATTTCTCAATTTAGTATGGTATTTAATGTCAACTTAATGTCATGTTGACATGTTGAGGGTAATTATAAATAAGCAATATATATCTGCTAATAATATATTAATATATTAAGAAAACCTTATCACCTTATCCCAGTACAATATCACATTTTTTTGTATTATTTTTTCATATTAATATATATTTAAATGTTTTCATATAATAAAATATTTATAAATAAATATTTCATTCAATCCAATATATACCTTTTATTAAAATATATATGTCAAAATATTAAAAATAATAATGTAATGATAAAAATAAAATAAATAATAAAAAACATATATATGAATATTAAAAATAAATAGGGAATATCCTGACCAAATGTGCTTTTTAGATAGCAGAGCGCCATCTAATGAACAGAAATCAACTAAACGTTGATTAAGACTGTTCTCTGATACTTTGCCAGCCCATTTTTTTGTTTATTCAGGAAAAGCCATCCACCAACGCGTTTCGGCTATTGGGCATCGTCAGCGTGTAAGCAGGTTGTACCAATGCGACCGAAAATGTTTTGTTCCCAGACAAACCAAGACATGGGTATTTAAGACCCAACTTGCGCATAAACGCTTAACATGTGTAAATAATAGAATTACTGAAAATTAGTAGGTCAGGTGTTGATATTAAAAAATAAAAAATAAATAAAGATTAGCCTTACCAAAAGCACATTGGCTTCTTACGCAAATTTACGCAAGTTTGGCCTTAAATACCCATTTCTTGGTTTCTCAAGAAGCCTCTGGGACCAAAATATTTTGGTCGCAGTGGTACAGCATGCTCCACGTTGACAAAATAATGTTTAATTGATTTCTGTTCCACTATATGTCGCACTGCAATCTAAAAAGGGAATGTGCTCCTGGTTAGAAAATGCCTTCTTCATATTTAATATCAAAACCTGAACTTTTATTTTTTATTTCTCTCTTATTTTATCACATATATGAACATAAATATAAATAAAATTTCTCTACATGGTTTGAATTTTGTAGTGAATTATAATTTTTGTTCAGACACAACAGGCTGTCTACCTTTCCGACTCATTTATTCAGGAATGCCAGAATCTCAATGGTCTGTTTTTGCAACAAAACATTATCCATACAATTGATCCAAGGGATTTTTTTGGTGCGGATCAACTCCCTACACATATTACCAGAACAATATTTCTAAATGGTGAGTATTCTTTGTGTTATCAAATAATTTAAATGTTTTCTGAGTATTTAGACATATATATAAAATTTTATTTTCTGACCGCTTTTGTAACATTATAAGATGTGTTATGAACTGATGTGGGCCTTAGTTAGAAACCATTGCTGTCTATTGTTTTAATTTCCAAAAAAAACGATCTCTTCTAAGTATTAATCATTTCCACTTTATCATTCTGTACTGGAGAGATGAACCAAAAATCAACGTTTTTACTCATATTTAACAGAATCAATGCCCTTTTTATACAAAAAATATATTGTATTTAAATGGCATATATACCTATATATATGTAAAATTAGTAAAGAAATAGTGTATAGAAAAGAGAGAAAATAGTGAGAAAAATTCTCCTATATATGGAGATTTGAGTGAGGCAATCGTGGTAGTTGTGTGGTGAGTGGTGTGAACACACAGGAGACAGGATTCACAAACAAAAACTTGTGGGAAATAGGTCGGGGAGAAAAAAAAACAGGTCTGAGGATCACTCTAGGAACAACTGATGTCGAGTCTACCTCGGTGCGACTGTACCTTGATCATCACATCCTTTTTAACCGCAATTCTTTTTAGCAGCTTTGAGTAAGTTAAACAACCCATGAAGAGTGGGAGTGAAGGCTTGCAAATGGTGACCGAGGTTTTTTTTTTTTTGACCCCAGTTATTTTATCTTCCATTCACCCCTACTCTTAAACAAGCCATTTTATTTGTATATTTTTGAATATCTATATATATAAAAATGAATGTATGTGTGTGTGTCTGTTTGTTTGTTTGTCCTTTATGCCTGACCAAACCACTCATTGGATCGCCATGACACTTTGGGAAGTTATTTAGTATAGTACTGGGAAGGTTTCTAGCAAATAAAATTTTTGAAATAACTTTTCGCCTAGAAATAACCAAGATAAATATTCTAATTTATCTGTTATAATTCAACAATCTGCTCTAAATATTATCATGATGATACGATGATTTTGTAATGTAGAAAATTAGGAAAGACAAAATTCAGGATGACACGGCAATTTATTTGAGACAAGAATAATGATACAATTCAAAGGCAAGATACTATTCCTTTAACTTCCAATTACCGAGGGAACCAATTAATATTGATTTTATTCAACTTATCGAGTATTTTTCAAGGGACCGGGAAAAAATGTTCACTTTATTGAGAGATTCGTTAAACAAACCTTTACTCGGGTAAAACCCGGGCGAAGCCGGGGTACATGCATACAAGAATAATGATACAATTCCAAGGCAAGATACTATTCCTTTAACTTCCAATTACCGAGGGAACCACAATTAATATTGATTTTATTCAACTTATCGAGTATTTTTCAAGGGACCGGGAAAAAAATGTTCACTTTATCGAGAGATTCATTAAACAAACCTTTACTCGGGTAAAACCCGGGCAAAGCCGGGTACATCCATACAAGAATAATGATACAATTCCAAGGCAAGATACTATTCCTTTAACTTCCAATTACCGAGGGAACCAATTAATATTGATTTTATTCAAATTATCGAGTATTTTTCAAGGGACCGGGAAAAAAATGTTCACTTCATCGAGAGATTCGTTAGACAAACTTTTACTCGGGTAAAACCCGGGCGAAGCCGGGTACGTCCGCTAGTAATTTCATATATATTGATATTTAAACAAATATATTGAAACAACAGATATAATGAAGCGTATTTCGTATTGAAAATATTCATTTTCCCAATATTTTTAATAACCAGTCATGCTATTATTCTACTTAGTTGTCAACGTGTTTTTGAAATTCATACACTAGAAATCGTGGAAGTTAAATAACTGTCAGAATATACCAGAAACTCTCCCGTTCATTTTGAAAAACAGGGCAACTGGTGAAGATATAAAAACATAAATAGAACATTTACTTTGAGAAATACATATATTCAAAATTTATATCTTTTGATAAAATAATCCGTAGTATCAATATCAGATTTAAAACATCAAGCCTACATTTATATTTCTATTTTTATTTTTTTATTTCACAAATTTCTCGATCCTTTGGGTAAGGAAGCTGTTTAAGGGAGAAAAACATTATTCCACGATTCGTTAGAAGAAAAAGAGTTGAAATATTATCAGATACAATTTTACGTAATTTCATAAATGCTATAGAAATAGAATGTTCCTATTTCATTTTTTCTTCTTATTATTATACAAATGGTGAATAAATGTTAAAGTAAATATCAAATAATAAGGCACAATTTGGATTATAGATATTAAACATAAGGTGATATAAGACCAAATTCATATAAATAAATAGTGTGTGATGTTCCGGTAACAGCGTTGTTACCATCTTCAGACAAAAGTACTGAATGAGAAATTTTACCACAGCATGTTTCAAATAGTTACTGTTATCAAGTGTGTAAACAATATACCAGATGAGAAGAAGATAGTTTTCTGAGAAATACAGAATATTATTCTTAGAATTAAAAGTGGAAAAGACCTACTTTTTGTGAATAATCATTATTTTGATATAATTAAAGGCATATCCTTATATCTATAAAAATGAAATCCAAATTCGATGTTTGTTATCGCGTTGCGCAAAATCTACGGAATGAATCTTTATGAAATTTCGCATGTAGGTAGCTGAAGATTTCGTTTAACATATAGGCTATTCAAAAAACTAAAAAAGTTAATGTTCTTTTTTCAAAAATAAAAAAACCATAAAGCGTTAGTTCCAGCCTTTTACCGCTTGGGCGCAACACTGGTCGCGACGGTAAATGAATTTGATTGGTTAATAATTAACACGTGGTTTGTTTACACGATGAATGTAAGTTTGTTCTCACGATGAATGTTTTTAAAAGGTAAGATTATCCAATCGCCGTTAAACTTTAGGAAGTTATTTACTATACTACTGGGAAGATTTCTGGTTTGAATTTGATTTGAAATAAATATTCTTTGCAATTTTATTTGCAGATTTTTTACTTTCACTCGCAAGCAGCGCCTCTAGCGGCGTCTGGTGAAATTATATTTATAAATTGTAACAATGCTTAAAATGTTTTCCAAGTATAATAAATTTAATTTGAGAATTTAGTAATATAATATTCCAATGACGTAAAAAATACTTGGCATTTCAATATTAAAATATATTTAAAGAAAAAATTGTAACGATTTTGTGTTAAATGTTAAAATGTAATGTTAAAATATATTTTTACATTGTTAATTCAATTTGATGTTGTTTTATAAAAATGATGATGCAACTTTAATTGTTGTTGTGAAAATATCTTTATTTACGGAGCTGCTAATCATAATAAATTATTTTTGAGCCATGAATTGTTGTTGTTTATTATCGTTTGTTTATATAAAAAATTACATTATATGTGATGATGATAACAAAAATGATATTTTAAATTAATATATATGATTCATTGAGAAAAAATAAATAATTAATTATCAAATTCACAAAAGTGACAATATCTTATTTAAAATATAATAAATGTTTTCAAAAAATTATGTGTTTCAAAAATATATTTACACATTTATAAATCAATATATAGGTGGATTAGATGTTTTCTAGAATCGTTTTAACAAATGTTTGTTAGGCAAACTTTTACTCGGATAAAAACTGCGAAGCCGGATACATTCGCTAAATACAGTTATTTACAAATCTTCGTTTGTGGCAAGATACTATTTCTTCAACTTCAAATTACCGAGTGGCCCAATTAATACTGATTTATTTTCAACTTATCGAGTATTTTTCAAGGGACCGGGAAAAAATTATCGAGAGTGTAGACAAGTATAGATTCAGTAGTTTTTGGATGTTTGCTAGAATCGTTTTAACAAATGTTTATTAAGCAAACTTTTACTCGGGTAAAAATCGGGCGAAGCCGGGAACATATATATATATATATATATTAAAAAACGAAATAAAAAAATAAAAGATAAAAAGATCAGGTGTTGAAATCAATATAAAAAAATGGCATATCCTGACCAGGAGCACATGTGCTTTACAGAAGGCAGAGCGCCATCTGGTGGAACAGAAATCAACTATTCATTGATTTAGCCTGTTCCCTGATATTTGGCCAACCCAATTTCTTGATAAATCAAGAAAAGCCATCCACGAACGCGTTTCGCGCTTTTTGGCGCTCGTCAGCGTGGAATAGGCTGAACCATTGAGACCAAAAAAGATTTTTTGATCCCAATGGCTTCCCGAAAAACCAAGAAATGGGTATTTAAGGCCAAACTTGCGTAAATACGCTTAGCACATTAAAAAACGAAATAAAAAAATAAAAGATAAAAAGATCAGGTGTTGAAATCAATATAAAAAAATGGCATATCCTGACCAGGAGCACATGTGCTTTACAGAAGGCAGAGCGCCATCTGGTGGAACAGAAATCAACTATTCATTGATTTAGCCTGTTCCTGATATTTGGCCAACCCAATTTCTTGATAAATCAAGAAAAGCCATCCACGAACGCGTTTCGCGCTTTTTGGCGCTCGTCAGCGTGGAATAGGCTGAACCATTGAGACCAAAAAAGATTTTTTGATCCCAATGGCTTCCCGAAAAACCAAGAAATGGGTATTTAAGGCCAAACTTGCGTAAATACGCTTAGCACATTAAAAAACGAAATAAAAAAATAAAAGATAAAAAGATCAGGTGTTGAAATCAATATAAAAAAATGGCATATCCTGACCAGGAGCACATGTGCTTTACAGAAGGCAGAGCGCCATCTGGTGGAACAGAAATCAACTATTCATTGATTTAGCCTGTTCCCTGATATTTGGCCAACCCAATTTCTTGATAAATCAAGAAAAGCCATCCACGAATGATTTATCAAGAAATTGGGTTGGCCAAATATCAGGGAACAGGCTAAATCAATGAATAGTTGATTTCTGTTCCACCAGATGGCGCTCTGCCTTCTGTAAAGCACATGTGCTCCTGGTCAGGATATGCCATTTTTTTATATTGATTTCAACACCTGATCTTTTTATCTTTTATTTTTTTATTTCGTTTTTTAATGTGCTAAGCGTATTTACGCAAGTTTGGCCTTAAATACCCATTTCTTGGTTTTTCGGGAAGCCATTGGGATCAAAAAATCTTTTTTGGTCTCAATGGTTCAGCCTATTCCACGCTGACGAGCGCCAAAAAGCGCGAAACGCGTTCGTGGATGGCTTTTCTTGATTTATCAAGAAATTGGGTTGGCCAAATATCAGGGAACAGGCTAAATCAATGAATAGTTGATTTCTGTTCCACCAGATGGCGCTCTGCCTTCTGTAAAGCACATGTGCTCCTGGTCAGGATATGCCATTTTTTTTATATATATATATATATATATAAATAAATAGTTGTATAGTTTTATAGTTAAGTATTCTATTAAAATTATCTTCATTATTTTTTGATTATTTAACTTATTTAACTTATTTGATTATTAACTTAACTTGAATTGATTACAACTATTTATTTTTATAATTAATTTAGATTTAGCTTGCTAATCTAACCAAATCTACTTGATATGATTTATCATTCTGATCAGTTTGCTCCTTAAGTTTTAAATGTAGTATCACTGTTATATTTTTATTATATAGTTTTTACACTATATATATATATATATATATATATATGTTTGTCGGCTATGCACGCCCTCAATAGGTAACTAATCTCGCTGAAATTTGAACAGGACAGAGAGTTAAATCTGGAAGAGTTTTTTTTGTCGCACTTTAACCAAGAAAAATTATATTTAACCAAGTACTGAGCAACAATATTTTTTTAGCCAGAAATGATTATGACAATATTGCCGTATCATGCTTGATTGCATTAAAAAAATTCTTTTGGGGAATATTCACCAAAGCAGACCACGGGCGGAGCCAGATAATGATTAATAGCAGGCAGGAACAAAATTCTACCAACGAAACATCCATTCGAGCAGAAGACACACGAAGCCAGGTCATCTCTATATATAAAATATCGTTTCTCGGCCCTTGGCTAAGATCATGTAGTATATCTCTAGATATTTTTATTTATGTATATCATTTTAAAAATCCATTCAGTGGAGAGAGGATATGTTCGCTCGAAAAATAAATTTCATATATTATATAAATATATGACGTAACGAATCATAATATTCTGTGTTCCGAATATCATTATCAATAATATTCGTTAGGCAAACTTTCACTCGGATAAAACCCGGGCGAAGCCAGGTACAAATCCGCTAGTATATATATATTATTGATATTTCCTATTTCTTCCATTCTGTTAATTGACACCCGTTTATCTTGAATGAAAGAGGCTTCTTTATATTGTCTCTTAAAATATTTTTTATCAAAATCTAGAATCTTTGTTTATTTTAGGTTAATGAAAAACCATAAATATGCTCTAAAATAGGATAAATTTGAGAATTCTGCACCTGTAGAACATAGAAAAGTCACAGGCCATAATAATTTTAACCTAAAAGAAACAAATATACTTGATTATTAGAAATATTATTCAAGAGACAATTTGAAGAAGCCTTTTACATTCGAAAGAAATGTGCTCTAATTAAAAGAATGGAAGAAAGAGGAAATATCAATATTATTTATAGAGATGCTTTTAATTATCTATATATATAATTGCCTTATTCTGTCTGAAGCTCACGGATAGAATGCGCGCCCATTGGCTGCCGGCGAACACGTGTCCTCCCTGCCCCCCTTTAGACAACCCTGTTATCATTACATACACCTGTCTATAGCGGCCATTCTAGACAACCCTGTTATCAGCAGTGTGTTACATCCACCTGTCTATACAGACCACCCTGTCTATAGCGGTCACCTTAGGCAACCCTGTAATCAGCAGTGTGTTACATCCACCTGTCTATACAGACCACCCTGTCTATAGTGGTCACTTTAGGCAACCCTGTTATCAGCAGTGTGATACATACACCTGTCTATACAGACCCACCCTGTCTACAGCGGCCACTCTAGACAACCCTGTTATCAGCTGTGTGATACATACACCTGTCTATACAGACCACCCTGTCCTATAGCGACCACTCTAGACAACCCTGTTATCAGCTGTGTGATACATCCACCTGTCTATACAGACCACCCTGTATATAGCGGCTATTCTAGATAACCCTGTTATCAGGTGTGTGATACATACACCTGTCTATAGCGGCCACTCTAGACAACACTGTTATCAGCTGTGTGATACATCCACCTGTCTATACAGACCACCCTGTCTATAGCGGCCACTCTAGGCAACCCTGTTATCAGCTGTGTGTAACATCCACCTGTCTATACAGATCACCCTGTCTATAGCGGCCACTCTAGGCAACCCTAGGAAGCAAGATGTATACAAGGAGTAGACAAGATGAAGATCTAGATGAAGAATAAAACGTTTTTAAAATATATTCGCACTCGGGTAAAACCCGGGCGTTGCCCGGGCCATTCGTCTAGTATCTAAATAATAAACAAGTGGATTTTTCCACTTTTAATTCTGAGAATAATTTCCTATTTTTCTCATAAAACTATATTCTTCTTATCTGGTATATTGTTTACACACTTGATAACAGTAACTATTTAGAACATGCTGTGTAAAATTTCTCATTCAGTACTATTGTCTGAATATGGTAACAACGCTGTTACCGAAACGTCACACACCATTTATTTATTTGGATTTGGTCTTAATACCTTGTGTTTGAATATCAAATAGAAGAATAAATAAATATGGAGGTCTAAAATATAACTATGGAAGCAAAACTTAGCTATTAGGCATAATTAAGGTAAAAGGACATACATCTGGTGTCACTATCGTTACTCAGAGAGGACTTTTACATTTGGGTGTAATAGGATGGGCTCAGTAAATAGTATATTATAAATTTCTGAAAAGAGAGTGTTTATTCTTCTCCTGTTGATGCTATTGTGCTTTCTCGTATTACGGATTTTACAATACTCCTCCGTTGATTATTGGGTTGTTTGGAGAAATGGGTCTTTTTATTATTCAATTTATATAAATACTAGCCGAATGGCCTGGGCAACGCCCGGGTTTTACCCGACTGGACCCGGCTTCGCCTGGGTAGTGTTCGAGCGAGGTTTACTCATGAATGAATAGAGGCCCCAACTGTTTGTGAACTCAATGTAATGAATTTTCTTTCAGCAAAATGGAGATAAATTGCAAACAGCAATATCGAAAATGCTTGTAAAAAAATCTGAAATATAGGATCCATTTCACAAACACATCTAATGAATAGAGTGCTGTTTGGAGGAGTGGTCTAAACTGTTAATTTTTAAAAACCATGACCCTGGATCATCGAATGCAGATTCAGACACTTTGTTCTGAAAAAAAAATGCCCCAATGGCTCCTGATTCTTGAAAAATTCCAACCCCTCCAGTGAGTGCAAGTAACCAAACTGGGCTTTTATTCTTAAAAATAAAAAATAAATCTAATGATTAGTGTGAATAAAGGAAAATGGTCGGCACAACCTGAAAATTTCACTTTGTCCACTTCACTCTCGGCTGTCCAAGAAGAAACAGCCAGAGCAAAACATTTTAAAGGGCACCTAATCCGGCATTTACATATCTAAATAGTTAAGCAACTTTTATAAATGTAATATATTTCTGCAATATTGAAATACCTGGACTTGGAAGAATTTTGTATTAGTTATTGTTGCAGTTTTAGAAAAGTGTGGGAAATTGGATATTTTAACAAAATAATATAATTTTTAAATGGTATATAAAATAAAAAGGAAATTTGCATAATTTTATAATAGTCAAGGGCAATTTTAAAAATACCAAAAAAGCAAGACCAAATAAAAAAATATATATATATGTGTGATGTTTCAGTAACAGCATTGTTGCCATATAAAGACAAAATTAGTGAATGTATTCAGTACCTTTGTCTGAAGATAGCCAAAATGTAACTGAAACCACACATAATGTAATTATTTGTATTCGGTCTTGCTTCCTTTTTTTTTAAATTATCCTTAGTACGCGTGGTACAGGCAATGATAACCATGGTGGGTAGGTAGCGACTGCTTTTACTGTAAGCGCACCACATGTCTACTTGTGATACATTGCTACCAGCTAAATGCATTTTCACTATGGTGTGATTTCCACATGATGGATCTGTAGACACATTATAATCTCTCCAGAGCTTAAGGTAGCAAACAGTACTTTCACATTATATAAATATCAATGCCAAAAGCCAGAGTTATGATAGCATGTTGCAGTGTAATGTAGACCTGCAGGATGGGAAAAAGCAATATTATTTCCGGCTTTAATTTGAAAAGTATTATGAAACGTTAAAAATATAATCTTAACTTTTGAAGCATGAGAAAAAATGCTAACTTGATGTGTATCAATTTAGTCTAAAAACAAACAGCATGTAAAAGTAAGCACCAATCGAAAGCATTTATTAGCTCTAACAGTGCTGCCCCCAGCGGTAAAAGACTGGAGCTAACGCTTCACGGGTTGGTAAAGTTTCTGTTAATATTACATTAACTTAACAATATTCCATGTCTTGCTAACACAAATTTTTAAAAATAATATGCATAAAAATAATGCAATTCCAAAAATCATAAATGAAGCATCATTAAATTAAATGGGAGAGAAATGGTGTTCCAAATTTTTTTTTTTTTTTGTTGTAAAACTTTGACCTTTATATTTTTACAAATTCTTAATGTACATAACCCAAACCAAATTGTCTATAAAATTCTGCAAACAAATATAATATTATAGAGGCATGAAAATACTAATGGTGTAAAAATCAAAACAGCAAAGTTATCCTGATAAATGCAATGAGCTATGATAAGGTGTGTTGCAGGCTAACAAAAACCTTAATTGAACCAGAAATGTTGATACCATTAAAAAAAATAATAAAATTTCAAGAATAGAGTTATGTAAATGAATTAAATGTGAAAAAATTAAAATAAAATAAAGTAAAAAAGCTTTATTGATGAAACTACAGTAGAGCAATAATGATAACAAATTATGTATTTACAAAAGTCAAGCTTACCAAAATAATTATTCGAAGAAATCTCTTTCAAAATTGTCAAAATCTA
>CP092864.1:50045829-50205040 GCA_030710605.1 Cordylochernes scorpioides
CTTTTCAATTTTATTTTGTCTCTTGTTTTTTCATGTGTTAAGCATATTTACGCAATTTTGGCCTTAAATACGCATTTATTGGTTTTTTCAGGAAGCCACTGGGATCAAAATTATTTTTGGTCCCAGTGGTACATCCTACTCCACGCTGACGAGCACCAACAGCGCGAAACGCGTTCGTGGATGGCTTTTCTTGACTTATCAAGAAATTGATTGGTCAAATATCAGGGAACAGGCTAAATCATTGTTTAGTTTATTTCTGTTTCACCAGATGGCGCTCTGCCTTCTGTAAAGCACATGTTTTCCTGGTCAGGATATGCCAACTTTGTTTTAAATATCAACACCTTACCTTTTAATTTTATTTTTATTTTTTTCAGGTATAAAGCGTATTTACGCAAGTTTGGCCTTAAATACCCATTTATTGGTTTTTCAGGAAGCCACTGGGACCAAAATTATTTTTGGTTGCAGTGGTACATCCTACTCCACGCTGACGAGCACCAACAGCGCGAAACGCGTTCGTTGATGGATTTTCTTGATTTATCAAGAAATTGATTGACCAATATCAGGGAACAGGCTAACTCAATAATTAGTTAATATCTGTTTCACCAGATGGCGCTCTGCCTTCTGTAAAGCACATGTGCTTCTGCTCAGGGTATGCCTACTTTGTTTTTAATATCAACACCTGACCTTTTTTAATTTTTTTTCTATTGTTTTTTCATATTACATTTTTTATATACTTATTACTTAGGCTATAAATTGAGAAGAGCCTCCCTCGATCGTAACCCATTGAAAAATATTCTGGAAATGGCCTATCATTAGGCTATTATATTTAATTAATAAAGTATATAACTGAATTCCAAATTTGAATTGTTATATTTTATTCTCTTTTGAAAATATAGAAATAATTTAACGATGAAATCACTGAAGACTTCAGAAACATCTTTTCCTTGACATTCTTGAATATATTTTGTACTTTTTATAACTCCATTTGTATTCTTCCATCATGTGTGTATCCCATCTTCCTAGATAACGGTTCTCCATTGTTTTGAAATCTTCATTTATCTTTTTATATTTATTTATTCACCTTATTCCTCACAGATATCTCTTAAAATTTCAGGAGAAGAGTTCAACTGGCGTTGTGATTAGTTTATCTCAATTCTCATGATGCCTTTAATAGATATGAAACTAGAAAGCAACTCGTTCACCAGTTCAAAATGTTTTCAGCTTTGCGTTTTCGCAGAAATGTTCAATAGCTACAACAAATTGAGTCCAGTCTTTTCTCTCAGCCACATTCATTGAATTTATGAAAGAAGGTTCTTAATAAGATGTCTGATATGTGGGCCAACAAAAATATCTGCGCTAATTTTTCCATACTTAAATAGAAGATTTCCCTTCTTATATATGTAAATAATAATCCGTTCTTATAACTAATAAAATTCCAGGAAACAAAAGACTCGAAAAAGATATAGTGATTACATTTAGAAGGTTTGATCATCTCATACGTAAAATCTCTATAGAAAGACACCTGGACGCGTCCAAAAGTGCATCGGATATTGTGATGATGGTCACATTTGCTAGATGGAGTTTTTTACCTCACAGTCTATATCTGTCACCATTTTCAGAATGTACAGGACCCTCTTGATTTTTCCGCTTTTGAGAAAACTGCCAATGACATAGACTCTTCCTTTCAATTTTTAAGGAAAGTGCCACATGGATGATGAAAAGGCAAAGGGTAGCGTTACAGATGATTCTCGATCCTGTTTTATAAATGACAGTTACCAAGGAAGAATTTGATGCGGTCTTGGTGGCAGATTACTCTTCTGAAAATATCAAGAAATACGCACAAAGAGCATATTATATATTTATAATTTTATCTGTTGATTCTTTCCGCTCAAAACCTATATCTATACTTAAGAGTTTCCAAGAGGTCGAATTCAGTATCAGTATAGAAGGAAAACTAAAAATTAAAATTACAGCGGTATGGTAGTTTAAACTGGCTAAACAGCTAGGAGGCTTGGCCACTGATGAGCTCGCCCTCATATTAATTCATAATTGCAGAAAGTGCGGCATAGATTTGTTCAATTTTCAAAATAAACATAAGCATAAAAAAATATATGTCTTATATTTACATTGTTGAAACACATTACTATGTTATAATAACTTGAAAATATTTGACGTTCAGCCAATTAGAATATCGGTTAAATAAATATAATTTTTTTTTTGATCCAAAATACGAGGGTTGTCCGTTAAATAAGTTCCACAGAGGTTTTTCATACAGAAAAACAGGTTTATTTGCCCTGAATTATACATTTTCGAAAATATCAGACTTTTTCATTTTTCTACATATTCCCCGTTTCGTTTGACGCATTTTTGCATTCGGTACACCCACTTATGGAACCCAGAGTCAAAGAACTCTGCCGCCTGGCAGCGTAGAAAGCCTAAAACCGCTTCTTCCAACTCGTCATCGTCCTGGAATTGGGTTCCCCCCAGGTTTTTCTTCAATTCGGGGAAGAAATGGAAGTCACTAGGAGCTACGTCCGGGCTGTAAGGTGGGTGTGACACCAATTCCCATTCAAATTCTTCGATGAGGGCAATGGTTTGATGGGCGGTGTGCGGCCGAGCGTTGTCGTGGTGAAAACGCACCCCTTTGGTTAACATCCCTCTCCTCTTGTTCTCCTCTCGCGTCGAAGTTGTTTTAAGGTCTCACAGTACCGGTCGGAATTGATTGTTGTACCCCGACGCATAAAGTCGCACAACAATAGACCCAAAAGACGGTAGCCATAAGTTTCCCGGCAGAAAGTGTTTGTTTAAACTTTAGAGGTTTCGGCGAAGAAGTGTGCTTCCACTGCTTGGATTGTTCCTTTGTCTCCGGTGTGGTGTAGTGTACCCATGTCACATCACCAGTAACGATCGAATCCAAGAATTCCTCTCCGTCAGTTTTGTGGCAATCGAGAAATTTCTGGGCCACATCAACCCGCTGCCGTTTATGGTCTTCAGTCAGCATTTTCGGAACCCATAATCCGCAGACCTTTGAATACCCTAAATGTTCACGCAAAATCTTGTTGATGGTGGTTTTACTGACATCAGGAACCAAATCGCAGAGCTTCCGCACAGTAACCCGTCGATCTTCAAGCATTGCCGCTTCGACTTTGGCAACTTGCTAAAGTGCTAAAATGCAAACAGACCCTCAATCTTTTGTCTTCTCTTCTCTCACCCAGGAAATTCACAGTATACCTTAACTCTAAATCTAGCAAGGAATATACTATATATAATGGCCTCCCACAGGGATCAGTCTTGTCTCCACTTCTTTATAACTGGTACACCCATGATATTCCCCAAACAACTTCAAAGAAATTTATTTACGCAGATGATACAGCCATTCTAGCCCAAGCAAAGACTTTCGAGGAACTGGAAATCCAACTGAATAAAGATCTTGAAACTCTACATAATTACTTTGAAAACTGGTCTCTGAGGCTTAATCCTGCAAAATCTGTACATTGCTGTTTCCATCTTAACAATCACAGAGCTGAAAGAAAACTCAAACTATTTATCAATAACTCTCAGATAACTCATAGCGAACATCCCAGATACCTAGGCATTCATCTTGACCGCACTCTCACCTTCAAATCTCATCTCACCAAGTTAATGGGGAAACTATCATCACGTAACAATATCCTCCATAAGCTGGCCGGCTCTTCCTGGGGCAGTGATGCCAACACCCTGCGTACTTCTGCCTTGGCATTGCTCTTCTCCACGGCTGAGTATTGTGCTCCAGTATGGGAGGGGAGCTGCCACACGAAGCTAATAGACACACAACTAAATTCTACCTTACGAATTATAACAGGGGTTTGCCAACCTACAAGAATCGACTGGCTTCCAGTTCTTGCTCACATCTCTCCGCCTGAAAGGAAGCCACCAAGAAAATGTACCAAAAACTCTTGGATTCACCCGACCTCGAAATTAACCCAATCCTACAGTCTCCCCCAAAACATAGACTAAAATCAAGGAATCCGATATGGTCCAGAGGAAACCAACTTCTCTCCCAAAATTTTAATATCTCAGAAGCATGGACAAATTCCTGGATCAGCTCCGATATCCCAAACAAGAACCTCATCACAAGCCCAAGTGTCAAGATACCAGGTTTTTCCCTCCCTCGACGAGAATGGGTGCTTCTAAACCGCTTTAGGACAGGACAGGGAAGGTGTGCAGAGCTGATGAAGTTATGGGGCTACACCAAAGATCCAAATTGTGCCCGCAACGTCCCACAATCAATGTCCCATATACTAGATGACTGCCCGCTGTACAAATTCAATGGAGGAATCTCCAATCTCCACTCTGTCACCCCGGAAGCCCTGAACTGGCTGAAGGCCTTGCCTCTCAGACTTTAATGACCGAGAAGTCCTCACTTCTTTTTTCTGGATTTGATTCATTTTGTCTCCTCTCTTATTGTAAAGACGTTGCTGTATCACCTCATAAGCATAAATAAATAAAATGGTTTCGTCCGAAACCGATGGCCGACCAGCACGCGGTTCATCGTGGACATCTGTTCGGCTGTTTTTAAATTTTCTGACCCATCTGCGCACCATCCCGGAACTCATACACCCTTCTCCATACACTTGACAGAGTTCAGTATGAATGTCCTTCGCCGAATTCTTCTTTGCGGCTAAAAATCGAATTACTGACCGTAATTCGCAGCTGGCGGGAGACACGATGGGAAGCTCCATCACTAACGGCTGCTCAGCCAAGACTAAGCTTACCAGCGACGTGTCCTTGATGGGAAATTGAAGTGGGGGAGAACAAGCTACGAGCCCGTGCAGTCGGCTCGAGCCTAAAAGCGATCCTCACGACAGTGGTGCCCCGTGGAACTTATTTAACGGACAACCCTCGTATAAATGTGTTCTACTTTATTCAACTATAAATACAAAGCGCGATGTCCCGCCAAGGACACTGGCGCCCAAAGGAAAGCAATACAAGAGAGAGAGAGAGAGAGAGAGGGAGAATCTTTTTATATATCCAAAAATAAATGCACAAAGGCATTTACCATATTCTTTAAATTGGCTTCAAACAAGCATACTATATACATAGGTAATTTAATTTAAACACACCTCAAAATAAAGAAAAAAAGGAAAAAACATATATACAGCACATACAGTTACAATTATACCTAACACTTGAGATTATTTGAAAACTTTGATATAAATTTACAAAATCTATTTAATTCAATGTATGAGTCCCTGCTGGATATCAGTTCTCTTGGATCGGTACAGAGAATACCGTTACTGAGTCTGTAGTCTTGAAATGCTGGGCACTTAAGTAAAAGATGAGTAGAATATTGAATGCGGCATCCACAAAAACAGCCCGGATCCTCCGATGCGCGGATTCTTTCCAGAAAACTCCCGAAATTACCATGGTTGGTTACAAATTGTGTGTTGTGGAAATTAGGGCGAAAATAATTTGGAATACCCCGGTTGAAAAAACTTGTAAATGTCTCGTTTGTATTATTCAGTAAGAGCAACATTCTTTCGTCTATATAGGATTTTATTATAAAGGGAATATCGATGTTGTATTTTTGCTTGTCCTCGAACGATAAGTTATTCAAGTCAAATTTCATATTTTTTGCTTCTATGTAATCTGGAATCAATGGAGTTTTAGCCAAACTGTGAACACAGTTTTACGAAGTTGTCTTGTATGCTTGTATGCTCCATATCGATTTTTTATTTAAAAATTTGAACCATATTTCTGATCCATATGTTAAAGTTGATCTGAATAAAGGTTTATGCAATGTAATTCTTTTATGGGAGCTCAGACCCCATGATTTGCTGTAAAGAGAGAATAGAACATTTTTTATTCTTTGAGTTCTGCTCACTATTTCCTCTATATGAAATGCAAAATTCAATTTATTTTTTCTTCTATGATTTGCAATTGTTATTCATAAAATTTTTATTTTTTGTACTGGTAAAATTAATCCACTTTTAAATTTAACTGGGATCTTCTCTTTATTATGCAAATAAATAATGTTAGTTTTTTCGGAACTGATTTTAACTTGTTCTTAATACACCATAATTCGATAGTATTTAATGATTCCTCTATATCTATTTTCAGTGATGTTAGATCTTTATTCCAGCATATTACCGATATATCATCCGCATAACAAATCAACTCACAATTGGGCACCTGAAAATTCATCAGCAAATCATTCAGTAAAATTGTCCATAGAAGTGGAGAAAGAGGACCGCCCTGAGGACACCCCTTGGAATTGTCTTTGAAGTTGTTAAATTGTCGTAACTGAAAGAAATGGTCCTGGAATTTAAATATGATTGTAGAATTTTGATCAATTTTTCCGGTAAATTATCTGAGTCTATTCTTTATATAAATGTGTTGGTGCGTTCTTTCCGCGAACACGCGTCACCACGTCGAACCACTCGCTTAGAGATATTGGTGCTGCCACACGGGTTAGATGCTTGTCGGACGCTGGAATGCCCTCTGTCAGCGTCTCATATAGCACTTCATGTGGGAGGGAAGTTGAAGGCCCATGGCGCCACTTCTGTAAATTTTGTCCCGCCAATTTGATGGCGAAGAACTATGCATATGACGATTTGTTGGTGTCGGGGTACAAGTCTATGAGGGTTTCTCTGGCTTGCATGTAAGACAGCATGTATGAAGAGAGTTAGGGCGCTTTTCTACAGGAATCGCGACCGACTTGCGAGACTTTCTGAGTGTGTTAGGAGCGCCTGGTACTACTGTCTATCATAGACCTGAAAGAAGGTAGTGGCTGAGTATTTACCTTCGTAGAGTTCGTAGAATATCTCAGCTTTGTCCACTCTCTGTGGACCACTCCTCAGGTTGGTGAGGATGGCAAACAGCTGGACTAGCGCCCCGGCTAGGAGGCTCTCTCCGTTCACGTCCCCCGGTGTAGTGTGTCGGTCAAAGAGTCGTTCTATTTTTATTCTTCCTGTAGATTGATAAGTCCTTCATCTTCGGGTTACTTCCCCTTCCACACTTATCCAGTATACTTTTTCCCTGTGGTGTTTGTGAAAGCAAAGTTGCTGTCAACTAGACGTTTGGGGTGGATTGTAATGATTTTTCAGTCCTTATCGAAGGAATGAGGGCACAAGATCGATCGATCAAGGGAACCGATGCATACAGAGAACACAGGGGGAGAGTGAGCTCACGTCCCGCGATTTACATGGAAGCCAGGAAATATATCTAGTATGGATGAGGCTCGGAGACCCTACTACCGCTTCCCCAGTCGGGTTGGGTCATGTGACCTATATTGAGGTTTGTATTGCTCACTCATTACGTAATGGAAGTTGAAGAATCGCCTTGATTGGTCCTAATGACTGGAAACCATCTTTGATGGTTAGGGAGAAAATATGAGGATGGAGCATTGACCCTATTAAATTTGTCTTTAGCGAATTCAACCCCGGGGACCTTTGTCTTTGTGTTTTCTCTGAAATAGGAGTCTTTGACCTGGCGCTAATGATGCGAGATTGGCAATCGTTTTCTTAATTCTAGACCTAACTGCTATCGTTTTCTAACATCTATAATCGCGTTGGCTCCTTTTTCTCTGTCCATCTGGCATGAAGTCCATATTTTATTTGGCTCTTGACATGGTACATTATACAGTAGATCATATGTAGTTTGGTACAGTGTTTAAGGTGGTGGGAAATATGCAGGGAAATGGCAGAATGACTGGCTTTTTATATTGTAATATATGAAGCCAAAATTATCGCAGTATACATTTGATCAAACTATCAGTTATAGACAAGAGTCAAAGTTCACAATCCTAAATACAAATGAATTACATGAGCATAGGATCATGGTAACCTCAGTTCAGATGTGACACCCCAGGAATATGAGGATGGACTATGAGTAATCCTGGAATCGCGGGTCAATCTGGCAGCATGGCGACTATTTTCTGCTACTGTTCTCAGGATATTCTGCCTTTCTTGGGCTAATTAATAACTTAAATTATATGCTAATCGTTTTCAGAGAAGCAATATTTTCTAAGAATTTCGACATTTTCTATGCAGCCTTTCCATTTCCAAGTAAAATGTATTTACCTTATTTTTAAATTTATTTGACTTGATGGAGGTTTATTCTCATTTGTATCAAAAACCTACAGTTTTACTGCCAGTTATATCTCTAGGGCCCTTCAAAATCAGACTAAATTTCTTATATACCCTGAAATTGGTATAGAATTCAGGGTTGTTTGAAATAATTTTGGAAATAATACTTTAATTACGAATTTATGAATATTCTATACATGATGTAATAATTAGAAAGTTTTCTCTGAACTTCTTATCAAAATCACCTTTGAATAAAACACCAATATATTAAAAGAAACATATCAGCGTTACTTTAGTTTCAAAATTACTGCTGTTTACAGATGTATTCGCTTTACCAAAGAAGGAAGATATAGATGATTGCTGACAAATTTATTTTAATCCCATAGATTAATTTCTCAGCACTAGTAATAACGTTTCCGCTATCGATATGTTGTGTTTTAGAATTCCTAGAAAGATTTGATGGGTAAAATATAGGCCTATAATTTTGTTTGGCTTCTAATTTATTTTTCAGGTTTTGAATATATTTATAATTATAGAACCTTTTGATTCATCTGTGAACAATCCCCTTTACTGAATTTAATTTTTTGAATAATTAATGTGAAACTGGGGTTCCAATTTACTCTATCATGTTAATCATATTGTGTTGACTTTTCTTTTGTTGATTTATAATGATATTTTGGTGTTTCTAATCTCTCTTTATGGTTCAGCCTGACAAATACATTTAATAATTGAGACTCACATATGAATATGTAGATGGAAAATATGCCGGGGAGAAAATTAATCCATGGAAGTAATGGGCACTTCTCCCGTCAAAATAAACGTCAGAATCTGACGCCATCTACGGACCGTCGCCGCAACTAGCGGCCTCGGGTCAGTGACAAAGCCACAACACCATCTATGGCAAACTGATAAGCGTCCCCCTAGAGACCATGGTTTCGGGGCTAATGGCCTTCATCAGTCTAGGGCGGACTTTATTCCATGAGATCCACACGGGATCTAATGTAATCCTCACAATCTACCAAAGAGGAGTTTTGCTGGCAATGTGGCTGGGCCATATCTATGGCTAGAACATAGATGGAAAAGCTAGTTGCGGCGACGGTCGATAGATGGCGTCAGATACTTACGTTTATTTTGACGGGAAAAGTACCCATTGCTTCCATATAAATATGTATATTTTAAAATGTGATAAATAGTATCGTAATCTCATATTTTTTTCGCACATTGGAAACAAACCATTTAACATATTAAAGGGAATAAAAGTATATTTTTATTGAAAAAAAGATTGCCTCAATTCCTAAATAGTATTAGAGAGATAATTTGATATTTTGGAAATAATATTATAAATAGTTAGATAAGACTTAGAGCTCCAAGAAGCGGCCAGGTATAAAACATTGGCAAAACCGCTGAGAGAGTTCACCACTGATGAGTCAAGTCCTCCTAATATAATTTCATAGAAGTAAGGACAGGAAAGTTTGTTTTATATCTAAAAATATACCTTTGTACTTTTATGTTTCCAATACTTATAGTTAAATATGCGATATGATAAAATATGTATTTATGATTTGATTTTTAAACCAATGAACATACCTATACCCAGGAAAGAATATCCAACAAATTTATTCATGGGTTATATTACATCTTTCTATGTAGCTTCCATTTAATTGGTCAACCATGACATTCTGGTGAGACGGATCGGTACAACTTCCAAACACAGTAGGTCGTGGATCAAGGTCAAAGAACCACTTAAAGCGGCAGCACTCCAGATGATTGTTTGCACATTCAATAAAATAAAATATTTATATCTGAAACATTGTGATACATTTTCATTATATTATAAAAGTGTATTTGTAGAAAAATATAAGAAAAATTTATATTGGAAATTGAATAAATTAATTGGATTCAAGTTCTATCATTTTTATATCCACAAAGTTATACTTACACATAATTCGCCAAAGCTTTTTCTAATAATCTTTTCATATAACTAACTTGCATACTAATTCTGTACATATTTAAAATATCTTTAATTTTTTCTTTCAAAAGTTTTGTTTATCTTTAAAGTGCAAGTATCCCGAGGGGGACCTAGCGCTCTAAGTCTGAATAAAGAATAAAGAAATTTTATTATAGATCAATATCTTAACGCAAAATTTCCACTGATATTTTAGCCACAGATTTGTTTTAGCCACTTTGCCGTCTAAACCACTCTTTGTCAGATTTTGAAGACTCCATTAGATCCCTTGTGGGTCTCATGGACTAAAGTTTGTCCTTGGCTAAAGGGAGCCATTAAACCGAAACCATGGTCACCGAGTTGGTGCTTTTAAATATGCCAAAGCTGGTTTAATGGCTTTGTCACCGACCCAAGTCCGCTAGTTTTCCACGGCATTCATTAGATGATGTCTAAATTTGACGGAAGAGGTGAACTTTTATATTTTATGTACATATATTAAAAAGGTAAACATTGAATTCTAAAATATTTAAATGTCCAATATTTCGATGTGAATATAAATATCTAGTCATATTTTATACATAATCTATTTTTTTTAAATAATAAGAATAACATTTTAATTGAACAAGAATTAAAAACAATATCAATTATCAGAATTATTTGAAAATTTGTAATAATATTTCAATATTATATATTCATATAAATTGAATAATAAAAAGACCCATTTCTCCAAACAACCCAATAATCAACGGAGGAGTATTGTAAAATCCGTAATATCGGGAAAGCACAATAGCATCAACAGGAGAAGAATAAACTTTTCAGAAATTTATAATATACTATTTACTGAGCCCATCCCATAGCCCCCAAATGTAAAAGTCCTCTCTGAGTAACAATAGTGACACCAGATGTATGTCCTTTTACCTTAATTATGGCCTAATAGCTAAGTTTTGCTTCCATAGTTATATTTCAGACCTCCATATTTATTTATTCTTCTATTTGATATTCAAACACAAGGTATTAAGACCAAATCCAAATAAATAAATGGTGTGTGACGTTTCGGTAACAGCGTTGTTACCATATTCAGACAATAGTACTGAATGAGAAATTTTACACAGCATGTTTTAAATAGTTACTGTTATCAAGTGTCTATATAGATAATACCGTAACAGAGTTTTCCATTGTAAATTCCTGAGCTATCTCCTCCGAAGATTCTGAACTACACATAACGATCTATATACCAAAATTTTCGTTATTTTTTCTTCCTATGATAGGCCTGTTTTTATTTTCCTAATGTTAACAGTTATTTTTATTTTTTAATTTAATCTATTTTACAATCGTAGATTTTTTGCATTTATCATCATCAATTCGTTTGTTTTGAAATGCGTTGTTTTGTCTTATTACCTTTTACTAATTTATAATATATGTTTCTGATTCATTTGATTATGATTATAATTTGTAAGTACTTTTTTTTTTCTCATAAATAGGCTGAGGTTATATTATTTTTCGAATTGTAGATTGAATTATTACTTTTATTCTATAATAATTATCTTTTATATGTGTTTGTTATAGTTTTTCATTTGAATTTAGCACAATTTTTGTATCTGGTTATCTTTTTTGGCATCTTTTCATCTCTCTTTGGCATTTTTTTTTCTTCTTATTAATAAGACCTAATCCAAATAATTTAATAGTGTGTGAGGTTTCAGCAACAGCATCAGACAAAAGAATAAATGAACTAAAGAATAAAATCTCATTTTTTCTTTTGTCTGATGATGGTGACATTTAGATTAGGTCTTTTTTTTTTTATTAATTTGTTATAGTTTTTCATTTGAATTTAGCTCCATTTTTGTGTCTTATTTAATAAATGAACTAAAGAATAAAATCTCATTTATTCTTTTGTCTGATTTTTGTGTCTGATTTTCTTTTTTTCAGTATCTTTCATAATGCCTGATTTGATTACTAGATCTGTTATAGTTTTTCATTTAAATTTAGCTCCATTTTTGTGTCTGTCGTTTTTTTTTTTCTTCTCATAAATAGGCTGATGCTGTATTTGTGTACTCAATTGTTGCTTTTTGTGTCTGGTTTCTTTTTTGCAGTATTTTTTTGGAATCCTTTTTTTTTTTCATCAATTGTTTCCTCACATGCTTGGAATTTTCTTTTTTATGCCTGTCCTGGCTTTCAGTTTTATAGTTTTCCTCTGCTTGGTTCTTATTTTACCTTTTTTTTTCAGCGTCTTCTGTCATGCCTCGAAAAGGCCGTGGAAGACTCACTCCCCTAACAGCTAGGCGTGCTAATATGACTCGCCACAGACACAAAACCCCAATTGCTATTTCTCTTGTTTACTTTTTTACCAATGCCTATAATTTTTCACCTGAAAGATTTTTTATTTTATTTGTTATTCAATAAATTATTATCACTTATTTTTTGGTCTTCTTTTTACTTACTTATTTTACTGGGGGTTGATGGAAGGATGGTCTAAGCCGTTGGTTTTCGACCGCTACGACCCGGGTTCGATTCCCGCATTGGGCACGTTTTTCTGAAAAATTAAAAAAAAAATGCTCCAATGGCTTCCGATTCTTGCAAAAGTCCAACCCCACCAGCAAGCGCAAGTAATCAAACGGGGCTCTGGCACATTTGTAAATGCAAAGTCGAACTGCTTTTCACATGTTTAGACATGTGGTGTACTTACAGTTAAAGCAGTCGCCTACTCTACCCACCATGATTATCAAGGCCTGTACCACGTGTACTAGGGATAAGCAAAAAAAAAAAATTTACTCATTGATCTATAAATACAATTATTTGCATACAATTATTCACATACAAATATATGCATACAATTATATACATACACTTTTCTACATTTTTGCACACTGCAGTCTAATATGTTGTTAATAATAGGGGTTTTAGACAAATATCAACTGTTGAAATTTGATTTTCCAAAATAGTTGAATTATCGAAAGTGTCGAATTAGTTTGTCATATGATAGGCCGTAGGTCGAGACATCCAAAAATGGTCGAATTATCGTGTGTTGAATTAATTAGATTATATTGTATATATAAAAATATAGAATTGTTGTTTTTAATGAGGTCTTTTAAATGAATTTATTCCTTTAATATGTTGTCATATCTGCAATTTTTTTTCATTTCCAAAATATTTATTTACACTTTCACCAATGCCTATAGGATCTTTGCGATGGAACAGGTATGGTGTTCTAGCGCATGTGCTCTCATGTCCTTGAAGCACATATACTGACAGTACCCAAAGTTGAACACACTGTATAATGTCTGAAATATATGACTATAAAGAGGGCTCAAGGCCAAACCTTTGCTACAAGAGCCTGTGTTTACGCACAGACGACTTTATGTTTTTAATGAGGTCTTTTAAATGAATTTATTCCTTTAATATGTTGTCATATCTGCAATTTTTTTTTTCATTTCCAAAATATTTATTTACACTTTCACCAATGCCTATAGGATCTTTGCGATGGAACAGGTATGGTGTTCTAGCGCATGTGCTCTCATGTCCTTGAAGCACATATACTGACAGTACCCAAAGTTGAACACACTGTATAATGTCTGAAATATATGACTATAAAGAGGGCTCAAGGCCAAACCTTTGCTACAAGAGCCTGTGTATACGCACAGACGACTTTATGTTTTTAATGAGGTCTTTTAAATGAATTTATTCCTTTAATATGTTGTCATATCTGCAATTTTTTTTTCATTTCCAAAATATTTATTTACACTTTCACCAATGCCTATAGGATATTTGCGATGGAACAGGTATGGTGTTCTAGCGCATGTGCTCTCATGTCCTTGAAGCACATATACTGACAGTACCCAAAGTTGAACACACTGTATAATGTCTGAAATATATGACTTTAAAGAGGGCTCAAGGCCAAGCCTTTGCTACAAGAGCCTGTGTTTACGTACAGACGACTTTATGTTTTTAATGAGGTCTTTTAAATGAATTTATTCCTTTAATATGTTGTCATATCTGCAATTTTTTTTTCATTTCCAAAATATCTATTTACACTTTCACCGATGCCTATAGGATCTTTGCGATGGAACAGGTATGGTGTTCTAGCGCATGTGCTCTCATGTCCTTGAAGCACATATACTGACAGTACCCAAAGTTGAACACACTGTATAATGTCTGAAATATATGACTATAAAGAGGGCTCAAGGCCAAACCTCTGCTACAAGAGCCTGTGTTTACGCATAGACGACTTTATGTGACTTTTTCACGTGTGCGAACTTTGGATAGCATACATGTAAAGTTGAACCCAAGTATATATAAAATGTAGTTTTTAATGAGGTCATTTAAATGAATTCCTATTATAAATCGTCTCCTTTGAAATATAGTTTGTAAATTTATATTCTGATTTATTTTATCCTTTTTTTTTCATTTCCAGAATATATATTTACACTTTTCACCAATGCCTAAAGTTTCTCACCTGAAAGAAAAAAAACTCCGCCTTTGCCGGTCCCAAGCCAGGATGAAAAAGGAGGAGGGGGAGCAGTAACAAGCTCACTAAAAAAACCTGGGCTCAGCTGGCCCGGCTGATAGTACCTTGTAAGGGCTCCTAATCCAGGGATACATTCTTTTGGAGCTAAGTCAGTGGCCTGCCACTGAGTAGTGCTCCCAGTCTTGATGAAAAAGGCAGACGCATTCTACTTCACCCAATCGTGATGGTTGTTAATTTCAAGCTTTACAAGCTTGACACTCTAATATGATTGAGTGAAGATAAGAAAGGAGAAAAAAATATTTTTTGTATTTTTTTTTTTGCAATAATCTATTTATTATCAATTAATTTGATTTTGGTCTTTATTTATTATTCCCCTGCTCTATACATACATTTTGAAGTTATATTTGAGCAACAAACAATTGTTGAAATTTAAAATGGTCGAATTATCGATAGTGTTGAATTACACTTTGTTATATGATAGGCTGTAGGTCAAGACAACAAAACATGGTCGAATTATCAAGGTTATATTGTATATATAAAACTAGAAATGTAGTTTTAATGAGGTCCTTTAAATATTTTCATTCCTTTTATATGTTGTCTTATCTGCGATATAGTAGCATTTTTTGCAATTTTATTTGCTGATTTGTGTCATTTTTTCACTCTAAATATATTTATTTAAACTCTTCAACTAATGCCTATGGTTTCTTTCCTGAAATTGCTTAGCAAACATGAGTTGGTTGTATTGTTATGCTTCGGAGATATTTTAATCCTAAGCAGGGTCTTTACGAATGGTACACGTATGGTTACACAGTGCATGTGCTCTCATGTTCTTGAAGTAGTGTAGATGTGTTGTTTGCACTTTTATTTTCTGATTTGTTAGTATTTTTCTTCTTTTTTCATTTTAAATAATTTTTTAGGCATAGGAACCAATGCCTATAGTTTCTCACCTGCGGGCCCTTCGAGTAAACCCGGGGCGTTGCAATTTTATTTGCTGATTTGTGTCTTTTTTTTCCACTCAAAATATATATTTTTAAACTCTTGAATTACAGTTTGTAGGTAAGGACATCAAAACATGGTCGAATTATCGAGGTTATATTGTATATATAAAACTATAAATGTAGTTTTAATGAGGTCATTTAAATGAATTCATTCCTTTTATATGTAGTCTTATCTGTGATATAGTAGTATTGTTTGCAATTTTATTTGCTGATTTGTGTCTTTTTTTTGCACTCAAAATATATATTTTTAAACTCTTGAATTATAGTTTTTTATATGATAGGCTGTAGGTCAGGACAACAAAACATGGTCGAATTATCGAGAGTGTCGAATTACAGTTTTTTTATATGATAGGCTGTAGGTCAGGACAACAAATCATGGTCGAATTATCGAGAGTGTCTAATTACAGTTTTTTATATGATAGGCTGTAGGTCAGGACAACAAAACATGGTCGAATTATCGAGAGTGTCTAATTACAGTTTTTTATATGATAGGCTGTAGGTCAGGACAACAAAACATGGTCGAATTATCAATAGTGTCAAATTAAATTTGTTATATAATAGGCTGTAGGTAAGGACAACAAAACATGGTCAAATTATCGAGGTTATATTTTATATATAAAACTATAAATGTAGTTTTAATGAGGTCATTTAAATGAATTCATTCCTTTTATATGTTGTCTTATCTGTGATATAGTAGTATTGTTTGCAATTTTATTTGCTGATTTGTGTCTTTTTTTTTTAATAGCCTTACTCCCAGAAGAATGCCTCCACACCAGTTATACTCTAGGTTGGTGCTATTATTATGCTTCTGAGAAATTTTGATCTTAAGCAGGGTCTTTACAATGGTACATGTATGGTGATACAGTGCATGTGCTCTCATGTCCTTGAGGTACAAATACTGACAGGGGCCAATATTGGACACACTGTATTGGTGTCAAAACATCTTTGGCTCCTTCAGATATCAACATTCCCTTCATTCTGAAGAGGCAAGAGTTTCCAATAGGGTTGGCTTTTCCTATGACTATAAATAAGGCTTAAGGCCAAACCTTTGCTAGAGTGAGTTTCTTGCTACAAGAGCCTGCATTTATGCATGGACAACTCTATGTGGCTTTTTCACGTGTGTGAACTTTGGATGGCATACAAGTAAAGTTGAAGCACAAATACTGACCGGGACCAATGTTGGACACACTGTATATTGGTGCCAAAAATATATTTTGCTCCTTCAGATATCAGCCTTCCCTTCATTCTTAAGAGGCATCAGTTTTCACTAAAGTTGGCTTTTGCTATGACTATAAATAATATTTGGGTTCTTGCTACATACGCATGGACAGCTCTATGCGGCTTTTTCACGTGTTTGAACTTTGGACAAAATACATATAAAGTTGAACCCATGTATGAATAAAAATAGAAATTAATTTTTAATGAGTCCTTTAGATTAATTCCTTTTATAAGTAGTCTCCTCTGCAATATAGTTGACAACCTCTTTTTTCTGATTTATTTTCATAAACTTTTTACTAATGTCTATAGTTTCTTACCTCAAAGGAATTTTTTTATATTAGTTGTTTGTTAATACACTATTATCAATTATTTAGATTTTGGACTTTTCTTTATTCACTAAATTCTCCCATTTCTCTATACATAAATTTTGTACATTTTCAGTGGCTGTCATCGCCTCTGTAATACCTTTTTACCGGTAAGGTTGTATTTAAACAACAATCGACTGTGTAAATTTGATTTTTAAAACGGTCGAATTATCGGAAGTGTCGAATTATTGATAGTGTCGAATTACAGTTTGTTATATGATAGGCTATAGTTCAGGACATCAAAACATGGTCAATCTATACTTTTAAAGTCTCTGCAGGCCCTTTGGGTAAACTCTGGGCGTTGCCCGGGTCACTCGGCTAGTATTTTTAATAACGCCATCAAGATCTCTGGCGCTTTACCAACTTATCAGAATTTATAAAAATTTTAAAAAAATTGAGATTAAATGAATTTTATTTACAATATTTCCCCCCTATGGAAAAATGTAATATGGAAAACGAGAAAAAGAAGGTTATTCGAAAGGCGGTTGATAACAGAAATGATAAATGGATTGAAAAATAAAGTGACGAGTTCACACTTTTTATTTATTTATTTATCATATGGTTTTACAAAGGTAAACTAATAAAGTTTAATTAAATTTATTATAACTAAACGATACGAAATTGATGAATAATTATTAAATCTTCTTCTTTCTATCTCCACTCAATCATATCAGGGTATCAAGCTTGTAGAGCTTGTTGATGGTGTCTGCTGGGGGTGAGTAGAGCTCATTAAAAGAGATTTGACAATAATAATGATTGGGTGAAGTAGAATGCGTCTGCCTTTCTCATTAAGACTGGAGCACTAATCAGTGGCAGGCCGACTTAGCTTCACTTAGCCGCCTCTGACATGAGGAACAGACACCATGTGCAGCCGCTTCTAACATGGAGTACAGACTCATCCTGTATCCCTGGATTAGGAGCCCTTACAGGGTACTATCAGCATGGCCAGCTTAGCCCAGGTTTTTCAGCGAACTTATCACTCTCCCCTCCTCCTTTTTCATCCGGTTTGGGACCGGCAAAGGCGGAGTTACATAGTTATTAAATAATTCTATGTTTCTAATAATTTCTATTGGAATGGCGCCCTCCTATTGGTTGGCTACGATCACGCCATCTTTTACCCCCCCCCCCCTCATCATGCCCCCCCCCCACTCGCTTTTTTTTTGTAATGGCGCTCTCCTATTGGTTCGCTACGATTGCGCCGCCAATGCGCGAGACACTTCTGTCACCGTTTGCTTTTGGTTCAGTGGTAGAATGCTCGCCTGCCACGCGGGCGCCCCGGGTTCGATTCCCGGCCGATGCATTTTTTTTTTTACAATTTTTAAAACTCATTTATATATTATACAAGAATGACATCCACGGCGCCAATTTATAATTGTAACGAATAGTATTTTAATAAAAGCATTTAATCGGGTAAACCCCGGGCGTTGCCCGGGTCATTCGGCTAGTTTAAACAATATACCAGATAAGAAGAATATAGTTTTATGATAAAAATAGGAAATTATTCTCAGAATTAAAAGTGGAAAAATCCATTTGTTTATTATTTAGATATAATTAAAAGCATGTCAATAAATAATATTGATAGTTCCTCTTTCTTCCATTCTTTTAATTAAAGCACATTTCTTTCGAATGTAAAATGCTTCTTCACAAAATTGTTTCTTGAATAATTTTTCTAATAATCAAGTATAATTGTTTCTTTTAGGTTAAAATTATTATGGCCTGTGACTTTTCTATGTTCTACAAGTGCAAAATTCTCAAATTTATCCTATTTTAGAGCATATTTATGGTTTTTCATTAACCTAAAAGAAACAAAGATTCTAGATTTTGATAAAAAATATTTTAAGAGACAATATAAAAAGGCCTTTTACATTCGAGATAAACGGGCGTCAATTAACAGAATGGAAGAAATAGGAAAAATCAATAATATATATATATATATATATAATAATAAATAGTTATTTAATTTTATAGTCCAGTTTTGTATTAAGATTATCTTCACTATTATGATCATTTAAATTCAAATTATAAAATTTGTAAAATGTTATTAATTTGTAGATAGAGAGAGAAAAAAAAAATCCTTTACTTCTAATACATCCTCAAGTTAATTATATATTTATAATTAATAACAATAAAAATTAACAACGTAACGTCTATTACATCGGCTTTTACACGTCATTTAGACATATTCTAATCCTATATATAGAATAATCGAAGAGAGAATATATATAATAGTTAGAAAAAAGAGAGAAAGACAGAACCATGCACTTTTAATCAAACTAATAATAAGGAAAAAAAAAAAAAGTTTTGTAAAGAAGGTAGATAAGATTGTTAGTATATATATATATATTTTTATTATTTTATATTTTATCCTTTTTTTTTTAAGATTTTTAAAGGTTTTTTTTATTTTATAATATGATTATAAATAGTTGTATTTAGTAATATATCTATAGTATGAATTAACATTTGTTATAAGTTTGGATATTATGTTTTGAAACCCTAATGGTAGACCAGACATACACAAAAAACTTTAAATTGAAATAAATTGGAAAAAGAGATCTGCTGGACCGGGGATCTTCAGATAAAAGTCCAACGACATTTCACCCCTTCTTTATTATGTCATAGATCTCTTTTAAACCGGATTTTATGTGTTAATATTAAGTTGTTTCAGTGAAATATTTAAATGAACATATATAACAGATACAAGTGTTAACAAATTCAAACTGTAAATCTACCTCGACCGCGGCGTCCTCCATTGTGAATATCTATTTCTGGCTGACACATGTTGCGGGAGGGGAATGTCCCCCCACATTTCAAATTTAGACCATTTATTCAGAATTTTTTTGAACAACAAGAAAATTAAAGAAGAAAGGAAAAATAGTTAAGGGAAGAAAGCTGAATTTCATAATCTTTACAGCTAGTTATATCAAAGTAACTGATTCAACACTTATTCATCTTTTAATATTCCTTTAAAAAGGCAAATTATAAGAGTTTAATAAAGCTATTAATTGTGCAAATTCATCTTTATTTAACTTCCATTTTCCTCCCCAGAAATTGGAGATTAAATAAAATGAACTTTATACTATAACACTTTAAAAATCTTGTGAGAATATCTTTTAATCAGTTATTTAATCAAAGTTTAATTAACTGTAAAAGATTATAAATTTGTATTAGTTAATATTAAGAGAAATTATAGGAAGTTGATTTCATAAATGGATATTTCCATTTATTTTTTTTTAATATTTTATAATTGATATACTGTTGAAATATTTTACTTGTTTGATACTAAATTTGTTTTTAATAAATTCCATGTTTAAATTTTTAACATCTTCTATGAAATTATCTAATATATTATTTATTCTATAAAATCTTAGAAACTGACCATAATATATACCTTTACAGCAATTTAATGATATATTAGAATTCATATTACAGTATTTTATAATATTGAAATTATAATTACTCTTTTTATTATAAACTCTAACAGCACTATTTGTAAGGTCTATATTCAAGTCTAAAAAGTTAACTTTTTTGTTTCTATAAATTTTTTCATTGTTCTTAAGTTTCAAGTATTTAGGATATATTTCAGGTATTAATTTTTTAAACTGTGGATTATTAAATATTAATATGTCATCTACATATCGGAATATTTGCCAATTAATATTATTTTGTAGAAAGTATTCTCTTTCGTACCAGAACAATATTAGATTTGCTAATAACGGACTAGAAGAAGTTCCCATGGGAACGCCTTCTGATTGAATATATATTTTATTTTTAAATTCTATATAGTTAAAATTTAAAAATGTTTCCAGTAGAGTTTTTGCTGTTTTAAGATCTAATTTAAATGTTTTATATCTGTTATGAATAATTTTAATGTAGAAAGTTTTGTCATTAATGAATTCATTAAATAAATTGGTTATTTTATTATTTAGATCTCTTAAATTTATTTTAGAATATAGGTCCTCAAAGTCAAATGTGTGTACTGTTTCAATGTTTGTCCAATTGTTCATTAAATAATTAATGATTTTTTTATTTGAGTCGATAAATTTATAATTATATTTATTAGTTAATTTATTTATAATAAATTGTAGTGTTGAAGCTAATTGTATAACAATATTTTTTATGACTGAATTTATACCAGATGTGATTGTTCTGAAAGAAATAGGTTTTTTGTGTAGTTTAGGAATTATATAGAACTTTGGTATGTTTGGATTTTTGTGGTTATTATAAATTTTTAGTGAATTTTCAACATTTTTGATGTCTTTTTTGATTTTTGTGCCTGTAGTTCTAGCAAAAGTGTATTTATGATTATTATCAATTTCCTTTTTTAGTATATCGTGGTATAGATTTTTACAAATTAAAGATAAATTATTGGAACATTTATCTATAGGAGTGATAATATAGTCCTTCTGTAAATTAATTATATTTTCTTTAAAAAAGGAATGTCTGAATTGGGTTTTGTGTATTTAAGTGTATTATTATAATAATTTATAATTTCCTTTTTAATATTATGTTTCCATTCCAGAAAAGTAAATTCTGGAATATTGTATTTTATACTAGTTTTATTTATGAAAATATCTATATCTTTTAATATAGATTTAATTGTATTATTATAATTGTGTTTAATTTGAGGTATATATTTATACCCTTTATTTAAAATTTCTTGATATTCTGGATTTAAAAAAGAAAAATTGCTAGTTAATATATGACCTGAGAACTTATATTTATCAATATAGTTGTTGCAATTACATTTAATTTTTTTAAAATTTGCCAAATTATTAATAAATTGGTTATAATTGCAAACTAAATTACCTATATTTTTATTGTATCTCCAGATTGTTTTGAAATTTAAATTTTTTATAGGGAAAAGATTATTGATGATTTGGTTATTAAAATATCATTAAATTTAATATGATTAAATAAATTGTTATTAAATTTAATGATAATATTAATGTTATTAGTAGCTTGTTTAATTTTTCTGTATTTAAAGATATCGTGTGTGATATCTATTAATCTGTTAGTCAGATTATGAATTTTAATATATTCTATGAGTTTGATAAATTTATTATTTTTTAGTTTAAATAATGTTTTAATAAATTTATCGACGAAGTTGTTAGTGTACATTTGTTTTGGGTCCAGTAATTCTTCAAATTCAATGTAACCTAATTTATTTGTAGTTTTACCTCTAGTTTTATTAGGTTAAGTTTTAAATTCATTTTTTTTTGTATTTGCAACTGATTTCATAGGTTGAAATTTCTTCTGTTTGTGGTTTGTATGTGTAGTTTAATTCGTCGTTAAGTCCATAAGGGAATAATGTGTTGTGTTTATAAATGTAGTTTTTTTCTAATAATAGTCGTTGTTTTTTGTTTTGACATATGTCTAGTATTTCTATCTTAAAGTTGTTAAAAGTATGTAATTGATTGTGTTCTTTCATATATATATTACCAATTGATTTTTTAGCGTGGTTTCTATGTAGGTTTATTCGTATATTTAATGGATTACAAGTTTGTCCTATATATGATAGTTGACAAATTTGGCATGTTAATTTATAAATAGTATTCACTAATTTACAACTAGTTGTTTGAAAAGTGTCATGGTTCTTAAGAGAGGGACAAGTTTGACAATTTTTTCTTAGGCAATTCTTAGCGAGTTTAAAGTAACATAAAAGAGGTGCTAACACTAATATGTTTGTAGTTTTTTTTAGTTTTTTTAGTTTGTTATTCTTATGAATTTTTAAATATATTTTTCTTAATTGTTTTTGTGGTGATAAAATTTGTAATAAATTGAATAATTAATCTATAAATATATAGATATTACTGTTTGTTATCTGTTATATTTTTAAGAATAACTAATAAAAAAGACATCTTTAAACTAACTAAACAATGAAAAAAACAAAAGTTCTGAAGTTATTTTTTCTAGAATTACTTTTATAATTTACTTTTTAATAATCAAACAATGAAAGATAATTAAAATTTGTATGAAGATTTATTTATATTAGAATATCTAATATAATTTAATTTGTATATTATGTTATATATAAAAAATATATCATAGAGCAAGCTCATATGAATTAATATAGTGTAGAAACTATATAACAAAATTATAACAGTGATTCTAATTTTAAAACTTAAGGAGCAAACTGATAATAATGATAACTTATATCAATTATATTTGATTAGATTAACAAGCTAAATCTAAATTAATTATAATAATAAATAGTTATTTAATTTTATAGTCCAGTTTTGTATTAAGATTATCTTCACTATTATGATCATTTAAATTCAAATTATAAAATTTGTAAAATGTTATTAATTTGTAGATAGAGAGAGAAAAAAAAAATCCTTTACTTCTAATACATCCTCAAGTTAATTATATATTTATAATTAATAACAATAAAAATTAACAACGTAACGTCTATTACATCGGCTTTTACACGTCATTTAGACATACTCTAATCCTATATATAGAATAATCGAAGAGAGAATATATATAATAGTTAGAAAAAAGAGAGAAAGACAGAACCATGCACTTTTAATCAAACTAATAATAAGGAAAAAAAAAAAGTTTTGTAAAGAAGGTAGATAAGATTGTTAGTATATATATATATATTTTTATGCTTTTATATTTTATCCTTTTTTTTTTTGAAGATTTTTAAAGGTTTTTTTATTTTATAATATGATTATAAATAGTTGTATTTAGTAATATATCTATAGTATGAATTAACATTTGTTATAAGTTTGGATATTATGTTTTGAAACCCTAATGGTAGACCAGACATACACAAAAAACTTTAAATTGAAATAAATAGGAAAAAGAGATCTGCTGGACCAGGGATCTTCAGATAAAAGTCCAACGACATTTCACCCCTTCTTTATTATGTCATAGATCTCTTTTAAACCAGATTTTATGTGTTAATATTAAGTTGTTTCAGTGAAATATTTAAATGAACATATATAACAGATACAAGTGTTAACAAATTCAAACTGTAAATCTACCTCGACCGCGGCGTCCTCCATTGTGAATATCTATTTCTGGCTGACACATGTTGCGGGAGGGGAATGTCCCCCCACATTTCAAATTTAGACCATTTATTCTGAAATTTTTTGAACAACAAGAAAATTAAAGAAGAAAGGAAAAATAGTTAAGGGAAGAAAGCTGAATTTCATAATCTTTACAGCTAGTTATATCAAAGTAAATGATTCAACACTTATTCATCTTTTAATATTCCTTTAAAAAGGCAAATTATAAGAGTTTAATAAAGCTATTAATTGTGCAAATTCATCTTTATTTAACTTCCATTTTCCTCCCCAGAAATTGGAGATTAAATAAAATGAACTTCATACTATAACACTTTAAAAATCTTGTGAGAATATCTTTTAATCAGTTATTTAATCAAAGTTTAATTAACTGTAAAAGATTATAAATTTGTATTAGTTAATATTAAGAGAAATTATAGAAAGTTGATTTCATAAATGGATATTTCCATTTATTTTTTTTTAAATAGTTTATAATTGATATACTGTTGAAATATTTTACTTGTTTGATACTAAATTTGTTTTTAATAAATTCCATGTTTAAATTTTTAACATCTTCTATGAAATTATCTAATATATTATTTATTCTATAAAATCTTAGAAACTGACCATAATATATACCTTTACAGCAATTTAATGATATATTAGAATTCATATTACAGTATTTTATAATATTGAAATTATAATTACTCTTTTTATTATAAACTCTAACAGCACTATTTGTAAGGTCTATATTCAAGTCTAAAAAGTTAACTTTTTTGTTTCTATAAATTTTTTCATTGTTCTTAAGTTTCAAGTATTTAGGATATATTTCAGGTATTAATTTTTTAAACTGTGGATTATTAAATATTATTATGTCATCTACATATCGGAATATTTGCCAATTAATATTATTTTGTAGAAAGTATTCTCTTTCGTACCAGAACAATATTAGATTTGCTATTTTAAATCCAGAATATCAAGAAATTTTAAATAAAGGGTATAAATATATACCTCAAATTAAACACAATTATAATAATACAATTAAATCTATATTAAAGATATAGATATTTTCATAAATAAAACTAGTATAAAATACAGTATTCCAGAATTTACTTTTCTGGAATGGAAACATAATATTAAAAAGGAAATTATAAATTATTATAATAATACACTTAAATACACAAAACCCAATTCAGACATTCCTTCTTTTAAAGAAAATATAATTAATTTACAGAAGGACTATATTATCACTCCTATAGATAAATGTTCCAATAATTTATCTTTAAATTGTAAAAATCTATACCACGATATACTAAAAAAGGAAATTGATAATAATCATAAATACACTTTTGCTAGAACTACAGGCACAAAAATCAAAAAAGACATCAAAAATGTTGAAAATTCACTAAAAATTTATAATAACCACAAAAATCCAAACATACCAAAGTTCTATATAATTCCTAAACTACACAAAAAACCTATTTCTTTCAGAACAATCACATCTGGTATAAATTCAGTCATAAAAAATATTGATATACAATTAGCTTCAACACTACAATTTATTATGAATAAATTAACTAATAAATATAATTATAAATTTATCGACTCAAATAAAAAAATCATTAATTATTTAATGAACAATTGGACAAACATTGAAACAGTACACACATTTGACTTTGAGGACCTATATTCTAAAATAAATTTAAGAGATCTAAATAATAAAATAACCAATTTATTTAATGAATTCATTAATGACAAAACTTTCTACATTAAAATTATTCATAACAGATATAAAACATTTAAATTAGATCTTAAAACAGCAAAAACTCTACTGGAAACATTTTTAAATTTTAACTATATAGAATTTAAAAATAAAATGTATATTCAATCAGAAGGCGTTCCCATGGGAACTTCTTCTAGTCCGTTATTAGCAAATCTAATATTGTTCTGGTACGAAAGAGAATACTTTCTACAAAATAATATTAATTGGCAAATATTCCGATATGTAGATGACATAATAATATTTAATAATCCACAGTTTAAAAAATTAATACCTGAAATATATCCTAAATACTTGAAACTTAAGAACAATGAAAAAATTTATAGAAACAAAAAAGTTAACTTTTTAGACTTGAATATAGACCTTACAAATAGTGCTGTTAGAGTTTATAATAAAAAGAGTAATTATAATTTCAATATTATAAAATACTGTAATATGAATTCTAATATATCATTAAATTGCTGTAAAGGTATATATTATGGTCAGTTTCTAAGATTTTATAGAATAAATAATATATTAGATAATTTCATAGAAGATGTTAAAAATTTAAACATGGAATTTATTAAAAACAAATTTAGTATCAAACAAGTAAAATATTTCAACAGTATATCAATTATAAAATATTTAAAAATAAATAAATGGAAATATCCATTTATGAAATCAACTTTCTATAATTTCTCTTAATATTAACTAATACAAATTTATAATCTTTTACAGTTAATTAAACTTTGATTAAATAACTGATTAAAAGATATTCTCACAAGATTTTTAAAGTGTTATAGTATAAAGTTCATTTTATTTAATCTCCAATTTCTGGGGAGGAAAATGGAAGTTAAATAAAGATGAATTTGCACAATTAATAGCTTTATTAAACTCTTATAATTTGCCTTTTTAAAGGAATATTAAAAGATGAATAAGTGTTGAATCAGTTACTTTGATATAACTAGCTGTAAAGATCATGAAATTCAGCTTTCATCCCTTAACTATTTTTCCTTTCCTCTTTAATTTTCTTGTTGTTCAAAAAAATTCTGAATAAATGGTCTAAATTTGAAATGTGGGGGGACATTCCCCTCCCGCAACATGTGTCAGCCAGAAATAGATATTCACAATGGAGGACGCCGCGGTCGAGGTAGATTTACAGTTTGAATTTGTTAACACTTGTATCTGTTATATATGTTCATTTAAATATTTCACTGAAACAACTTAATATTTACACATAAAATCCGGTTTAAAAGAGATCTATGACATAATAAAGAAGGGGTGAAATGTCGTTGGACTTTTATCTGAAGATCCCCGGTCCAGCAGATCTCTTTTTCCAATTTATTTCAATTTAAAGTTTTTTGTGTATGTCTGGTCTGCCATTAGGGTTTCAAAACATAATATCCAAACTTATAACAAATGTTAATTCATACTATAGATATATTACTAAATACAACTATTTATAATCATATTATAAAATAAAAAAAACCTTTAAAAATCTTTAAAAAAAAAAAAGGATAAAATATAAAATCATAAAATATATATATATATATATACTAACAATCTTATCTACCTTCTTTACAAAACATTTTTTTTTTCCTTATTATTAGTTTGATTAAAAGTGCATGGTTCTGTCTTTCTCTCTTTTTTCTAACTATTATAAATATTTTCTCTTCGATTATTCTATATATAGGATTAGAGTATGTCTAAATGACGTGTAAAAGCCGATGTAATAGACGTTACGTTGTTAATTTTAATTGTTATTAATTATAAATATATAATTAACTTGAGGATGTATTAGAAGTAAAGGATTTTTTTTCTCTCTCTATCTACAAATTAATAACATTTTACAAATTTTATAATTTGAATTTAAATGATCATAATAGTGAAGATAATCTTAATACAAAACTGGACTATAAAATTAAATAACTATTTATTATTATAATTAATTTAGATTTAGCTTGCTAATCTAATCAAATCTAATTGATATAAGTTATCATTATTATCAGTTTGCTCCTTAAGTTTTAAAATTAGAATCACTGTTATAATTTTGTTATATAGTTTCTACATCATTATTATCAGTTTGCTCCTTAAGTTTTAAAATTAGAATCACTGTTATAATTTTGTTATATAGTTTCTACACTATTTTAATTCATATGAGCTTGCTCTATGATATATTTTTTATATATAACATAATATACAAATTAAATTATATTAGATATTCTAATATAAATAAATCTTCATACAAATTTTAATTATCTTTCATTGTTTGATTATTAAAAAGTAAATTATAAAAGTAATTCTAGAAAAAATAACTTCAGAACTTTTGTTTTTTCATTGTTTAGTTAGTTTAAAGATGTTTTTTTATTAGTTATTCTTAAAAATATAACAGATAACAAACAGTAATATCTATATATTTATAGATTAATTATTCAATTTATTACAAATTTTATCACCACAAAAACAATTAAGAAAAATATATTTAAAAATTCATAAGAATAACAAACTAAAAAAACTAAAAAAAAACTACAAACATATTAGTGTTAGCACCTCTTTTATGTTAATTTAAACTCGCTAAGAATTGCCTAAGAAAAAATTGTCAAACTTGTCCCTCTCTTAAGAACCATTACACTTTTCAAACAACTAGTTGTAAATTAGTGAATACTATTTATAAATTAACATGCCAAATTTGTCAACTATCATATATAGGACAAACTTGTAATCCATTAAATATACGAATAAACCTACATAGAAACCACGCTAAAAAATCAATTGGTAATATATATATGAAAGAACACAATCAATTACATACTTTTAACAACTTTAAGATAGAAATACTAGACATATGTCAAAACAAAAAACAACGACTATTATTAGAAAACAACTACATTTATAAACACAACACATTATTCCCTTATGGACTTAACGACGAATTAAACTACACATACAAACCACAAACAGAAGAAATTTCAACCTATGAAATCAGTTGCAAATACAAAAAAAATGAATTTAAAACTAAACCTAATAAAACTAGAGGTAAAACTACAAATAAATTAGGTTACATTGAATTTGAAGAATTACTGGACCCAAAACAAATGTACACTAACAACTTCGTCGATAAATTTATTAAAACATTATTTAAACTAAATAATAATAAATTTATCAAACTCATAGAATATATTAAAATTCATAATCTGACTAACAGATTAATAGATATCACACACGATATCTTTAAATACAGAAAAATAAAACAAGCTACTAATAACATTAATATTATCATTAAATTTAATAACAATTTATTTAATCATATTAAATTTAATGATATTTTTAATAACCAAATCATCAATAATCTTTTCCCTATAAAAAATTTAAATTTCAAAACAATCTGGAGATACAATAAAAATATAGGTAATTTAGTTTGCAATTATAACCAATTTATTAATAATTTGGCAAATTTTAAAAAAATTAAATGTAATTGCAACAACTATATTGATAAATATAAGTTCTCAGGTCATATATTAACTAGCAATTTTTCTTTTTTAAATCCAGAATATCAAGAAATTTTAAATAAAGGGTATAAATATATACCTCAAATTAAACACAATTATAATAATACAATTAAATCTATATTAAAAGATATAGATATTTTCATAAATAAAACTAGTATAAAATACAATATTCCAGAATTTACTTTTCTGGAATGGAAACATAATATTAAAAAGGAAATTATAAATTATTATAATAATACACTTAAATACACAAAACCCAATTCAGACATTCCTTTTTTAAAGAAAATATAATTAATTTACAGAAGGACTATATTATCACTCCTATAGATAAATGTTCCAATAATTTATCTTTAATTTGTAAAAATCTATACCACGATATACTAAAAAAGGAAATTGATAATAATCATAAATACACTTTTGCTAGAACTACAGGCACAAAAATCAAAAAAGACATCAAAAATGTTGAAAATTCACTAAAAATTTATAATAACCACAAAAATCCAAACATACCAAAGTTCTATATAATTCCTAAACTACACAAAAAACCTATTTCTTTCAGAACAATCACATCTGGTATAAATTCAGTCATAAAAAATATTGATATACAATTAGCTTCAACACTACAATTTATTATAAATAAATTAACTAATAAATATAATTATAAATTTATCGACTCAAATAAAAAAATCATTAATTATTTAATGAACAATTGGACAAACATTGAAAGAGTACACACATTTGACTTTGAGGACCTATATTCTAAAATAAATTTAAGAGATCTAAATAATAAAATAACCAATTTATTTAATGAATTCATTAATGACAAAACTTTCTACATTAAAATTATTCATAACAGATATAAAACATTTAAATTAGATCTTAAAACAGCAAAAACTCTACTGGAAACATTTTTAAATTTTAACTATATAGAATTTAAAAATAAAATATATATTCAATCAGAAGGCGTTCCCATGGGAACTTCTTCTAGTCCGTTATTAGCAAATCTAATATTGTTCTGGTACGAAAGAGAATACTTTCTACAAAATAATATTAATTGGCAAATATTCCGATATGTAGATGACATAATAATATTTAATAATCCACAGTTTAAAAAATTAATACCTGAAATATATCCTAAATACTTGAAACTTAAGAACAATGAAAAAATTTATAGAAACAAAAAAGTTAACTTTTTAGACTTGAATATAGACCTTACAAATAGTGCTGTTAGAGTTTATAATAAAAAGAGTAATTATAATTTCAATATTATAAAATACTGTAATATGAATTCTAATATATCATTAAATTGCTGTAAAGGTATATATTATGGTCAGTTTCTAAGATTTTATAGAATAAATAATATATTAGATAATTTCATAGAAGATGTTAAAAATTTAAACATGGAATTTATTAAAAACAAATTTAGTATCAAACAAGTAAAATATTTCAACAGTATATCAATTATAAAATATTTAAAAAAAAATAAATGGAAATATCCATTTATGAAATCAACTTTCTATAATTTCTCTTAATATTAACTAATACAAATTTATAATCTTTTACAGTTAATTAAACTTTGATTAAATAACTGATTAAAAGATATTCTCACAAGATTTTTAAAGTGTTATAGTATAAAGTTCATTTTATTTAATCTCCAATTTCTGGGGAGAAAAATGGAAGTTAAATAAAGATGAATTTGCACAATTAATAGCTTTATTAAACTCTTATAATTTGCCTTTTTAAAGGAATATTAAAAGATGAATAAGTGTTGAATCAGTTACTTTGATATAACTAGCTGTAAAGATTATGAAATTCAGCTTTCTTCCCTTAACTATTTTTCCTTTCTTCTTTAATTTTCTTGTTGTTCAAAAAAATTCTGAATAAATGGTCTAAATTTGAAATGTGGGGGGACATTCCCCTCCCGCAACATGTGTCAGCCAGAAATAGATATTCACAATGGAGGACGCCGCGGTCGAGGTAGATTTACAGTTTGAATTTGTTAACACTTGTATCTGTTATATATGTTCATTTAAATATTTCACTGAAACAACTTAATATTAACACATAAAATCCGGTTTAAAAGAGATCTATGACATAATAAAGAAGGGGTGAAATGTCGTTGGACTTTTATCTGAAGATCCCCGGTCCAGCAGATCTCTTTTTCCAATTTATTTCAATTTAAAGTTTTTTGTGTATGTCTGGTCTACCATTAGGGTTTCAAAACATAATATCCAAACTTATAACAAATGTTAATTCATACTATAGATATATTACTAAATACAACTATTTATAATCATATTATAAAATAAAAAAAAACCTTTAAAAATCTTAAAAAAAAAAAGGATAAAATATAAAATCATAAAAATATATATATATATACTAACAATCTTATCTACCTTCTTTACAAAACTTTTTTTTTTTCCTTATTATTAGTTTGATTAAAAGTGCATGGTTCTGTCTTTCTCTCTTTTTTCTAACTATTATATATATTCTCTCTTCGATTATTCTATATATAGGATTAGAGTATGTCTAAATGACTTGTAAAAGCCGATGTAATAGACGTTACGTTGTTAATTTTTATTGTTATTAATTATAAATATATAATTAACTTGAGGATGTATTAGAAGTAAAGGATTTTTTTTTCTCTCTCTATCTACAAATTAATAACATTTTACAAATTTTATAATTTGAATTTAAATGATCATAATAGTGAAGATAATCTTAATACAAAACTGGACTATAAAATTAAATAACTATTTATTATTATAATTAATTTAGATTTAGCTTGCTAATCTAATCAAATCTAATTGATATAAGTTATCATTATTATCAGTTTGCTCCTTAAGTTTTAAAATTAGAATCACTGTTATAATTTTGTTATATAGTTTCTACACTATATTAATTCATATGAGCTTGCTCTATGATATATTTTTTATATATAACATAATATACAAATTAAATTATATTAGATATTCTAATATAAATAAATCTTCATACAAATTTTAATTATCTTTCATTGTTTGATTATTAAAAAGTAAATTATAAAAGTAATTCTAGAAAAAATAACTTCAGAACTTTTGTTTTTTTCATTGTTTAGTTAGTTTAAAGATGTTTTTTTTATTAGTTATTCTTAAAAATATAACAGATAACAAACAGTAATATCTATATATTTATAGATTAATTATTCAATTTATTACAAATTTTATCACCACAAAAACAATTAAGAAAAATATATTTAAAAATTCATAAGAATAACAAACTAAAAAAACTAAAAAAAACTACAAACATATTAGTGTTAGCACCTCTTTTATGTTAATTTAAACTCGCTAAGAATTGCCTAAGAAAAAATTGTCAAACTTGTCCCTCTCTTAAGAACCATGACACTTTTCAAACAACTAGTTGTAAATTAGTGAATACTATTTATAAATTAACATGCCAAATTTGTCAACTATCATATATAGGACAAACTTGTAATCCATTAAATATACGAATAAACCTACATAGAAACCACGCTAAAAAATCAATTGGTAATATATATATGAAAGAACACAATCAATTACATACTTTTAACAACTTTAAGATAGAAATACTAGACATATGTCAAAACAAAAAACAACGACTATTATTAGAAAACAACTACATTTATAAACACAACACATTATTCCCTTATGGACTTAACGACGAATTAAACTACACATACAAACCACAAACAGAAGAAATTTCAACCTATGAAATCAGTTGCAAATACAAAAAAAATGAATTTAAAACTAAACCTAATAAAACTAGAGGTAAAACTACAAATAAATTAGGTTACATTGAATTTGAAGAATTACTGGACCCAAAACAAATGTACACTAACAACTTCGTCGATAAATTTATTAAAACATTATTTAAACTAAATAATAATAAATTTATCAAACTCATAGAATATATTAAAATTCATAATCTGACTAACAGATTAATAGATATCACACACGATATCTTTAAATACAGAAAAATTAAACAAGCTACTAATAACATTAATATTATAATTAAATTTAATAACAATTTATTTAATCATTTTAAATTTAATGATATTTTTAATAACCAAATCATCAATAATCTTTTCCCTATAAAAAAATTAAATTTCAAAACAATCTGGAGATACAATAAAAATATAGGTAATTTAGTTTGCAATTATAACCAATTTATTAATAATTTGGCAAATTTTAAAAAAATTAAATGTAATTGCAACAACTATATTGATAAATATATGTTCTCAGGTCATATATTAACTAGCAATTTTTCTTTTTTAAATCCAGAATATCAAGAAATTTTAAATAAAGGGTATAAATATATACCTCAAATTAAACACAATTATAATAATACAATTAAATCTATATTAAAAGATATAGATATTTTCATAAATAAAACTAGTATAAAATACAGTATTCCAGAATTTACTTTTCTGGAATGGAAACATAATATTAAAAAGGAAATTATAAATTATTATAATAATACACTTAAATACACAAAACCCAATTCAGACATTCCTTCTTTTAAAGAAAATATAATTAATTTACAGAAGGACTATATTATCACTCCTATAGATAAATGTTCCAATAATTTATCTTTAATTTGTAAAAATCTATACCACGATATACTAAAAAAGGAAATTGATAATAATCATAAATACACTTTTGCTAGAACTACAGGCACAAAAATCAAAAAAGACATCAAAAATGTTGAAAATTCACTAAAAATTTATAATAACCACAAAAATCCAAACATACCAAAGTTCTATATAATTCCTAAACTACACAAAAAACCTATTTCTTTCAGAACAATCACATCTGGTATAAATTCAGTCATAAAAAATATTGATATACAATTAGCTTCAACACTACAATTTATTATAAATAAATTAACTAATAAATATAATTATAAATTTATCGACTCAAATAAAAAAATCATTAATTATTTAATGAACAATTGGACAAACATTGGAACAGTACACACATTTGACTTTGAGGACCTATATTCTAAAATAAATTTAAGAGATCTAAATAATAAAATAACCAATTTATTTAATGAATTCATTAATGACAAAACTTTCTACATTAAAATTATTCATAACAGATATAAAACATTTAAATTAGATCTTAAAACAGCAAAAACTCTACTGGAAACATTTTTAAATTTTAACTATATAGAATTTAAAAATAAAATATATATTCAATCAGAAGGCGTTCCCATGGGAACTTCTTCTAGTCCGTTATTAGCAAATCTAATATTGTTCTGGTACGAAAGAGAATACTTTCTACAAAATAATATTAATTGGCAAATATTCCGATATGTAGATGACATAATAATATTTAATAATCCACAGTTTAAAAAATTAATACCTGAAATATATCCTAAATACTTGAAACTTAAGAACAATGAAAAAATTTATAGAAACAAAAAGTTAACTTTTTAGACTTGAATATAGACCTTACAAATAGTGCTGTTAGAGTTTATAATAAAAAGAGTAATTATAATTTCAATATTATAAAATACTGTAATATGAATTCTAATATATCATTAAATTGCTGTAAAGGTATATATTATGGTCAGTTTCTAAGATTTTATAGAATAAATAATATATTAGATAATTTCATAGAAGATGTTAAAAATTTAAACATGGAATTTATTAAAAACAAATTTAGTATCAAACAAGTAAAATATTTCAACAGTATATCAATTATAAAATATTTAAAAATAAATAAATGGAAATATCCATTTATGAAATCAACTTTCTATAATTTCTCTTAATATTAACTAATACAAATTTATAATCTTTTACAGTTAATTAAACTTTGATTAAATAACTGATTAAAAGATATTCTCACAAGATTTTTAAAGTGTTATAGTATAAAGTTCATTTTATTTAATCTCCAATTTCTGGGGAGGAAAATGGAAGTTAAATAAAGATGAATTTGCACAATTAATAGCTTTATTAAACTCTTATAATTTTCCTTTTTAAAGGAATATTAAAAGATGAATAAGTGTTGAATCAGTTACTTTGATATAACTAGCTGTAAAGATTATGAAATTCAGCTTTCTTCCCTTAACTATTTTTCCTTTCTTCTTTAATTTTCTTGTTGTTCAAAAAAATTCTGAATAAATGGTCTAAATTTGAAATGTGGGGGGACATTCCCCTCCCGCAACATGTGTCAGCCAGAAATAGATATTCACAATGGAGGACGCCGCGGTCGAGGTAGATTTACAGTTTGAATTTGTTAACACTTGTATCTGTTATATATGTTCATTTAAATATTTCACTGAAACAACTTAATATTAACACATAAAATCCGGTTTAAAAGAGATCTATGACATAATAAAGAAGGGGTGAAATGTCGTTGGACTTTTATCTGAAGATCCCCGGTCCAGCAGATCTCTTTTTCCAATTTATTTCAATTTAAAGTTTTTTGTGTATGTCTGGTCTACCATTAGGGTTTCAAAACATAATATCCAAACTTATAACAAATGTTAATTCATACTATAGATATATTACTAAATACAACTATTTATAATCATATTATAAAATAAAAAAAAAACTTTAAAAATCTTTAAAAAAAAAAAAGGATAAAATATAAAATCATAAAATATATATATATATACTAACAATCTTATCTACCTTCTTTACAAAACTTTTTTTTTTTTCCTTATTATTAGTTTGATTAAAAGTGCATGGTTCTGTCTTTCTCTCTTTTTTCTAACTATTATATATATTCTCTCTTCGATTATTCTATATATAGGATTAGAGTATGTCTAAATGACGTGTAAAAGCCGATGTTATAGACGTTACGTTGTTAATTTTTATTGTTATTAATTATAAATATATAATTAACTTGAGGATGTATTAGAAGTAAAGGATTTTTTTTCTCTCTCTATCTACAAATTAATAACATTTTACAAATTTTATAATTTGAATTTAAATGATCATAATAGTGAAGATAATCTTAATACAAAACTGGACTATAAAATTAAATAACTATTTATTATTATAATTAATTTAGATTTAGCTTGCTAATCTAATCAAATCTAATTGATATAAGTTATCATTATTATCAGTTTGCTCCTTAAGTTTTAAAATTAGAATCACTGTTATAATTTTGTTATATAGTTTCTACACTATATATATATATATATATATATATATATATGCCTTTAATTATATCAAAATAATGATTATTCAAAAAAAGTAGGTCTTTTCCACTTTTAATTCTCTAAGAATAATATTCTGTATTTCTCAGAAAACTATCTTCTTCTTATCTGGTATATTGTTTACACACTTGATAACAGTAACTATTTGAAACATGCTGTGGTAAAATTTCTCATTCAGTACTTTTGTCTGAAGATGGTAACAACGCTGTTACCGGAACATCACACACTATTTATTTATATGAATTTGGTCTTATATCACCTTGTGTTTATAATCTATAATCCAAATTGTGCCTTATTATTTGATATTTACTTTAACATTTATGCACCATTTGTATAATAATAAGAAGAAAAATGAAAATAGGAACATTCTATTTCTATAGCATTTATGAAATTATGTAAAATTGTATCTGATAATATTTCAACTCTTTTCCTTCTAACGAATCGGGGAATAATGTTTTTCTCCCTTAAACAGCTTCCTTACCCAAAAGTTCGAGAATTTGTGAAATAAAAATTTAAAAATAAAAATATAAATGTAGGTGTTAGTGAAAGGTAATTGCGCTGGGCCTCACGTGGTCTGCGAGAGGCAAAGGCAAGCCCGCGCGAGAAGAAAGAAAACAGTTTTGAACGGTCTTTCAACCAACATTCTACCGGCGGCGGTGGTGAAGCCAAGTCGGCGCGCATGCGCGGCGGCGGCAGAGACGTTCGAATACTGACGGCCATCGAGGGCTGACGTCTTTTCCCATCCATCCGTTTGAATCAAACATTTTTCAACTTCTTTTTTACTAAAAATTTAATTTGTAACATTATAATAATATCTATATTTATCCTTAATAAATTAAAATACCACGGATGAATAATTGAATCATTTTTTCAATATCAAACAAACCACCCCAATATAAAGTTGATCCTCTTGAAATATTATTCACCTTTGCTTGAGACCATTTTAATCCAACGAACCTACATCATGGTGCACCAATCCAAAAGTGTACCGAACATTGTGGCGAGCCTGACCAACAGGATTTAAGATGGACAAACTCAAGAAAGCTTGTGATCTTAGGAGTTTTGCGAAGAAAATGGAACCGGGAAAAGTGACAAGAAGGAAGATATTATCGGCAGCTCATTCATTGTTCGACCCGATTGGATTCACTTGTCCGTTCACAATCATTCCTAAGATGTTACTTCAAGAAAAATGTTTGATTCAAAAGGCTGGATGGGAAACAGACTTAACGGAAGACATCAGTCGAAGATTCAATGCATGGTTGAGTCAGTTAACTGAGGTGGACAAATTGAAAATTCCTCGCTGTGTTGTTCAATCTCAAGATAGAAGAACGTGGACATTGCATGTTTTTATGGAGAGTAGCAACGCGGCGTTTGCAACTTGTGCCTATTTACGAAGTGGATTTCCTGGGAGTGTTCAAGTTCAATTACTCATGGCTCGTTCGAGAGTAGCTCCTATGAAGAATACCACTATACCAAGGCTAGAATTGGTTGCATGTGAAATCGGATCTAGATTGGCTGTCCACATAAAATCTATGATGGAGTTCGAAGATATACCAATTACATTGTGGACGGACTCTACTACTGCTTTAGCGTGGATTAAACGTGATATGAACTGGTCAGTGTTTGTCGCAGGAAGAGTAAAGAAGATTCGACAAAATCCAAGCATAACTGATTGGAGGCACGTTCCTGGTAAAGAAAATCCTGCAGACATCCCCTCACGTGGAGCTTCAATCTCGCAATTGATTACTACTAGAAGGTGGGAGGGACCAGTTTGGCTTAAGACAGGTCGTCGTAAAGCCTGTAGGAGGTCGACGTAAAGCCTGTAGAAGGTCGACGTGAAGCCTATAGAAGGGCGCATGCGACACAGGTCGTCGTAAAGCCTGTAGAAGGTCGACGTAAAGCCTGTAGAAGGACGCATGCGACACAGGTCGTCGTAAAGCCTGTATAAGGTCGACGTAAAGCCTGTAGAAGGACGCATGCGACACAGGTCGTCGTAAAGCCTGTAGAAGGTCGACGTAAAGCCTGTAGAAGGACGCATGCGACACAGGTCGTTGTAAAGCCTGTAGAAGGAAAACTCGAGGACTGTATACAGGATGCAAACTCGAGGACTGTAAACAGGGTGTAAACTCGAGGACTGTATACAGGGTATTAACTCGAGGACTGTAAACATGGTGCAAACTCGAGGACTGTATACAGGGTGTAAACTCGAGGACTGTATACAGGGTGTTAACTCGAGGACTGTAAACATGGTGCAAACTCGAGGACTGTATACAGGGTGTAAACTCGAGGACTGTATACAGGATTCAAACTCGAGAACTGTAAACAGGATGTAAACTCGAGGACTGTATACAGGGTGTTAACTCGAGGACTGTAAACATGGTGCAAACTCGAGGACTGTATACAGGGTGTAAACTCGAGGACTGTATACAGGATGCAAACTCGAGAACTGTAAACAGGATGTAAACTCGAGGACTGTATACAGGGTGTTAACTCGAGGACTGTAAACATGGTGCAAACTCAAGGACTGTATGTACCACCTCAAGCCAGCTGGATGTACCACTGGAGTACCGCATCAAGCCAGCTGGATGTACCACTGGAGTACCGCAAGATGCATGTCCCAGACGCAAGATGCATGTCCCAGACGCAAGATGCATGTTCTAGACGCGAGAGTAATATTCAATACGCAAGCCTACGTTGCAGCTCTAGCTATTTCTAGAACTCGATAATCTATAGGAAACGATCAAAAGAGAAGGATTTAATGGCCATTAGGAAAAGTGGAGGAGGAGCTACCTGAGGCCGATGGACAAGTTCGAGTCGCAAGAGTGAAGACATCATCGGGAGTTTTTCTTCGTCCAGTACAGCGACTTTTTCCATTAGAAATGAAACAAATTTAGATTAGCCTCTACTATAGCCAAGAAAATATAGTATTAGAATTTAATTTATCAATTAAATTGGTGGGAGGAATGTTAGTGAAAGGTAATTCAAGCTTTACAAGCTTGACACTCTAATATGATTGAGTGAAGATAAGAAAGGAGAAAAAAATATTTTTTGTATTTTTTTTTTTTGCAATAATCTATTTATTATCAATTAATTTGATTTTGGTCTTTATTTATTATTCCCCTGCTCTATACATACATTTTGAAATTATATTTGAGCATGTCCCAGACGCAAGATGCATGTTCTAGACGCGAGAGTAATATTCAATACGCAAGCCTACGTTGCAGCTCTAGCTATTTCTAGAACTCGATAATCTATAGGAAACGATCAAAAGAGAAGGATTTAATGGCCATTAGGAAAAGTGGAGGAGGAGCTACCTGAGGCCGATGGGCAAGTTCGAGTCGCAAGAGTGAAGACATCATCGGGAGTTTTTCTTCGTCCAGTACATCGACTTTTTCCATTAGAAATAAAACAAATTTAGATTAGCCTCTACTATAGCCAAGAAAATATAGTATTAGAATTTAATTTATCAATTAAATTGGTGGGAGGAATGTTAGTGAAAGGTAATTGCGCTGGGTCTCACGTGGTCTGCGAGAGGCAAAGGCAAGCCTGCGCGAGAAGAAAGAAAACAGTTTGAACGGCCAACATCTACCGGCGGTCGCCAAGGCGGCGCGCGTGCGCGGGGGTGGTGCTGAAGCCAAGTCGGCGCGCATGAGCGGCGGTGGCAGAGACGTTCGAAAACTGACGGCCATCACGAGGGCTGACGTCTTTTCCCATCCATCGTTTGAATCAAACATTTTTCAACTTCTTTTTTACTAAAAATTTAATTTGTAACATTATATTAATATATATATTTATCCTTAATAAATTAAAATACCACGGATGAATAATTGAATCATTTTTTTAATATCAAACGAACCACCCCAATATAAAGTTGATCCCCTTTAAATATATTATCACCTTTGCTTAAGACCATTTTAATCCAAACGAACCTACATCATGGTGCACCAATCAAAAAGTGTACCGAACTGTAGGCTTGATGTTTTTAATCTGACATTGATACTACGGATTATTTTATCAAAAGATATAAATTTTGAATATATGTATTTCTTAAAGTAAATGTTCTATTTATGTTTTTATATCTTCACCAGTTGCCCTGTTTTTTTCAAAATGAACGGGAGAGTTTCTGCTATATTCTGACAGTTATTTAACTTCCACGACTTCTAGTGTATGAATTTAAAAACACGTTGACAACTAAGTGGAATAATAGCATGAATGGTTTTTAAAAATATTGGGAAAATGAATATTTTCAATACGAAATACGCTTCATTATATCTGTTGTTTCAATATATTTGTTCAAATATCAATATATATGAAATTATATTCAGAAATAGATAAATAAAATAGCTTATGTAAAAGTATGGTGAAATGGAAGATAAAATAACTGGGTCAAAACAACCCCCTCGGTCACCATTTGCAAGCCTTCACTCCCACTCTCCATGGGTTGATTTAACTTACTCAAAGCTGCTAAAAAGCATTGCGGTTTAAAAAGGATGTGATGATCAAGGTACAGTCGCACCGAGGTAGACTCGACATCAATTGTTCCTAGAGTGATCCTCAGACCTGTTTTTTTTCCTCCCCGACATACTCCCCACAAGTTTTTGTTTGTGAATCCTGTCTCCTGTGTGTTCACACCACTCACCACACAACTACCACGATTGCCTCACTCAAATCTACATATATACGAGTATTTTTTCTCACTATTTTCTCTCTTTTCTATACACTATTTCTTTACTAATTTTACATATATATAGGTATATATGCCATTTAAATATAATATATTTTTTGTATAAAAAGGGCATTGATTCTGTTAAATATGAGTAAAAACGGTGCATTTTGGTTTATCTCTCCAGTACAGAAGGATAAAGTGGAAATGATCAATGCTTAGAAGAGACCGGTTTTTGGAAATTAAAACAATAAACAGCAATGGTTTCTAACTAAGGCCCACATCAGTTCATAACACATCTTATAATGTTACAAAAGCGGTTGGAAAATGAAATTTTATATATATGTCTAAATATTCTGAAAACATTTAAATTATTTGATAACACAAAGAATACTCACCATTTAAAAAAATAATTCTGGTAATATGTGTAGGGAGTTGGTCCGCACCAAAAAAATCACTTGGATCAATTGTATGGATAAAGTTTTGTTGCAAAAACAGAGCAATGAGATTTCTGGCATTCCTGAATAAATGAGTCGGAAAGGTAGACAGCCTGTTGTGCCTGAACAAAAATTATAATTCACTACCAAATTAAAAACCATGTAGAGAAATTTTATTTATATTTATGTTCATATATGTGATAAAATAAGAGAGAAATAAAAAATAAAAGTTCAAGTTTTGATATTAAATATGAAGAAGGCATTTTCTAACCAGGAGCACATGCGCTTTTTAGATTGCAGTGCGACATATAGTGGAACAGAAATCAAATAAACATTATTTTGTCATCGTGGAGCATGCTGTACCACTGCGACCAAAATAATTTGGTCCCATAGGCTTCTTTAGAAACCAAGAAATGGGTATTTAAGTCAAAACTTGCGTAAATTTGCGTAAGAAGCCAATATGCTTCTGGTAAGGCTAATCTTTCTTTTTTTATTTTTTAATATCAACACTTGACCTACTTATTTTCAGTAATTCTATTATTTTCACATGTTAAGCGTTTATGCACAAGTTTGGTCTTAAATACCCATGTCTTGGTTTCTCTGGGAACAAAACTTTTTTGGTCGCATTGGTACAACCTGCTTACACGCTGACGATGCCCAATAGCCGTAACGCGTTGGTGGATGGCTTTTCCTGAATAAGCAAAAAAAATGGGTTGGCAAAGTATCAGAGAACAGTCTTAATCAACGTTTTGTTGATTTCTGTTCCATTAGATGGCGCTCTGCCATCTGAGAGCACATTTGGTCAGGATATACCTTATTTATTTTTAATATTTATTTTATTATTTATCATTACATTATTATTTTTAATATTTTGACATATATATTTCAATAAAAAGGTATATATTGGATTGAATAAAATATTTATTTCCCAATATTTAATTTTATGAAAACATTTAAATATATATTAATATGAAAAAATAGTACAAATGTGATATTGTACTGGGATAAGTTGAAAAGATTTTCTTAATATTTTAATATATTATTAGCAGATATATATTGATTATTTATAATTACCCCCCTCAACATGTCAACATGACATTGAGTTGACATTAAATACCATACTAAATTGAAAAATGTACTAGAGAAAAATGAATATTGTATAATTTTTTTTTTTTTATAGAAGAAGTGCCTCAAATTAAAAATATGAAAAAGGTTAATGCGCTTTAAGTTTTCAGTATTAGTCAAAGTTTTGAGGTCGAATTTTTCATTTTATGAAATTATTACCCTTTACGAATTCGTCTTTTAGCATCTTAACTTGTAATTTAAATGCATTTATTGAGATTATAACGATCGGCGCTAAAGGAGACCATATTATGTCTATGATCTATTTCTGAATTAATATTTCTAAAATTTTGTCATTTATCACACTAAGTGTTTTATAGGAACATGGAATGTTTAGCGAGGTTTAGTGGAATTAGAGGGCATGCTTTTTACTTGATCATTTCTCTAAATATCGATCCATTTATTCAAATTACTCATTGAATACATTTGAAGTTTTTATCAGTTAATATATATCAATTTCTAGGCCTTCAATATTCGAAACTACGCCATTCTCCGTCATGTTAAAATAAAATTACTAAAGCGGTGAGGGATTCCTTTAATAATAAATAATTGATAGCTCTCAAGCCAGTCTGTACTTCAACATTTGCTTGAATTAAAGTCATAGGAAAAATGTATATGTACGATTTATAGCCTTGTACAGAAGCCTAAGTAACTTTATGTACATGAATTGATAAATCAATTGAATGGCGTTATTGTTTTTCTATAAAATATTGTAAAAAAATAGCAAAGAAATATCCACACTTATGAATAAGATATGATAATTACAATTATATTAATCTATATGAAAAAAAAGAAATTATTAAATGCTCATTTTAGCGATTAAGATATTCCATTTTTTAAATATCTAGTCTTAATCATTGAATACTGTTTTAAATATCTGTGAGAGAGAATAAAAAATGCATTTAGACTATTTCACTATTTGAGTTTAAAGTTTTATTCATACCATTAGGATTTTTATTTAATTAAATATGTTTATAATATCAGAATACTTACTCAAGATGTATAGTTACGGTTGTTTCTGGAAAGGCATCATCTGCTACTTCTGATATATCGTTGAAATTAAAATGAAAATATTTTATACGCGTTGGAAGAAAATATCTCGGTTTGATTTCTGTCAATTTACTTTTCACTATCCATAAAGATTCAACAGAATTAGGTAGTTCAGTTGGGAGATCGTCCCACAACTCTGCCAGATTGCATGATTCTAAAGAAAACACAGTCATATTTTCTAATGCTCTCAAAAAACTCATATTCCACAATTGGGCCGAGGGACTATTTAACACATCAATTATTTTAAACCTTATATCTGATCCTTCAAAGAGATCAGATGTAACCATTGTTTCAACTCTTGAATAATCAATGTATAATCTTCTAAAAGAAATTCCATCAAATAATCTCAAAGGTAATCTTGTGAGTGAGGAGAACTGAATCCATATGCTCAATAAAGGAAATTGTGAGGTTCGTAAGAGATCAAGGCTCCTGTTTAGATTTTCGGGAGTATTTAGATATCTGCAGACGAGAGCTGGAGGATAAAATTCTGGTCGCCTATTTTCACAAAAACAATCAGGTATGCTTGATAGGTTAACATCTCTACAGCCATGGACAACTGTAATCAGCGCCAGCAAATACTTCAAGGTAAAACTCAGCCTGCACAAACAAAATATAATGTTCTGTTTGAAATATTATAGTACCAATATATATATTTAATTACAAAAATATTATCACACCGTTTCAATACCACTTCATTTTCATGTATTTTCTAGGCGGGAAGTCTTGATTTTGACAAAGCAGTAAAGTACAGGAGTCAGTCGCAGAAAATATACTTCACAACACCTATTGTCTCAAGGTTTGCTTGCCGTTTTTCATTTTAACTTCCCAAACTAGCCAGCATACCCACCTTTAAATGAGGAAAAACAAGCCTCGTAGTGAAATAAAACTAAATGAAACTCGGTTTTAAAATAATACCAAATACGTAAAAAGCAGGAGGCTTATAGAGAAAAGAGAGAGTAAGTAGAAAAAATATAGTAATTAAAATTGATAATCTATGGATAAAATTATATTTCACAAAATAATATATAAATTTAAAATATAAAGACTTACATTTTGTCTGTTATAGTTAGCTGAGGGTGGAAAATATAACTGAAGGCAAACTTTATATTGTCTGGCGGATCAATGTAGGAGTCAGGTGTGTTGCAGCTGTAGATCTACCAATACGCTGCTTTTCTATTATACACAGATAACAAATCGAAAGGTGATGTAAATGAATATTACTTTTAAAACCCTACATACCCAATCTTCAAATAACGCTCATAATTATCTTTAAAATTTGAAAAAGCAGCGAAATATTATTTTGACATATATTAAGTTTTTATAAATATCTTGGTGTATATAATATTATCAAATGTTTTTGTGAAAGATGGCGACCAGAATTTTATCCTCCAGCTCTCGTCTGCAGATATCTAAATACTCCCGAAAATATAAACAGGAGCCTTGATCTCTTACGAACCTCACAATTTCCTTTATTGAGCATATGGATTCAGTTCTCCTCACTCACAAGATTACCTTTGAGATTATTTGATGGTATTTCTTTTAAAAGATTATACATTGATTATTCAAGAGTTGAAACAATGGTAACATCTGATCTCTTTGAAGGATCAGATATTAGGTTAAAAATAATTGATGTGTTAAATAGTCCCTCGGCCCAATTGTGGAATATGAGTTTTTTGAGAACATTAGAAGATATGACTGTGTTATCAAAATGTATTTATATTGGTACAAAATTGAATATTATATACACATGACATAAAATACTAAGATTATAAAAACTTTCCTCAATTATGCATGTAGGTAAAATTCCGAATTATCGCCGCTAGTAAGAGATGGACATCTAAACCACACATTACTTTAAGCGGTGAGTCCATTTTAAGTGAAACAAGTTATAGATGATATTGGAAATCCTAAAAAGTGGAAAAGCAATTTGTGACAGGCAAAAATTTATCGGTCATTCAGGACTGTAATTTGATGTCAAAAACGACCATATAACCGGTTTCGCCTTTATCTTCTATAGATTCACGAACAAGATGCTTTTTCATCAGCTGTTGGAGTACCATGAAAATGTTGCTTTGGGTGGTAGATACTGGACTAAATTATATATATCCTCTCAATTTATTATATATATATATATATGATCAGAAGTCTGATATTTTGCACGTTCACCTAGGTATAAAATAAAAATGTAAGTCTACAAAATTTGCTTCTTAGTTTCAGCAATTAAATAATATCAATATTTTTAGTTTAAAATAATGTGTGATAATTTTTTATATACATAGAGGTTGCACAAAGTCAAAATTTTTGTACACTCACTCAATCAAGCGGATACCGCAAGTGTATAAAATATCAGAAAAAAGGTGGCTGTGAAGATGTGGAATATACTATAGAATAAAATTCATGAATAATACACAGTGTGAGTCTAAATTTGCAACACCAACAAAATACAGGAAGAACAATATGCAAATATCTAGGTAAAGTTACCTAACTTATTTATATGTTTTTGCTGTTTAATCAGCTATCTCGCGCATGTTGATTGAGATAAAATAAAAAGAATTTTAATATTTTACAAAATTCGCAGGTTTTTTCTGATTGACAGGGAAAGTATTTGCTATTTTTGTTTTTCGATCAGGGAAAACATTCAGTTTTGGATTAACCTCGCGGCGTCCAAAATGGATAGGCTATTGTAACAATGGCTAGAACAAAGTGATGTGAGACAATTGAGTGGTGTAGTTGTGGCCAGAGTAAGGTCAGAAAGTGTGGAATAGCGGCCCCACAGTTTACTTCTGTCGCCATTTTTCAGAATGTGCAAAACCCTTTCTTGATTGTCCCAAACCGATTATATTCAGATTGGTCACAGGCGCCCTGCACTCATGACCACCTTTGAGAAGACTGGCTTTTACCCAACAGGGCAGAGACTCATTTCCATTTTGTCAGGAAAGAGCCACATGAACAGCGAAAAACAAAGGGTAGTGTTTACAACTTATTCTTGCTTCTGTTTTATTTATGAAGTTACCGAGTAAAATTGCGCCGTGTTGGTGTAAACAGCGTTCCAATCCTATCTGAGGAATGCCACATCTCACGACAACGCGGAATTATTATTTGGGAAGCCATCACCAATGTGGAAAGATCACCTTTGATTCATATTGAGGGCTCTATGACGGTTCAATGAACGTGTACGGCGTACTGCGCCTAATCACCCTACCCCTCCTTCAGATGGTACCAAATGCCATTTTCCATCAGAATAACACCCGACCTCACATAGAACGCATGCCCTGCATGACACCTCGTTACTTTCCTACTCACCAATCTCTCAGAATACGTCTGGGCCTTAATTGGACGTCTTTTTCGTGCGCTGCCACACAGCTGCATTCAGAAGATTCGAACTGTGGCTGAAAATTGACTGGAAATGGGCAGCCATCCCTCAGGTCACCATCGGTAGGCTGTTGCAGCCTGTAGAATCGCCCACAGTGGTTCCTCAACATATTAGTGAACGGCGATATCGCTCAGTGGAAAATGTATTCTCTTCTAATAAAAATCCATTCATAGTTATTTACTGGTACTCTTGTTATGCAGTTTTCACATATTATCCACATATTTACACAGTATTAGTTCTTGGTGTTCAAATTCAGTGTCATATAATGTATATCAAAATCATAAAATATATGGGAAAGCCGTTTGTAGTGAATAAATGACTGGAATTCCCTAAAATAATTTGTTAATATTACTAGAGATAAAAAATTGATTCTGAGACATTCGTTATAAATATATAATCATTTGAAATAATTAGAGTAAAATATAAAATTTCTAAATTTATAATTATAAGGATAATTTTGTACATTTGAAATTCAGAACTAAAAATGAAATAATTATTTAGAGAGAGTACATCAAAATTATTTGAAAGATTTTATCATATTGTACTATAAAAAGAATAAATAAATATTTCAAATACTGACTTTGAACGATTAGATTTATATGAGTCAAAATAAAATCGGCGGAAAGATTATCATGATTTTCGAATTCAATGTAATTTAATATGAAGAAATGGATTAAAAAGTTTTAATAATTCACTAAAGAATTTACCTCTTCGCTCAATACATCATGATCATCCTCTATGGCTTTTAATTTGACTGGTATAAACCTGATTGCCTAATGACGATAGCTGAAATCGTTATTTTATCTTTGAAATGCATTTTAATAAAAGCTTTTTCAAACATTTTTATTAATTATTCTACAAAATGTATTCTAACTTCAAATAACATAGCTCTGTATGAAAATAATAATATATACATATCTTATAATTTACACTAGATTTTTATTTTAAATCGAGTTCCCATTTCCCCTTCAGCATAACAAATCTTGACTTTTTTCATATTCATATATTTGAATGTTTTCATCCATTTTGGCGAAATTTGATGCTTTTAGTGGAAATATATAATATTTTTATTATTAATTTATCAATTGAATGCGTTACAATTTCAGCCCATATAATACCAGGTTGATTTTTTCAAAGTTTTAATATTCAAATGTTAAAACTTTTTTATATTTTCCAAATTGAATTTGTTGAGTCGTTATAAATATTTAAATTGCGGTCATTTCTATATCTACATTTTGAACTATAATATATAAATAAACTTTTATATGCTAGTGTCTAAAATAAAAAGCAAGAGCACAATTTTCTTTGATAAATAATATTAATCGGAACTGTTGATTAAAAAAATCTCAGACTAATATTTAAAACACAAAATACTTCATTTTGAACCTTTTTATTGAGCAAAAAATGCAACAGACCAGACCTAATTATATATATATATATATATATATATATATATATATATATATATATATATATATATATTTTTATATATATATATATATATATATATGTATATATATATGAATGTATATTTTTGTGTGTGTGTGTGTGGCTGTCATTTATGCCTGACCAAACCACTCATTGGAACGCCATGAAACTTTGAGAAGTTATTTAGTATAGTACTGGGAAGGTTTCTAGCAAATAAAATTTTTGAAATAACTTCTCGCCTGAAAATAATCAAGATAAATATTCTAATTTATCTGTTATAATTCAACACAATCTGCTCTAAATATTATCATGATGATACGATGATTTTGTAATGTAGAAAATTAGAAAAGACAAAATTAGGATGACACAGCAATTCATTTGAGACAAGAATAATGATAGTTCCAAGGCAAGATAATATTCCTTTAAGTTCCAATAACCGAGGGAACCAATTAATATTGATTTTATTCCACTTATCGAGTATTTTTCAAGGGACCGGGAAAAAATGTTCACTCTATCGAGAGATTCGATAGACAAACCTTTACTCGGGTAAAACCCGGGCGGAGCCGGGTACATCCGCTAGTATATATATATATTTGTGGTGACCGAGATGGGCAGTAGGGTGTGGAGAGTTTTCCAATACCTCTCTGCACCTAGAAAGACCTTTCACAGCCTCACAGAGTACAGGCAGTCGTGTTCGAGGCAGAATGTAAGACTTTGGTGTTCCACACGGAAAACGAATGGACACAGTTGTAATAAGATAGTTCCGTGAGCAGAAAAAGTTGAGCTAGGAGAAAGAGATGGAGAGGGTTAATAAGAGTTCCTACAGTTCTATGTTAGCATGGTGGAGTCTCAAAGGATCAAGTGACGAAAGTTTCCGCGGACCTGGAAGTGACTATATTCATTTCCGGCTTATCAGAAGTTTTTATATCTTTTATGCGGAAGTACTGGGAATTATATAACATAATATTAATTTGAATCATATAAGTGAGGTCATTGTATTCTCTTAACTACATTCTTAAATACTGTTGAACTTCTATATCTAAATATACGCTATTTAACTCACAAACTTATTCTATTACTCAGTTTTATTATATATTCTTCAGTTTTATAGAGTAAATTACATATTGTGATGCAATAGTCCATGTCAATCGTGCGTATAATTATTTACAGAGTTTTTCTATTATAGAACACGTTTTACGTCATTAAATATTAATATATTTATCAATATGGGGTTGTTGGTTCAAATTTACCCATATATGTAAAAATGTTCATTTTATTTTAGCATATATATTCTGGAATACCTTCTGTGGAGTCCAATGCCAGATGGGGCTACTTTACACTATATATATATATATATATATATATATATATATATATATATATAAAGCGTATATTGGATATAAATTTATTAATTAGCCAATATTTCTAGGGGCAACACGCCTCTCTTTATCAAGGCTTTTCTTTGATTTAAACTAAATCACGTGGGCATGTGACCCACTCACGCTATACAAGACCAAAGTAAGAAACCATCCAATGAAAATTTCACTGTATATAAAATATATTTACAATTGTTATATTTAATAATAATCAAAAGAGTATATAATTAAATAACCATTTGATTAAATAAATGAAGAGACTGATAAATATTAGAAAATAAAATGAGTGAGGATTATGATTCAATATGTTGTGTTGATTATATAAATAAAAATATATTACAAGTATAATTTTAAAAATAAGGCTTATTTTGGATTTAAATATGATTATATATTTACCGATATTTCGATGGATCAATCTTCCATCTTTTACGAGGTGTTTTGCAGTGAAGCACGCAGCAGGTCGCGCGCCCCAGGTGAGCCACTAGACGTCTTCTAAGCTTATTGGGCGATGAACCATCTAATATATACAATCTAAACAGAGTAAATATAATCAAAATAAAAGTGATATATGTAAATGACTATTGAAATTAAGAGATATCAAATTAATTAAAGAAAAAGTGATATATGTGAATGACTAAGTGATATATGTAAATGACTAATGAAAATTAAGAGATATCGAATTAATTAAACAAATAAAATATCATGAAAATTGAAATAACTGTGTAACAAATATACAAATAGTAGTAATAGATATCCGATTAAAAATGGAATAAAATAACCATGTAAATAGCATAATCATCTAAGAGGTTCTAAATTGGGTATATATATCTGGCAAGTCAATCTTTCTATTGATGCTATTTTTATTCTCTAATGAGCTCCAGCTTTCTAAAAATAAACGGCAATGTTTTTCTTTGATGTTTTGATGAATTATGGATGTGTGATCGAAGTCTGGAGTGTGACTATTGTTGAATGCATGATCTACTAGTAGAGATGTCGGGTTATGGCGCTTTAGTTATGGAGCTGGAGCTCATTAGAGAATAAAAATAGTATCAATAGAAAGATTGACTTGCCAGATATATATACCCAGTTTAGAACCTCTTAGATGATTATGCTATTTACATGGTTATTTTATTCCATTTTTAATCGGATATCTATCACTACTATTTGTATATTTGTTACACAGTTATTTCAATTTTCATGATATTTTATTTGTTTAATTAATTCGATATCTCTTAATTTTCATTAGTCATTTACATATATCACTTAGTCATTTACATATATCACTTTTTCTTTAATTAATTTGATATCTCTTAATTTCAATAGTCATTTACATATATCACTTTTATTTTGATTATATTTACTCTGTTTAGATTGTATATATTAGATGGTTCATCGCCCAATAAGCTTAGAAGACGTCTAGTGGCTCACCTGGGGCGCGCGACCTGCTGCGTGCTTCACTGCAAAACACCTCGTAAAAGATGGAAGATTGATCCATCGAAATATCGGTAAATAAATAATCATATTTAAATCCAAAATAAGCCTTATTTTTAAAATATAAATGTATTATGGATTGCTCTATATTCAGAATTACAAGTATAAATATATACAAAAATAATAAAATAAAAAATAATGAATAAATAAATAATTTAGGAAGATATAAATTCTCTGTAAATTTCTGGTAGGTCAATTTTCCTATTTATGCTTTCTGAATCGTTTATAGAGGCCCAGCTTTCTAAAAATAACCTGCAGTGCTTTTCTTTTATATTCTGGTATAAAATGGATGCTTTGTCAAATTCGGGTATATGATTATTGTTCAGTGCATGGTCTACTAGGATAGATAATGGTTTATGGATGCGTAGAGCTGCTTTGTGTTGGTTAATCCGTTCTTTCAATGCTTTGCTGGTTTCTCCAATGTAAGTGGCTGGACAGGTTTTGCACGGAATTTTGTAAATAATATTGTTTTTTGTTTTCCTTTTTACTATTATTCTTGGTGTCTGAGTGGCGTAGAATTTGTTTTAAATTTGGTGCAGATTGATATGTGGAAATTATATTATATTTCTTTAATACTCTGGCGATTCTTTCTGATCCGTAACTGTATGGTAGAGAGCAATATCTTTTATCGGATTGATCATTGCTATTGTTTGAAGATGGAAATCTGGGAGTGTAAAAATGCTTCTTGATGAATTTCTTCGGATAATTATTGTCTATCAACTCTTTAAAAATTATATTACTTTCTTCTTTTCTTTCAATATTTCTATTTGAGCAATGTGTAGTTAATCTTTTGGAAAGTGTTTTTACTACGGCGATTTTATTATGAATCGGACCAAAAGAGCTAAAATTTAAATAGTTTCCTGTGTGCGTAGGTTTTCTATATATGGTGGTTTCTATATGAAGTTCTTTTCTTATTAGTTGAATGTCTAAAAATGCTGAAGAATTATTGTTTTCTATTTCGTGTGTGAACTTTAAATAAGGTTTGAGATTATTCAGAAAATATAGGAAAGTATCAATTTCTGTTTCAGTTATGCAAAATACATCGTCTATATATCTCATCCATAATAAAACTTTTAAATTATTTGCTTCAGTAATAATTTTGTCTATTTCATTCATGAAAATGTTTGCCAATGCTGCTGAAATAGGGTTGCCCATAGGCAAGCCTCTTATTTGCCTAAAAAATCTGTTTTTGAAGTTAAAATAGCTATATTCTAGACAAAGCTTCAATAAATCTATCAGGGCTTCTTTGGGAATAGGAAGGACTATTTCAGGATGGAGTTCTAGAAAAGACTTGAGGGCTAGGAGAGCTTCGTCGTGTGGGATTGATGTGTAGAGGGATTCTACATCAAATGAAACCATTCGATTATTACTTGGAATTTGTAGATTTTTTTATAGTTTCAACAGCTACTATTATACAGCCAAAAGATTAACTACACATTGCTCAAATAGAAATATTGAAAGAAAAGAAGAAAGTAATATAATTTTAAAGAGTTGATAGACAATAATTATCCGAAGAAATTCATCAAGAAGCATTTTTACACTCCCAGATTTCCATCTTCAAACAATAGCAATGATCAATCCGATAAAAGATATTGCTCTCTACCATACAGTTACGGATCAGAAAGAATCGCCAGAGTATTAAAGAAATATAATATAATTGCCACATATAAATCTGCACCAAATTTAAAACAAATTCTACGCCACTCAGACACCAAGAATAATAGTAAAAAGGAAAACAAAAACAATATTATTTACAAAATTCCGTGCAAAACCTGTCCAGCCACTTACATTGGAGAAACCAGCAAAGCATTGAAAGAACGCATTAACCAACACAAAGCAGCTCTACGCATCCATAAACCATTATCTATCCTAGTAGACCAAGCACTGAACAATAATCATATACCCGAATTTGACAAAGCATCCATTTATACCAGAATATAAAAGAAAAACACTGCAGGTTATTTTTAGAAAGCTGGGCCTCTATAAAAGATTCAGAAAGCATAAATAGGAAAATTGACCTACCAGAAATTTACAGAGAATTTATATCTTCCTAAATTATTTATTTATTCATTATTTTTTATTTTATTATTTTTGTATATATTTATACTTGTAATATATTTTTATTTATATATATCAACACAACATATTGAATCATAATCCTCACTCATTTTATTTTCTAATATTTATCAGTCTCTTCATTTATTTAATCAAATGGTTATTTAATTATATACTCTTTTGATTATTATTAAATATAACAATTGTAAATATATTTTATATACAGTGAAATTTTCATTGGATGGTTTCTTACTTTGGTCTTGTATAGCGTGAGTGGATCACATGCCCACGTGATTTAGTTTAAATCAGAGAAAAGCCTTGATAAAGAGAGGCGTGTTGCCCCTAGAAATATTGGCTAATTAATGAATTTATATCCAATATACGCTTTATATTTATTTATAGATATTACTATGGATTGCTCAATATTTAAAATATATATATATATTTCTATTATTTTCTTTTTCCGGCACAAAACCTTTCGAAACTTCATAAATAATCATTTAGAAATTATATACATACATAATAAAATATGAATATTCAAATATAGAGATCGAGTGTTGAAATGTAAGTATAGATTAATTCAAGATGTAGATTCATCAACATTCCAATGAGATATTATACATTTCCGCGACCCACTGTGGCCCTTTTGAAAAAGGTAATTGTTAGTCTTCGAAACATTAGACAATAAACATTTTGTGAGGGTTGATGAGTCTACATTTTGGATATAAAATAAGATATAAATTTATTTGTTAGAACATCGTTTCATTCATATTTTTGTAGCAGCAAAATACATCTGAAATATTGACTAGTTTTGCTGTCACCTTTTGATTATATTCTCAATTCAGAGCTCTATTACAACAGAATTTATACATCAATGATTGATCTTTGAAAAGGAGTAGAAGAAACTAGAGAAATGGCCTGGAAGATTTATCATGGATGGATTCATGCCTATCTCTTTTTAATACCAAACATTGTAGTGTAAGGTCTGTATGAATAGCTCAATTATGCAGAATCAAAAAGTAATATTAAAATTTAGTACCAAATTTCAACGATAGATTGTGTTGACGTGACACTAATGATTGAGTATAAGGCTGTAAATGTATATTTTCCCTTAAATTATTTTTCAAATGTATATAGATAGCTATCTAAATTCTTGGTTTAATCAGAGGGGGCGCATGGTAGATATATTTTTCATGCATTCATTTATGAACTTGTTGGCCTCATACGTTATCAAATGTGTTTTATATAACGTTATGAGAAATGTTGATTAATTTTGTTTGTTTTAAAAAATTACCAATAATTTTCAAAGCCAATATTTATTTTTTAAAATAACTCATTTTTAATCATTTTAATAACATTTTCTGAACGAAGTCTTTATAAATAGGGTTAATTTTTCAAAAATACATTTTTTTTATAAAATTTAAAATATATTCTCGTCTGATCCTATATGTTGAATAAAAAATATATACTTATATAATCAGTTATTACTTGGATGAAGATAGGAAGTTGACATTAAATCAAGCTTTCTATATTATTTTCAATTAATACACAAAAATCAGGTGTGCAACAGCTGCAAAACTACGCTTACCATCTCTATATAAAGCATAAATAACAAGGTAAGGCCTTATTTATTGATGAGAAAATTTCCTAAATTGTTGTGATCAAATTATTTTACCTATTTCTTTAGAAATAAATATTAGAGTATTAGAATTAAAATATAATTTTCTATGATAATTTGAGGTATAGAACTTAATTTAAAAAAAATAAGAATGGAATAGTTCCCATTTATTATATAAGTATACCTAGAAACTATTAAAAATTCAATAAAAAATTTTTTGGATTCAATATAATAATCAATATATATATGTGATGATTTAAGACCATGGAATTGTTGTACATAATCCAGATATCTAATACCACATGTTCCACCACGTAACTGTATATAACCTGTTATTTACTGCAATTAGAAAGCCTCAAGTAACATCAATCTGTACCGCGTAAGAATCTAATAAAGTATAGCAACTGTACAGATAAATGGAATGGAGAATAACAGGAGAAAATTAAGGTTAAAACTAATCAGGCTTAGGTGAGAATAGGAAAGCAGGCCTAGCAAGCCCAGTCCCATTTTTACGAGGTCGTGGCCCTCCTGGATACTATAACTCCCCCCCCCTGTTTACGTCAGAAAAGGGCAGTGACTTGTTCGGAGCCAGCTAAGCTATAAAAGGAGGCCCCGAGCCTCAGTTAGTCAGTCCTTAGCCAACCTTTGTTTCAGCCCCAGTCCGCCGGACGCTTCTATAGAGGCAACTAAACCCTTTCCTGTCAAAATCTCCTCGTCCCATTTCTTCTTGACGTTCAGACGCTTCTTAGTGGAATCTCTGTTAGTTTATTTCACCTTTGGCCCAGCTGTGTCGCCTTCCACCACAACTGCACGGTAGAGTTGACATCGAGGTTCGTCTAGCATCAGGTAACACTGGTCCCAGAGGTCCCAAGATATCACATATATATATATATATACTAGCCGAATGACCCGGGCAACGCCCGTGTTTTACCCGACTGTAGATGTTACAACGGTGATCCTTAGGTCGCTGGTTCAAATCCGGCTCGAGAGAGCCGGCGAGCACGTGACCTCCCTGTGCGCGCGCATCCGTGACAGAGGCCGATGAGGAAAGACGGTCGTGACTATATATATATACATTTTGTGTAGAAATAGGATTAGTTGACTTTATAAGGTAAACTTATTCATACAGTTTGTATCCCTCGATAGCTCAGTTGGCAGAGCGGAGGACTGTAGATGTTACAACGGTGATCCTTAGGTCGCTGGTTCAAATCCGGCTCGAGGGAGTTTTTATTTTTCATTTTGCCGTTGCTGTGTTGCCAATGCTGCTGAAATAGGGTTGCCCATAGGCAAGCCTCTTATTTCCCTAAAAAATCTGTTTTGAAGTTAAAATAGCTATATTCTAGACAAAGCTTCAATAAATCTATCAGGGCTTCTTTGGGAATAGGAAGGACTATTTCAGGATGGAGTTCTAGAAAAGACTTGAGGGCTAGGAGAGCTTCGTCGTGTGGGATTGATGTGTAGAGGGATTCTACATCAAATGAAACCATTCGATTATTACTTGGAATTTGTAGATTTTTTTATAGTTTCAACAGCTACTATTATACAGCCAAAAGATTAACTACACATTGCTCAAATAGAAATATTGAAAGAAAAGAAGAAAGTAATATAATTTTTAAAGAGTTGATAGACAATAATTATCCGAAGAAATTCATCAAGAAGCATTTTTACACTCCCAGATTTCCATCTTCAAACAATAGCAATGATCAATCCGATAAAAGATATTGCTCTCTACCATACAGTTACGGATCAGAAAGAATCGCCAGAGTATTAAAGAAATATAATATAATTGCCACATATCAATCTGCACCAAATTTAAAACAAATTCTACGCCACTCAGACACCAAGAATAATAGTAAAAAGGAAAACAAAAACAATATTATTTACAAAATTCCGTGCAAAACCTGTCCAGCCACTTACATTGGAGAAACCAGCAAAGCATTGAAAGAACGCATTAACCAACACAAAGCAGCTCTACGCATCCATAAACCATTATCTATCCTAGTAGACCAAGCACTGAACAATAATCATATACCCGAATTTGACAAAGCATCCATTTATACCAGAATATAAAAGAAAAACACTGCAGGTTATTTTTAGAAAGCTGGGCCTCTATAAAAGATTCAGAAAGCATAAATAGGAAAATTGACCTACCAGAAATTTACAGAGAATTTATATCTTCCTAAATTATTTATTTATTCATTATTTTTTATTTTATTATTTTTGTATATATTTATACTTGTAATATATTTTTATTTATATATATCAACACAACATATTGAATCATAATCCTCACTCATTTTATTTTCTAATATTTATCAGTCTCTTCATTTATTTAATCAAATGGTTATTTAATTATATACTCTTTTGATTATTATTAAATATAACAATTGTAAATATATTTTATATACAGTGAAATTTTCATTGGATGGTTTCTTACTTTGGGCTTGTATAGCGTGAGTGGATCACATGCCCACGTGATTTAGTTTAAATCAAAGAAAAGCCTTGATAAAGAGAGGCGTGTTGCCCCTCGAAATATTGGCTAATTAATAAATTTATATCCAATATACGCTTTATATTTATTTATAGATATTACTATGGATTGCTCAATATTTAAAATATATATATATATTTTTATTATTTTCTTTTTCCGGCACAAAACCTTTCGAAACTTCATAAATAATCATTTAGAAATTATATACATACATAATAAAATATGAATATTCAAATATAGAGATCGAGTGTTGAAATGTAAGTATAGATTAATTCAAGATGTAGATTCATCAACATTCCAATGAGATATTATACATTTCCGCGACCCACTGTGGCCCTTTTGAAAAAGGTAATTGTTAGTCTTCGAAACATTAGACAATAAACATTTTGTGAGGGTTGATGAGTCTACATTTTGGATATAAAATAAGATATAAATTCATTTGTTAGAACATCGTTTCATTCATATTTTTGTAGCAGCAAAATACATCTGAAATATTGACTAGTTTTGCTGTCACCTTTTGATTATATTCTCAATTCAGAGCTCTATTACAACAGAATTTATACATCAATGATTGATCTTTGAAAAGGAGTAGAAGAAACTAGAGAAATGGCCTGGAAGATTTATCATGGATGGATTCATGCCTATCTCTTTTTAATACCAAACATTGTAGTGTAAGGTCTGTATGAATAGCTCAATTATGCAGAATCAAAAAGTAATATTAAAATTTAGTACAAAATTTCAACGATAGATTGTGTTGACGTGACACTAATGATTGAGTATAAGGCTGGAAATGTATATTTTCCCTTTAATTATTTTTCAAATGTATATAGATAGCTATCTAAATTATTGGTTTAATCAGAGGGGGCGCATGGTAGATATATTTTCATGCATTCATTTATGAACTTGTTGGCCTCATACGTTATCAAATGTGTTTTATATAACGTTATGAGAAATGTTGATTAATTTTGTTTGTTTTAAAAAATTACCAATAATTTTCAAAGCCAATATTTATTTTTTAAAATAACTCATTTTTAATCATTTTAATAACATTTTCTGAACGAAGTCTTTATAAATAGGGTTAATTTTTCAAAAATACATTTTTTTATAAAATTTAAAATATATTCTCGTCTGATCCTATATGTTGAATAAAAAATATATACTTATATAATCAGTTATTACTTGGATGAAGATAGGAAGTTGACATTAAATCAAGCTTTCTATATTATTTTCAATTAATACACAAAAATCAGGTGTGCAACAGCTGCAAAACTACGCTTACCATCTCTATATAAAGCATAGATAACAAGGTAAGGCCTTATTTATTGATGAGAAAATTTCCTAAATTGTTGTGATCAAATTATTTTACCTATTTCTTTAGAAATAAATATTAGAGTATTAGAATTAAAATATAATTTTCTATGATAATTTAAGGTATAGAACTTAATTTAAAAAAAAATAAGAATGGAATAGTTCCCATTTATTATATAAGTATACCTAGAAACAATTAAAAATTCAATAAAAAGTTTTTTGGATTCAATATAATAATCAATATATATGTGATGATTTAAGACCATGGAATTGTTGTACATAATCCAGATATCTAATACCACATGTTCCACCATGTAAATGTATATAACCTGTTATTTACTGCAATTAGAAAGCCTCAAGTAACATCAATCTGTACCGCGTAAGAATCTAATAAAGTATAGCAACTGTACAGATAAATGGAATGGAGAATAACAGGAGAAAATTAAGGTTAAAACTAATCAGGCTTAGGTGAGAATAGGAAAGCAGGCCTAGCAAGCCCAGTCCAATTTTTACGAGGTCGTGGCCCTCCTGGATAATATAACTCCCCCCCCCCCCTGTTTACGTCAGAAAAGGGCAGTGACTTGTTCGGAGCCAGCTAAGCTATAAAAGGAGGCCCCGAGCCTCAGTTAGTCAGTCCTTAGCCAACCTTTGTTTCAGCCCCAGTCCGCCGGACGCTTCTATAGAGGCAACTAAACCCTTTCCTGTCAAAATCTCCTCGTCCCATTCCTTCTTGACGTTCAGACGCTTCTTAGTGGAATCTCTGTTAGTTTATTTCACCTTTGGCCCAGCTGTGTCGCCTTCCACCACAACTGCACGGTAGAGTTGACATCGAGGTTCGTCTAGCATCAGGTAACACTGGTCCCAGAGGTCCCAAGATATCACATATATATATATATATATACTTGCCGAATGACCCGGGCAACTCCCGTGTTTTACCCGACTGTAGATGTTACAAACGGTGATCCTTAGGTCGCTGGTTCAAATCCGGCTCGAGAGAGCCGGCGAGCACGTGACCTCCCTGTGCGCGCGCATCCGTGACAGAGGCCGATGAGGAAAGACGGTCGTGACTATATATATATACATTTTGTGTAGAAATAGGATTAGTTGACTTTATAAGGTAAACTTATTCATACAGTTTGTATCCCTCGATAGCTCAGTTGGCAGAGCGGAGGACTGTAGATGTTACAACGGTGATCCTTAGGTCGCTGGTTCAAATCCGGCTCGAGGGAGTTTTTATTTTTTATTTTTATTGGCTGCCGGCGAGCACGTGACCTCCCTGTGCGCGCGCATCCGTGACAGAGGCCGATGAGGAAAGACGGTCGTGACTATATATAGGGATACATTTTGTGTAGAAATAGGATTAGATGACTTTATAAGGTAAACTTATTCATACAGTTTTTATCCCTCGATAACTCAGTTGGCAGAGCGGAGGACTAGATGTTACAACGGTGATCCTTAGGTCGCTGGTTCAAATCCGGCTCGAGGCAGATTTTTAAAATTTTTATTGGCTGCCGGCGAGCACGTGACCTCCCTGTGCGCGCGCATCCGTGACAGAGGCCGATGAGGAAAGATGGTCGTGACTATATATAGGGATACATTTTGTGTAGAAATAGGATTAGTTGACTTTATAAGGTAAACCTATTCATACAGTTTGTATCCCTCGATAGCTCAGTTGGCAGAGCGGAGGACTAGATGTTACAACGGTGATCCTTAGGTCGCTGGTTCAAATCTGGCTCGAGGGAGTGCGCGCGCATCCGTGACAGTCGGCCTCTGTCATATATATATATGTAATGATATGTTGAAGTTCTGGTTGACTCTTGTAGTACCTCGTCGACTCTCTGTAATAAGGTGATGCAACCGAGAGTCAAACCTGTAGTAACCGCGAGGGACAGTCAGGGCGTGGAGAGTTTTTCCAGTACCTCTCTGCATCTTGTAGGATCTTTAACAGTTCTCACAGGGTACAGGCAGTCGTGGTCGAGGCAGAGTGGAAAAGCTTGGGAATGTCCACACACAAAAACGAAGCGACACAGTTGTAGAAAGAAAGTTCCGTGAATAGATAAAAAGTCGAGCCAAGAGCAAGATGGAGATAGAAGATTCCTTACTGTTTTACATGGTCGATGAGTTGGTCCCTGGAGACGACAAGGGGTGACGCTGACCGGAAGACTAACTGCTAACTGCTCGCTGTTGCCAAGCCGGGTCTTATTTATACTACGAGAATTGGGTCATGCACTTGCCGCACGTGTCGCTGGACACCAGACACTGGCGCCTAACTGTCGGCTTCCAATCTATCTTTTTAGAAGTTACTTTGTGATTTACTTCTCAAATCTTGCTTTTAACTCAGCTTTTAATCTATTATATAGTTTTATTTATTCATCCTCAGTACATTACATATGGTGATGCAAGGAGACACGTCAATTATGCGTATAATTAGTTATAGTTTATAAGTAGTTCTATATACAACATGACAATCTTGTTATAAATATTATAATATATAGGGTTGTTGGTTTAAATTATCATAGATGGGCCCCGGGAGTGAAAGGGTTTATCCGGGTTAAAGCGGGTAAAGCCTCTCTAACACAGGATAAGTAATTAAAATTTATTTTAATTAATTAAACTGTGAGGGTAAAGGGCTATAACAAGATGTTTATTTGGATATATCTGAAAATTATAAAAAATAAAACTTATGTTTAATTTAAAAGTTATGATATCCATTATAAAAGAGAACTGTAGATAAAGCCTTTGTTTGCTAAAAAAATAATGATAATAAAAAAAATGATCTTCTAAAAGATTGTTGGCGGGCGTTGGAAAGGGTTAGGGGTTAAAGAATAAGCAATTGTGAGTATCGCACAGACAATCAAATACTTAGGTCCAGGTGCAAAGCGAGGATATAGACTTGTGCGTCTTCCTTGGCAATGTTTCACCTGTGATCCTGTATAAGGTTACAGTGCTTTGTCACAATTGTAGGGTTATTGGGTTGAAAAGTTGAAGAAAAGAATTAATATGATTGAAAGGGGTGGTAGAGCCATGCGATAAGTAGAATTGTTGTAGCGACAGTAGGTGGTCTGACTTGACTTGAAATCAAAGGTTGATTGTGGTCCGCTAGAGTTGAAAAAATTGAAAGTTGAAAAAAAGTGAACGCTTTGTGCATGCGTTGGTGATGTGCTCTGCGGATGATTGAAATAAACTTTTGAAACGTGTTCAGACCAGAAGTCGAGACTTGTACTTCTGGGGAACTGTGTTCAAAGAGTTTGTTGAATTAAGAAATCAAAAGAAAAATTGTCAAGCAGTACTGTCGTTTCTACGATGGTTTGAAGCAATGGCTGAAATATATAGTGATGAAAAGTATAGGGAAGTGGTTAGTGAATAGGCTTGTTGAAAACGATTGTTGCATGCCCGATAGTTAATGATAAATAAACATTGTCATATAATAAAGTTATTTGAACAAAAATAAAATATAGTGAATAAAAAGATAGAAATATGATTGCGGATAAAAAAAAGTATAAGTGGATAAGATCAAACATGTAATATATAAAAGATATAATAATGAATTAGTAATATATAAAAGATATAATAATGAATTAAAAATGATTATTGAATCAATTAAATGTTTTGTCATACTAAAATAATATCATAAAAAATAAAATTGTTAAAATAAAGTTGTTAAAATAATGTTGGAATAGAAATTTGATTATATAATTGAAAAGTAAAAAATACAAATAATTATTCAAGATTTTATACAAAGTTATAATATAATTAAAGGATATTAATGATTAGATAAATGTTAAGTAGTGAAAAATGGAACAAAAATTGTCTCTTTTGAAGAAAAGTTACAACTGTGGTGTGTAACTAGGTCATTTCCCTTTGGTAAACATCGGTGTTTCTATGTCTCTTTGAAACTGAAAATACGTGAACTGACATGTTCATGGTGATATGTAGAGAATGTTTTCTCTTTTGCATCATAAAGTCTATTTACAATAAATGAGAGAAAAGTTAAAAGAAAACAAAAATATTCGTTCCTGAGAAACAAGAACATATTTACACACAATGTCTAGGTGTAGGTGCCATATTATTAATGTCTTCAGTTTGGCCTACGGGGAGGCAATGTGGCCCTATGTCGCTTTGGTCCGGTCTGAGAAGTTGGTCTATGCCAGATCTTCCCGATTATATTATGTGAGACCAGACGGGGAGCGATCTTGATCCCTAAAATGATGTCATGGTAGTGGAAGATGGAACTTTGGGTACATGTAATATGTAGTGCATGTCTTAGGCGCTAAAAAGATTGCAGAGCGTTTTATGCAGTTGGTCTGCAAAATTTTTAGGTGAACCTACCCAAACGCCGGCTTGTTACGTTTGGGAAAAATCATTTAAAATATTAACTTAACAGATCTTTTCCTCCATGTAACATTGCGTTACATATGGAGAAATGAGAGGTTAAATCCTTTTTTATTCCTAACGAGAGAGCCGGTAATGTCGTGTTTGTTCGTATTAAAAGCGTACCCAAAAGCCATATAATTGAATGATTGACAGTGAAGAGTGTTGAAGATTGGAATATTGTCGTGGCGATGGGCGCCAATTTGGGGATTTAATTGTTTTTTTTACGATGGTATAATATGGCGTCTCATATGGTGTCATTTAAAGGATCGATAACCTTATAAAAATAAGATTTGCTATAAAAGGAATTTTATTTAACTTTCCTATCCGTTTTAATCTGGTAGATTATTTGGTGGACAATCTAGTATACCGGTGTGCCAAGGTACAGGCCTACTGAAATTGGAGGTGTAATGTCAACATGGCGGCTGTAACTGGTGTCCATATCACATGTGTCATGTCCTTTGATGCCGACCGACGCAGCTGTTGTTTATTTTTGTTGGCGGTGTGGTGAATCATCCTGCTGGCTAGGAGTAAATCTCTCTGCCTCCACTGTGGTAATTGGTTTCTGGCCTAATTGAAAATACTGGGATTTAAATGTAAAAAAGGCTGTGAGCTTGTAGGCGGTATAATTCGGAATAGTTGCGTCTCGAAGATATCTGGAGTCAAATGATTGAATTCAATGAAATATACATCTTGAGGCAATCGCTGAGGTGTTATGTACAAAACATCCTCTGTGTAATATTTTAATTTATTGACATGTATGGTGTCACTGTCTCTATTGAGAGGCTGATTTGGGCGATCTATTCGAACGACATTGGGTGAAATTATTTCAATTATTTTGTAGGGTCCAGTAAAATATGGTGCTAATTTACCTGTGTCGGGATGTCTGTAATTTTTTACCAAAACAAGATCATTCACTTCGAAATGTGGTGTTCTGTGCTGCTTATCAAATGTTTCTTTATCTTTTTTATGCTTATTTTGAGTACGAGAGCTTGCTATCTCTCGAGCTATATTTATTTCGGGGTATGGGTTAAGATGAGTTCTTAGATCTGGGGGGATAACATTGAACATTAAGTAGGTAGGTGGAAAACTTGTGACAGAATGGGGTGTGTTATTGTACGTCTGAGTGACGCGCTTAACTAGTTGAGTCCAGGAAGCTTTTGGATTTTCTAGATAAGCTAGTCTGAGCTTGCCTGTAATGGTCGCATTTAAGCGTTCTATTAAACCGTTTGCTTGTGGATTATTGCTTGTGGTTAATAGAGGTTGTATACCATGTGTTATTAGAAATTTACGGAATTTTTCTGAGGTAAAAGCGGGCGCTCTGTCAGATAACAGACGTTTTGGAGATCCTTGCTGTAGTACAGTCCTGAGGGTTTGAATGTACGTTAGGGTACTGGTGGACTTCGATGGAAAGGTCCAAGCATATCGGGTTAAATGATCCACTATTACGTGTAGATATGTCTTGGAGTGTCCATATTTCGAAAATCCAGCTATGGTATCTATAGAGATTAAGTCGAATGGTTGTTGAGGTGGTGGAAAATGTCCGAGGGCACCATAGGGTTTACCTTTGGGCCTTTTAATGATTTGGCAGGTGTGACACGACCTGACAAATTTTTCTATAGATTTAGAGATACCTTTCCAGTAGTACTGGGTAGTAATTATGCGGGTCATCTGAGAGATGCCTGGGTGGTTATATTCTTGGTGAACTTTGTTCATGAGAGTATGTTGCAGGGTTTCGGGAATTATTATTTTAGTTACACCTTTTCGGGTAATGGTATGTAAGCCGTTTGTATCAATGTTGAAGGGGGATGCTGTTGGTTGATGCTGTTTTATAATATCAGTACTGATAAATCCTACAAAGGGGTTTCGTGAGAGTAAATCTGCCTCATACTGTTGACTGCCTTTGAGGTAGTGTATTTCGTAATTATAGGTAGATAGTCTCAGGCTCCATCTAAATAGTCGGCCTGACGGATTTTTTATAGTTTTAAGCTATTGTAAAGCTTGGTGATCTGTGTATATGGTGAATTTTATACCGGTGAGGTATATTCGGAATTTGTCTACACTTTCGACGATGGCTAGGCACTCGAGTTCGGAAACGGTGTAGTTTCTCTCATGTGCTCTAAGGGCGCGGCTGAAATATTGTACAGGATGTACTTGTCCGTCTGGATGTACCTGTTTGAGTATGCCGGCAATCCCTTGGGTGGATGCGTCGCAATAAAGGCGGCATGGTAAACCGACTTGATACAAGTGTAGTACTGGTTTACTGGTTTAACTTTCTTTGAGAGTGGTGAAAGCTTGTTGACAGTCTGGGTCCCAATTCCATTTTACATCCTTTTTAAGTAGTTTATTTAAAGGTGCACGTAAGCGGGCATAATCTGCTATAAACTTATTATAAACGTTTACTGCTCCTAAAAATGATTGTAGTGTTTTTGATTGGTAGGTGGTTTGATGGCATTTATGGTATCAAGGTTGCGCGTCTGTGGTGCATAAGTACCTGCGGTAACAGTGTATCCTAAGAAATCTATATTTGTTTTAAAAAATGAACATTTATTATAATTAAGTTTGATGTTTTCGTGTTGACACACTGTTAGAAATTGTTGTAGGTGTTGTAGATGATCCTCTAAGGTGTCAGAAAAAATAATGAAATCGTCGAAGTAATGGGTAACAAAATTTAGTTTATATTTTTGCATGACCTGGTTTATGGCACGATGGTATATCTGTGGCGAATTTTTAAATCCGTAAGGAAGTCTACAAAATTCGTACTGACTATCTAACGTCACGAAAGCTAGTAGATTACGTGAGTTAGGTTCTATTTCCACTTGCCAATATGCGGATGCTATATCTACAGAAGAGTAGTATTTGGCTTTTGACAATTTGTCAAGAATGGTTTCTATTAAAGGTAAAGGATGTACGTCCGGAGCGATGATTTCATTAAGTTTTCTGTAATCAATACAGAAACGTTTCGTTTTGTCGCGTTTGGTAACAAGCGTTATGGGACTGGCATAAGGTGAAACTGACGGGGTAATGATTCCATATTGAATCATTTGCTCTATTTGGGTTTGTATTTCTTGTTGGTCGTGTAGTGGCACTCTATATGGGCGTAATGCTATTATTTTATCTGTGGTGGTATTGATTTTTACCGGTGGTATGTTCAATTTGGGCACATTGTATTTATTAGTAGAGAACACTTGTGAGAATTCATATAGAATTCGGTGGAGTTCGTGTGGACAATGTTCTAACTGAGGTGCCGCAATAGAAGGTATAGAAATCTCAGTATCATAGGTAGGAGATATAGTGGGTGAACATATAATTGGGGTAGAGTCCGCCACGTGTAAACAGGACTGGTTCGAGGGAAGGTGGTAAAAATATCAGTTTCCCTCGGTTGAGTGGGACATAAATCCTGTTTGCACTTGGTGAACTTATAGACATTCATTGGGAGAGCATCATTATTTTGATAAATTTGGAGATTATTAAAATCTATAATTAATTTAAATATTTTAAGGGTATTAATAGATAAAATACCAAAAGGTAGTGAAGCTTCTACTATAAAGATTTTTAGTTTTTGGGTGAGGTTACCGATTTTAAGTTTTAAAAAAATATATCCAAGGGTATTTACATTGTGGGCTATTGCATTTATAGTTAAACTGTACTGATGGATAATAATTTTATATGGTAATCTATTTTCTATGGTTCTTAAAATATCTAAGTTAAGTAGGTTTATAGATGCTCCCGTGTCTATTAAAAAGGGCAAATTTACATTTGGTGACAATGCAGTCCATATTATTAGCTGTTCAACGAAAATAAGTTTCAGGTTTTCCTACCGTTGAGCTGCTCGCGGGGCTTGCAGAGTCGTCTTGGCTTGCAGCTTGGACTTGGGGAACATGGCTCGGAGGTTGGACCTTGGGCTGGGTGTGGGTACCACGTTTTGGTACAGTGGTTGTGTGTGGTCGGGCGCTGTAGACTGGGCGTGTTCGGTCCCGTGGGAACCGTTGTTCACACTGGGAGTGCCAGTGCATGGCATTGCAATACTTGCAAGGCGAGGGGGGAGGTGTAACTTGGTACGTTACACGCGATGGCTGCTGGTTGTTGTACCGCGGTGGTGGGTTGTGGTAGGTGGGGTGTGGAGCCTTGTCTACTTGGCGCTGGTACACTGCACTGGTGGCACACTGCGTTCCTCTTATTCTGGATACTATGTCGAACCATTCCTTAATGGTGTTTGGCTGCACAGTTGCGATTAATCGCTGGTCTGCGACGGGCAGTCCGTCGGTCAGAGACTCAATTAAAATGTTGGCGGGTAGGTCGAGTTTCATACCCATAACCGTTTCATTTTGGTAGTAGTCTTCTAGGGGCATTTGGGGTGTCAATTTGATTGCCAAAAAGCGTGCAAACGACGCTTCTGTCGTTGCTGGGAATAAGTCTATTAGTCTCTGGCGGGCTTCAATATAAAATAACCTATCTAACCGTAGGCTTCGGAAATATTGGAGGGGCTTACCTTGTAGGTAGCAGGGTAATTTGCGTAGGCGATCCGTGTAGGTCAGTTCAGCTCGATCTGCTTGGGCATCGAAGTTGTCGAAAAAGCTTTGGGCTTCAAAAGTACCATCGTATGGACTTACGTCTATCTCCCTAGGAGATCGGGCGACCAGCAACTTACTCAGGGCATCGGCGATCTGTGTCAGCGGGTCTGCGGAGGTATCTTGGGGCGGCGACGTTTCCTCCTCTTCCAATGTCGTCTCTTGTTTGGGGATAGTTTGTTCGGCTGTATCGTTGGACGGGTTGGTTTGTTCCTCCATCTTGGCTCTTGTCTCTTTTTTCTATCTGGACAGTCTTTACCTTCTTCGTTGTGGTCTCCTTCGTTGTGGTTATCCTGTCGACTAATCTGTAATGATATGTTGAAGTTCTGGTTGACTCTTGTAGTACCTCGTCGACTCTCTGTAATAAGGTGATGCAACCGAGAGTCAAACCTGTAGTAACCGCGAGGGACAGTCAGGACGTGGAGAGTTTTTCCCAGTACCTCTCTGCACCTTGTAGGATCTTTAACAGTTCTCACAGGGGTACAGGCAGTCGTGGTCGAGGCAGAGTGGAAATGCTTGGGAATGTCCACACACAAAAACGAAGCGACACAGTTGTAGAAAGAAAGTTCCGTGAATAGATAAAAAGTCGAGCCAAGAGCAAGATGGAGATAGAAGATTCCTTACTGTTTTACATGGTCGATGAGTTGGTCCCTGGAGACGACATGGGGTGACGCTGACCGGAAGACCAACTGCTAACTGCTCGCTGTTGCCAAGCCGGGTCTTATTTATACTACGAGAATTGGGTCATGCACGTGCCGCACGTGTCGCTGGACACCAGACACTGGCGCCTAACTGTCGGCTTCCAATCTATCTTTTTAGAAGTTACTTTGTGATTTACTTCTCAAATCTTGCTTTTAACTCAGCTTTTAATCTATTATATAGTTTTATTTATTCATCCTCAGTACATTACATATGGTGATGCAAGGAGACACGTCAATTATGCGTATAATTAGTTAGAGTTTATAAGTAGTTCTATATACAACATGACAATCTTGTTATAAATATTATAATATATAGGGTTGTTGGTTTAAATTATCATATATATGTTTTAATATATTCCAAAATATATCTATGTCTCCATGTGTTGTATAGATGTAGACTAATTGCCAGGTAACAAATAAAATTTTGAGTGAGTGACAGTCGGCACCAGTAGGAGGAAAGAAGTCCGAAAAACAAGTCGTGCCCCAAAGGGTGTGCCCCTTTCTTACTCGAACAGATTAGTCCGCTTTGAGACACGATTGACAGACCCCTCTAGACAGTTCTCCCCTTACCGGCGTCGGCTACACTCACTCTCTCGCCATCTCCGTGGTGACATCTACCATGCTACCATGTCTCGGTCTTTGGTGCAATACATTCACGCCTGAACCCACTCTAACATTGAGGCCACAACGACTGGATTTAAACAACACACTACGGTCATCCTACAAGATTGACTACCTTAGTATATATATATATATATATATTTGGAAAATTTCCCGGGAGGAAATTAATCCATGGAAGCAATGTTCGCCTCTCCCGTCAAAATAAACGTCAGAATCTGGCGCCATCTTTTAACCGTCGCCGCAACTAGCGGCATCGGGTCGGTGACAAAGCCACAACACCAACTTTGGCAAACTGATAAGCGTCCACCTAGAGACCATGGTTTCGGGCTAATGGCCCTCGTCAGTCAATGGCGGCATCGGGTCGGTGACAAAGCCACAACACCAACTTTGGCAAACTGATACGCGTCCACCTAGAGACCATGGTTTCGGGCTAATGGCATTCGTCAGTCAATGGCGGACTTTATTCCTTGAGATCCACACATGATCTAATGGAATCCTCACAATCTACCAAAGAGGTGTTTTACTGGCAATGTGGCTGGGCAAAATCTATTGGCAAAACATATATGGAAAATTTGCCGGGAGGAAATTAATCCATGGAAGCAATGGTCGCCTCTCCCGTCAGAATAAACGTCAGAATCTGACGCCATCTATTGACCATCGCCGCAACTAGCGGCATCGGGTCGGTGACAAACCCACAATACCAACTTTGGCAAACTGATAAGCGTCCACCTAGAGACCATGGTTTCGGGCTAATAGCCCTCGTGTGTGGCCAATTGCTTCCATGGATTAATTTCCTCCCGGAAAATTTTCCATCTATGTTTTGCCAATAGATTTGGCCCAGCCACATTGCCAGCAAAACACCTCTTTGGTAGATTGTGAGGATTCCATTAGATCCCGTGTGGATCTCATGGAATAAAGTCCGCCCTAGACTGACGAGGGCCATTAGCCCGAAACCATGGTCTCTAGGTGGACGCTTATCAGTTTGCCAAAGTTGGTGTTGTGGCTTTGTCACCGACCCGATGCCGCTAGTTGCGGCGACGGTCAATAGATGGCGTCAGATTCTGACGTTTACGAGGCGTGTTCAAAAAGTATCGCGACTTTTGTGTTTTTCAAAAATTATTTATTTATTCATGAATACCTATTTTGTCCCCTTCAAAGTAACCCCCATGAGATATTATACACTTGTGCTAACGGTTTTTCCAATCTTCGAAGCTCTTCAGAAAATCATTTTTTAAAATCTTTTTAAGCTCCTCCTTCGATGCCGTCTTTATCTCGTCAAGCGTAGCGTAACGTCATCCTTTCATGGGCCTCTTCAGTTTAGGGAACAAGAAAAGTCACAGGGGGCCAGATCTGGGGAATACGGTGGCTGCGGCATCATTAGTGTGTTGTTTTTGGCCAAAAAGTCGCGCACAAGCAACGATGTGTGGCAGGGGCGTTATCGTGGTGCAAAAGCCAATTTTTGTTCTTCCACAAATCCGGGGGTTTCTGGCGGATTGCTTCGCGCAAATTGCGCATAACTTGCAGATAATATTCCTTATTTACCGTTCTACCCTGTGGCGAGAACTCATGATGCACCACGCCCCTGCAATCGAAGAAAACTGTCAGCAAAACTTTCACATTCAACCGAACTTGGCGCGCTTTTTTCGGCCTTGGTTCGTTTTTTGGTCGCAATTGAGCAATTTTGGTACGAATTTCGCGGCGACCGTCTCATGCCCAAATCTTTGATGAAAATCGAATGGCACGAGCCATTCGATATGTTCAGGTCCTCAGCAACTTCTTTAACGGTGATTCGACGATTGGCCAATATCATTTTCTCCACTTCATTAATTTTTTAGTCTGTTGTTGAAGTGCTCAGGCGTCCGGCACGCCCTTTGTCGTTCACATCTTTTCGGCCTTCTGAGAACATTTTGTACCACCGATAAACGTTGCTTCGGTCCAAGGTAGCTTCTCCGTATGCCACAGTCAACATTCGGAATGCATCCGCGCACTTAATTTCGTTTTTCACACAAAATTTGATACAGGTTCTTTGATCCATTTTTTTAAATAGGTAAAAATCGAAGACGATCCAAAACACCTGCAAGCAAAGCAGCTGTCAACAATTAAGTGAACATTCAAAATTGCCGAGCTTGTCGGCATAAGTGAGAGACATGAGTACCAACATAAAGCCACAAAAAGATCGAAATTCGAATATACGTAACCCGCAAAAATTCAAAATTCGCGATACCTTTTGAACACCTCGTATTTTGACGGAGAGGCGACCATTGCTTCCATATATATATACTAGACGAATGGCCCAGGCAACGCCCGGGTTTTACCCGAGTGCGTATGTAGTATATTTTGACATAGATAAATCACAATCTTCTTCTAATATTTATTATAACCCCATATCTGTATATAAAAATATGTATCAAACAATGGAAGTGACAATAAAACAAAGAAGGGGTAAAGGTAGACCAAGACGACACTATAGTCCAGACGACGCCATGGACCAGACAACAGGTGTTTATGATAATGAGTTTATTCCCCCCCGTCAGCAGGTGGCCGACACGTGGCCAGACATAATTAATAACCCAGCGCTTGACAGGTGGCGTGATTACGGGAACCAATCAGAACATGTCAACAAGTGCCAGAGTCCAGTATATAAGCCCCCCAAGATTGGGACAAAAGAGAGTTGTGTTTTAGTTGTTTCAGAGCGACGCTGTCATACGGTCGGTCAGATCTCTCACCCCCCCTTCTACCCGCGTAGGCTAGGGCATCCGTGACGTCCGTGGTCTACCTCTACCTTCTTGGAGTTACCATCTAGACCTGCCTCTTTCTCTTGCTGTCCCAGTGCGGGAATCCCATCACTCACCCACTACCACGACTGCCCAGCACATTCCACCTCGGGTTTACTGCAGAACCCTTTAAAGTCGACAGGATAACCGAGGACAGCAACATACAGAAGATGACAGAGGCCGAAGTCGAGTACTTCGCGGATGCCCTCACCGACATGCAACCCCACTGCGACGATCTAGTAAGCCGCCTAACAGACGCCATTCGGGGGCTAGTCATGCCTCGTGCGGAGGAAGCCCACATTCCCCCTTTCGACGGATCCTACGCGGCGAACAACTTCATCCAGCAGCTCAAGCGGACAAGCGAGGGACCGCAGGATGACGCCACGCTGCAAGCCCGGCTCCGCACACTGCTCAAAGGTGAGCCCCTCTCCCTCTATAATGAACTAAATCTGGCCTCTCTGCCATACAGTCAAGCAAAACAAACTCTGATAGACCTCTACCCCGGAAAATCCGAGGTCACCTTCACCAAATTTTTAACGTTTAAATTAAATAATCAGATCCAATTAGGAGAATATTATCGCCAAAAATAACAATGGGACTACAACTGGGCCTAACCAACCCCATCATAGTAGAGGCATTAACGGAAGGCCTCCAGGCCAATGATCAGCGCCTCATGAGGGCCATAGCCCCTAAAACCCTGAACGAATGGTATTCTACCATGAATAGAATAAAAGGGACAAATTCACTCCCTACTTCATCCGAACAATTTCAAGGTGTTACCAACACCAGTGCTTTTCACCGTAATACCGGAACCCCTTCTAGAGGAAGGAACTACAATCATTTTTCAACAGACAGTACCCCAAGATACCCTTCTAGTGCCAGGAAACCACCCTCACCATGCAAATACTGCCAAGGTGATCACTGGAACAATGAATGTTCCATGAACAGGCGACCCTACAGGCAGCAGGCCTATCACAACCAACCTACGGCGCACTATTTTCCACCTGAACAAAATGGCGCCCACAACCTTCCCGTACCGGCCCCCAAGTCTTCTCACACCCCACAAGGCAACGAAAACTCCAATTTTCGTCCCTAAACTATCCAATATTCTATGTAAACCTAAAATTTTTAATAATCTTTATTGTCCATTCCTCTTAGACACAGGAGCCTCTATTAACATAATTAATTTAAATATTTTTAACCATCTTAATAAAAACTTATCTAATCCTTTAAAATTATATCCATGCCATATATTAATCAATTCCATATCTACTCAAATAAATTCGATAGGATATACATTTTTGACCACTACCATAGGAAAAATTACAAAATCAATTAAATTGTATATAATAGATAATTTATTACCTTTTGGTATACTATCATTAAATTCCATTAGTCAATTTTGTTTGACCTTAAATTTATATAATCATTCTATTTATCAATGTGATGCTCCTTTGTCTAAGAAATTGTACCATATAACTTATGTAACCCCATGTAATGGTGGAGAGAGTGATCACAATCCGCCCAATGTGGGTCATTTAAAAAACATACCTAACTCACATTCTCCATTATTACAAGGGAAATATGTCCATCCTATACCATGTCCCATTACCCTGACCAAGACCTCTACCAATTATGACAAAAATACACCCAGCCAAACTTTAGACCATTTACCCCATTTATATTTATTACCCCCACTATATCCCTCTGAACATCAATGTAAAATTTTTAATGAATCTTGTAATTTATGTGTTAGGAATGATATCCCTTCAACTTTTATGAATATTATTAAGAATTACTCAAATATTTTTTCTACTAACAAATATAACATCCCAAAATTGAAAATTCCCCCTATCAATATTAGGACAAATTCAGATAAAATAATTGCACTCAGACCGTATCGTACATCTCTTTCAGATCAACGTGAAATACAAGAACAAGTAGGTAAAATGCTAGAATATGATATTATAGAGCCTTCTTTCTCCCCCGTATTCATCCCCCGTTACTTTAGTTACCAAAAAGGATAAGACAAAACGTTTTTGCGCAGACTACCGCCGCCTGAATGAAATAATTTCCCCCGATGTTCACCCCCTTCCGCTCATAGAGAATATCTTAGATAAATTAGCCAACGCCAAAATTTACTCCCGCGCCGATTTTTCATCAGCATACTGGTCCATCGAAATAAGTCCCCCTGATAGGAATTTATTATCTTTTGTCACGTTAGAGGGTCAGTATAATTTCAAAAGATTACCATACGGGATTAAAATAGGACCCCAGGTGTATGAGCGAGCAGTCAGTCAGATATTGCAAAGAAATAGGTTAGGTTTTATAGCACATTATTTCGACGATTTCATTATCTTTTCAAATTCTATAGAAGAACATTTAGATCACTTACAGCAATTTTTTGATATGTGTAATAGGGAAAATTTTAGATTAAATTATAATAAGTGTGACTTCTTTAAAACTACAATAGAATTTTTAGGCTATACCATATCATCAGGCACATACACTCCATTACTAAAAAATTTAGATGTAATTAATGCCATTAAGGTCCCCACTAGCCTTAAATCCCTCCAATCATTCTTAGGTTCTATTAATGTATATAATAAATTTATAAAAGATCACGCCCGCATTAGGAACCCCCTCAATAATCTACTTAAGAAAGGTACATCATGGCACTGGGATGCAAAATGTCAACATTCATTTGACACTCTAAAGGAATGTCTCACCACAAAACCGGTACTACACCTCTTTAAAGAAGGATTACCCTCTCAGCTATTCTGTGACGCCTCACTTCAGGGAATAGCTGGTATCCTAAAACAACAACATCCAGACGGCACTCTACACCCCGTGCAATATTACAGCAGAGCACTCCGACCACACGAGAAAAATTATACCATCACAGAGTTGGAATGCCTTGCTGTGATAGATAGTGTGGAAAAATTCCGCATCTATCTCGCAGGTGTAAGATTCACAATTTTTACGGACCACCATGCATTACAATGGTTAAAAACCATAAAAAACCCAACGGGTAGACTTTTTGGGTGGAGCTTAAAGATGTCCGCATACGAATACGATATAAAATATATAAAAGGTAAAACGCAGTACGAGGCAGACCTACTGTCCCGCAATCCTTTATGTGGTTTTCTCACGACCACCCAAATAATAGAAAAGCAACCCCAATTACCTCCATCTACACTTATCAAAACGAATATAGATGGCCTCCATACAATCAAACGTAAGGGTATTGTCAAGATTATAGTTCCCCCTTCCTTACAATATACGCTAATTAATAAAGTACATTTAGAATATAACCATCCTGGTGTATCCCAAATGATTAGGCTCATCTCCATACAGTATACTTGGTGTGGAATGACCAAATCTATAGTTAAATATAATAGGTCCTGTCCCACATGCCAACTTATAAAGAAACCGAAAGGTCCATTATATGGTAGATTAGAACGCCCCCCTATAGCTTTACAACCCTACGATATGTTATCTATAGACACTATTTCAGGTTTTTCTAAATACGGTAATTCTAAGTCATACTTACACGTAATTGTAGATCACCTAAGTCGGTATACATGGACCTTCCCCAGTAAGTCAACTAATATAATCACATACATTCAGTGTATCAAAAAGGTATTGCAGTGTGGCCGACCAAAACGCCTTCTTTCGGACCGGGCACCTGCTTTTACTTCCCCAAAGTTCAGGAGATTCTTAATAAAGAACGGGATACAGCCTCTACTAACCACTGCAAATAACCCTCAAGCTAACGGTTTATGCGAGCGTCTTAACGCGACACTCACTGGGAAGCTGAGGTTACTGAACTTAGAGAATCCAGGAACCTCCTGGACTAAATTAATTAAGATAGTAACTAATAAATATAACGATACCCCCCATACGATAACTGGATTTCCCCCCGTATTTTCAATGTATAATATAATCCCCCCAGACTTAAATAATCACATAAACCCCTATCCCAATATAATAGAAAGTAGAAAACTAGCAATACAACGTACAAGTGACAGGCATGACAAAGAGAAAATTAAATATGATAACAAACATAAAAATCCACACTTTGATACAGGAGATTTAGTATTAGTAAAGGCGTATCATCATCCAAATAGCGGTAAGCTAGTACCCTACTTTACAGGTCCATATAAAATTACGGAAATAATTTCTGATAATGTCGTACGTATAAATAGACCCAATAGGATTACAGGTAATGATAGCGATACTGTGCATGTAAATAAATTACAATATTATAATGAAGAGGTCCTCTATATTTCATCACCCAAAGTAGAACCCCTAAAAATAAATAGAATAATAAACCCTTTCCGACATTTAGATCCCAAGTTGTTTAGTCCAATAAAAAAAAGTATAGCTCATAGATTTTCCGAACCATTCAACCATTTGTCCCCACATCTATTCTCATAAAATTAGGGAAATCTAGGTCCTGAACGTCTGGCGAACTCTTCGACATAAAGTAGTCAATTAAAAAATCATAAATCATGGCATTCAACACCATTTCATGATTACCTTTTCCTTCACCAATAATTTCTCTCCCTCAAATGTAGGACTATTTTTCTTTTTCTATTAGGCACACAACTGATCACTTAAGACTAACCCTCGGAATTGTTTGGACTGGAATAGCGCAATTCCGAGAATATAATTCATACGCACATTGTAAATAAAAACAAAGAAACATTATGTAACTATTTTTTATTATCCCAGTTAGCTTCTTTTTCTTAAATTATGATAATATATACCGTATTCCATTAACACGGTTCGCATGATCATAACCCCATTATTTATACACTAGTTAATTAATTCCTTTTATACCAAATCCTATTTCTATAATGTTATAGGATAGTTTATAATTTTGTCAACCCCGTTTAAAATTTAGGTCCCCATCACCTCTAAAATCGATACTGTACATGAGACCAAAGAAGACGCCATCTTGGCCTTCTAAGAAGACAATTCCAATCTGCTTCCCAACGCGCGCGACAACAAACTCAAGGTCGCACTGATCTCCCCCTAATTGTTTTTTTCTACTTCGTCTTTGCCTCCCTACTGCTAAAGGGGTGGAATGACATTTGCACCCATCATTAGCAAACATCATTAGCAGAGGTAATCTTTCTTACCTCATCACTCTTACCTGTCAAACATTCAATTGTAGGGCTTTTGGGTACTTTTAATACGAACATGCACCACATTACTGGCTCCCTTGTTAGGAATCAAAAAGATTTATTTTTTTTGTCAAATTTGTCGCCTCTCATTTCCCTATATGTAACGTTATGTCACATGGAGAAATGAACTATTAATTTAATACTTTAAAAGATTTTCCCCAAACGTAACAAGCCGGCGTTTGGGTAGCTCACCTAAAAATTTTGAAGACCAACTGCATAAAACGCTCTGCAATCTTTTTAGCGCCTAAGACACGCATTACATACTACATGTACCCAAAGTCCTATCTTCCACTACAATGACATCATTTTAGGGATCAAGATCGCTCCCCGTCTGGTCTCGCATAATATAATCGGGAAGCCTGGCAAAGACCAACTTCTCAGACCGGACCAAAGCGACATAGGGCCATATTACCTCCCCGTAGGTCAAACTAGAAAGACCTCAATAATCTTGCATCTACACTGTGTGTAAATATGTTCCCTTTTTTCAAGAACGAATATTTTTGTTTCTTTTACTTTTCTCTCATTTATTGTAAATAGACTTACAGTTTATCTAGTTTTGTGGTGTTGGACTTTGTTTTTTTTAACTTACCAATGTAGATAAAACATTTCACTATTCATCAATAATATCATTTTGTTTATTAACCATCAACATTAATGCCATCAACTACCAATCAATCCTTCATATATCATTATCTTTAATATGTTTATTTAAATTTAATTTTCTTTTTCTCATCATGTTTAGACTTAGCATTTTACAACTTCAATTATTTTAGGCACCATTTTTAACAAAACCTACACCTGACAATATTTATAATATTTCTTGAACAGATAAAACATTTACCATTTTATTTTCTTAATAGATTTTCAAAATGTTATTTTTGACGCTTCCCTTACAACCTCTTAACTCTATCCCATGAACTTTTCCTCCCAACTTTTTACAGCCATCAAGAGATTATTGTTCGTCAACCATTTTCTTTTTTTTTTTTCGATTAACCTAACTAGAAGACCCTTCCTCGCTGTACATCTCCCAACAGTGAGCTCAGGAGACCCAGTTGGATTTTTATTTTTTTCTCTCATCGTCCGGCTCATCATTTTTTCATTTTTCAACTTTTTCTTTTCATCACCTTAAGCCGGACACAATCAAAATTGGCAGCAATAAATCTCTTACACCCAGCTCTCCTTTTCCGCATCCTTCAAACCTCCAACCTTCCAAGTGATTCCAGTTCGCCGAACATTTTTGTTTTTTTCCCATTAATTAATCCGACTGGAACAATCCTTCCTCACTATACCATTCCCAATAATGAGTTCAGGATATCCAGCGCGATCTTTTTATTTTTTTCTCATCGCCCTACTCATCATATCAATTCATCATATTTTCAACTTTTCACTTTTTTTCTCTCATCATTCAACCGGGCATAATCATTATGGACAACAGGGATCCCTCTTACCTCTACCTCTCCCTTTTACCTCCATCAATCTTCCCACCTCTTCTCACTGTCTGAGCTAATGATGCAGACGGATTATCTTAGGCCTTCTGTTAATGAAAACAATGCCTCACTTAAACAAGTTCGCATTGCATTGCAGGATGTTTGGGATACTACTTTTGCAGAAACATGCTCAGATACCCCCTTTCCCTTTTTCAACCTTAGCGTCACTTTATAAGTTCAGTCAATAAACTAACTTCATTTTTTTTCTCTCATCTTTAATACAATAAGATATTATTTTCCTTGTACGATTCATTTTACCATAGTTACCATTTTGTATTATATACCTTCTCTTAATCTTTTATCATTCATTTTGTATGTTTTTATTTTTATAACCTTGATTCATATTTCATTGATACACCACCACTACAACATCTTCCTCTTTTAAATTTGTAGCTTAATAATAATTTTAACTAATTTGTATACAAATTATTTCTTTTATTTTTTATAATAGGTTTGTTAGGTTATCATTCATTACATGTCATTCCCCCAATCAAACCTTCATCACCGGGGACACATTCTGTAGTATATTTTGACATAGATAAATCACAATCTTCTTCTAATATTTATTATAACCCCATATCTGTATATAAAAATATGTATCGAACAATGGAAGTGACAATAAAACAAAGAAGGGGTAAAGGTAGACCAAGACGACACTATAGTCCAGACGACGCCATGGACCAGACAACAGGTGTTTATGATAATGAGTTCATTCTCCCCCCGTCAGCAGGTGGCCGACACGTGGCCAGACATAATTAATAACCCAGCGCTTGACAGGTGGCGTGATTACGGGAACCAATCAGAACTTGTCAACAAGTGCCAGAGTCCAGTATATAAGCCCCCCAAGATTGGGACAAAAGAGAGTTGTGTTTTAGTTGTTTCAGAGCGACGCTGTCATACGGTCGGTCAGATCTCTCACCCCCCCTTCTACCCGCGTAGGCTAGGGCATCCGTGACGTCCGTGGTCTACCTCTACCTTCTTGGAGTTACCATCTAGACCTGCCTCTGTCTCTTGCTGTCCCAGTGCGGGAATCCCATCACTCACCCACTACCACGACTGCCCAGCTCATTCCACCTCGGGTTTACTACACGTATATATTTTAAAAACGTTTTAATTCAAATACTATTCATTACAATTATAAATTGGCGCCATGGATGTCACTCTTGTGAAATGTCCCATTCCAAACTGTGTGTTTTTAAAATGTTTTAATTGAAATACTATTCGTTACAATTATAAATTGGCGCCGTGGATGTCTCTCTTGTGAAAGGTCCCGCCCCAAACTGTGTGTGTCTTGAAAATATAAAAATAAAAATGTGAATTTTCATAAAGATTTCATCATGTCGATTTTTTTTTTTGCATTTCACCTACTAAATCGATAGAGATAACTACATTTGCAACATGAACTTAGGTTTATTGACTAAATAGAAAACTGCATAGTAATAAAGATCATTTTTTAAAGGCACCATATCGTTTTTTTTTTTCAATAAAATCGAAACAAAAATTAACGATAAATAACGATAATTGCCTTAAAAAGAAATTGCCTTAAAAAAAATAAACATTCGCGGTGATTTTGTCTTGCATTCGTTTATACAATTATTATATACGAATGACCCGGGCAACGCCCGGGTTTTACCCGATTAAATGCTTTTATTCAAATACTATTCGTTACAATTATAAATTGGCGCCGTGGATGTCATTCTTGTATAATATATAAATGAGTTTTAAAAATTGTAAAAAAAAAAAAAAATGCATAGGCCGGGAATCGAACCCGGGCTGCCAGCGTGGCAGGCGAGCATTCTACCACTGAACCACCGATGGTTATGAAAAATCCCATCCGTGAGCTTCAGACAAACAGACAAACAAACAGACAGAATAAGGCAAATATATAAGTAGATATATCGCAATATCGTTGCGAGGTCTTTTGTTATTGGTTGAGAATGGGTTTGATTGTTGGAAGCGCAGTCGTTTAAGAGGGAAGTGAAGCATCCAGGGGAAAGAAATCGAAAGTACACAATTGATGGGGTTGAAATAAGGCAACTAATCGGAGGAGAGAGAATGGCTTGAGAAGGTGGAACGGTTTGGCTATTGGCTATTCAATTACATTACGGAATATTGAACTTATCTGATGGATTGAGGCGGTGAGAATGACTCCAAAGGACTAGGTGCTAACTCGGTGGGATCCAGCTCTCAACTAACAATTTAATGTTCTCGATTTAAAACGAAAACTCTTCTTTCTTCTCATTGGTTGACCTGCGTGACGTGGAAGCTCGCTATAGGCTCGAAGCTAGAGTGGCTGCTCTCTGATTGGTTCGTTTTAACTCTTTGTATTTGGACGTTTTCTGACCTGTCCAGGAAGTGACAGTTTGTTGAACTCGAACTTTTACGAGTTCCGGGATAATAAAACCCTACTAATGATCATCCATTCCTAGGCCTTCTCTTCTCTCCAATTTTGTTAAGCCTTGTTTTTTTATTGAAATTCAAAGCATACATTTTCATACATATTGGATTGGGTTGGCATCTAGCTATGTACAAATTATGACAGATGCGCCCCCTACATGTGAAGAATTTATGAAGGGGTTTTAGTCTGAATAAGTTCTGTAAAGTAAAAGAAAATAATTTTGTGTGAAAATTAATTGGTTATAGGGAGTTTATGTATAAACATTGGTAAGGATATAAGAGATAACAAAAAAAGGAATGGTATTAATGTTATATTGTTTGCTTATAATTACTAGAAATCAAAATTGTAATGGTGAAACATAAAATGCAGACTATGGTACATAGTGAAAAGAGAAATGCCTAATTATAATACTGCTCGAAATTGGGAAGGGAAGTCGAGGGTAGTCATTAGGTCTTTGAAGAAATAAAAAAAAAATAAAGATAAAATAAAAGTTGAATGAAATCAAAGTGAAGGCGTGGTTGAAAAAAAAAAAAGAAAAAAGCCTTGTTGCGTGGCGAGAAAATAAAAAAAAATGAATTGCCTAATTACCATTTCGCTCGAGATTGGGAAGGAAAATCGAGGTAATTTCATGAGGTCTTTTGAGAAATCAAAATAAAAATAAAAATAAAATAAAGTAGAATGAAATCAAAGTGAAGGCTTGGTGGTACAAAAAAAAAATTGAAAAAGCCTTGTTGTATGGTGAGAAAAATAATATTGCTTGGTTACATGGAAGAGAAAAAAAAAAGGAAAAATAAGAAAGTTTTTTTTGTAAATTAAAGGATAATCTAATGTCTAAAATTTTAACCGAAAACCAATGAGTTTCGTTGAAAAAAATGGGAAAAAATAAAAGAGATGGTAAATAAAATGTTAAATAATTGCTAAAATAAGTGATAAGAAATTGAATTAAAATTGATAAATTGGATTAAATGTTTCGATTTTAATAGTAGAAAAAAATGTAAATGATTGATATATAACAAAAAAAAAATGTGTAGTGAGATTCATAACCCGTTTTGTATCTACATGCCATCATCTAGTTTTCGCCATCAATTAATTATGCCCTATAAATTTTTTGTCTCTTCTGTTGCGACACTTTGGTAGAATCGTGATCTGACCCAAGTGCGAATTTATATTATGTATACAGGAGACATGGAAATCTAAATAACCTTTTCGTGTGCCTTTGTCTTTGTGTCATGTTGTAGGTTGAGATCTCAAAAGCCGAATGTCGTATGTTAATATGTTTTCGAGCCTTAATGCGTTCTAGGGATTTTTATGCGATTCCCTAGGGCACTTAAGATGTGCTCGCCCAATATCCACTTTATTATATTGGGTGTCGTTACTTAAATCGAAACCTTGAATACAGGATTCGAGGGGAATCCTCGATCCTTCTAAAAGGTCGTTTAATCCTTTTGGGAGAAAACGCAAGCTCGAAAAGCAAAATTGCCTAACAAATTAAAGTGGTAAGTGTGCGTGCTTTTGTTCGTAATTGACTTTGAGATCTACGTGTTTTTTTAAATTAGTGTCTGTGTGGGATGGGGTGGAGTGTGACGTAATGTTGGAAGTCTGTAAAATTTAATAAGAATTAATAAGAATAGAAATGTGAATTCATTGAGAAGTGTCGGTAACGTCTTAACTCTTGTGAGAGTGCAATTGAATTGTATTTTTATAAAAGTCGATATGCAGGTTTAACTGGGATCCCAAACTGGGGTGACACTTAGAGACCGTCCACAGCTGACCTCGATTTAACTGCTGGTCGAGAGTGGAGATGGTAATTAGAAACCCGGAAGCGGGGCGTGCGGGGGAAGCAGGGTCCAGTCTAAAAATTACCCACCCTCTCTCTATTTGCATGTAATTGAAGTAATGGCGTTACGTCTTTGTCGCTGCGTCTCAAATGATTCTCACTTCCTGCCGCCTAATTGGTTTTTGTTCAACTAATGGTCCTTTACTTCTTTTAATGGCTTGGTGATTTTCCTTCGGCATCGATTTTGTTAATTTTTCAGTTGCTTCTATCTCCTCGGAGTTTGTCTAGGTTTTCTGCGAAAATGTTTCCTAAAATTATTAGGAGTTTTATAAGTGCTTGTCCTATATGAAAAACTGCCTCTTGCAGCTCGAAAATACTATGAGAAGACAGGGAATATATTAGCATGTAAATAATGCATAAGAATGGGACGAACCTATAGGGTAAGATTAGCAGACAAAGGATAAAAATCAGATGAAAGATAGGGTATTGATGCATTTTTTCCCATATTATTATAAATGGTGACTCTGAAATATAGGCTCGAACCTTATTCATTGTTGGCCGTTCAATTTCGCACTGCTTGTTATTGTTGGAGAGTGGCGTGGATCGTTTTTTGGAAAAAATGGCAGGATTTAAATGATTGTCAGGTGCGCAGTTCTTATTATCGGGGAAGAATGGCGTTAATCGTCCTTTCGAAAAAATGGTAGGGTCTAAATGCTTGAAAGGTTCGCTGTTTGTTGGTTTGCAGCTCAATGGTTCTGCGGGAAATAATTAGGGTGTGAAGTGTTTAAACGGGAACGTGTAATCGGGCTTGTGTCTTATATGATGTACTCTAATGGCGGGCGGTGATATATAGCGAACTTTTTCTGCATATAGCTTAAGCTTGTTGACGTGGATCGTGTCAGTGTCTCTTTGGAGAGGTTGATTGGGTCTATCTATACGGACCACATTTGGTGAGATAATTTCTAATATTGTATGGGATCCCGTGAAATACGGAGCGAGTTTACCTGTGTTGGGATGGTGATATAATTTAAATAACACTAGATCACCTATTTCGAAATGTGATTGTTTGTGTCGTTGATCATAAATGTTTTTGTCTTGAAGGTGTTTGTTTTGTGTTCGTGTGTGTGCAATCTTTCTAGCTCTGTCGATATCTGGGTAAGGTGTGTTGTGGTCAGAAAGTTCTGGGGGTAGGATGCCAAACATTAGGTAAGTGGGTGGAAAACCTGTGGTAGAGTGTGTAGTGTTGTTATATATAACTGTAACTCGTTTGACCAGCTTGGTCCATGTGATATTAGGGTTTTCTAGATGTAATAGCCTAAGTTTTCCCGTGAGGGTGGCGTTCAGGCGTTCACATAGACCGTTGGCCTGTGGATTATTGCTGTTTGTGAGTAATGGTTGGATATTTTCTGTTAAGTAGTAAACTACTAAATTTTGGCGAAGTGAAACAGGGGCTCTATCCATAAGAAGGCGTTTCGGAGAGCCATCCTGTAACACTCACTTAAGTACCTGTTGGTAGGTGTTGATGCTGGTGGATTTAGATGGAAAAGTCCACGCGTAGCGCGAAAAATGATCGACTACAACATGGAGTTATATTTTGGTGTTGCCATATTTGGCAAATCCTGCTATGGTGTCTAGGGATAATAGGTCAAAGGGTTCTTTGGCTTCCGGAGGTTGACTTAACTCCCCATAAGTGGGTCCCAATGGCCGTTTTGTTAACTGGCAGGTGAGGCAGGTTTTAAACTTTTGTTTAATGTCTTTCGACATACCTTGCCAGTAATATTGAGTGGAGATGAGTCGTGAGATTTGTGAAATACCGGAGCGGTTATATTGGGCGTGTACAGTTTGTAAGAGTTGTGGTATGAGTGTTTTTGGAATTATAATTTTGTGACACCTTTTCGGGAAACGGTATACAATCCATTATGATCAATGGTCAGGTTAGATTCCTTCGATGGAGACGTCTGGTGGGTCTTGATAAGGGTTGCGTCCAAGAATCCACAAAACGGGTTATGGGACAAGAGATCTGCCTCATACTGTTGTTTTCCCTTTATGTAGCGGACCTCATATTCGTAACTCGATAGTCGCAAACTCCACCGAAACAACCTGCCTGACGGGTTTTTAATTGTCTTCAGCCACTGCAATGCGTGATGGTCAGAAAATATTGTGAACTTCCTGCCCATCAGATAGATGCGAAACTTCTCCACACTCTCAACGATTGCTAAGCACTCAAGTTCAGAGATGGAATAGTTTCGCTCGTGTGGGCGCAGAGTTCGCTGAAATACTGAACTGGATATACGTTCCGGTCGGGGTGAACCTGTTTGAGGATACCTGCTATACCGAGGGTGGATGCATCGCAATACACTTGGAATGGCAGGACCTCTTTGTAAAGGTGTAAAATGGGGTGTTGTGTGAGGTTCCCTTTCAGGTCAATGAACGCCTTTTGGCAAGCTTCATCCCAGATCCACACGACATCCTTTTTGAGAAGGTTGTTGAGTGGTGCTCGCAAGCGAGCGTACTCCGGAATGAATTTGTTATAGACGTTCACAGCGCCTAAAAAGGATTGTAGTGTTTTTCGGTTGTGTGGTTGTTTAATGGCGTTAATAATGTCAGTGTTGCGTGTGAGCGGTGTAGTTGTACCAGCTGTGATGGTGTAGCCCAGGAAATCTATGGACTGCTTAAAAAATTCGCATTTTGCGAAGTTAAGTTGTAACTTCTCTACCTCGCAAAAGGCGAAAAATTGTCGCAGGTGGTTTTGATGTTCCTCCAATGTGTTGGAGAAAATGAAGTCATCAAAATTATGTGCCACACGGTCAAGTCCATGTCTCTGTAGGACCTGACTCATGGCTCGTTCGTAGATCTGAGGGCTGGTTTTTAACCCGAAAGGTAATCGAGTGGGCTGGTATAACCCTTCGAGCGTGGCAAAGGCCAACAGTGGTCGAGAATCGGGGTGTATTGGGACCTGCCAATACGCAGAGGATATGTCGGCCGTGGAGAAATACCTGGCCTGTGCGAGACGGTCGAGTATATCCTCTATTCTCGGGAGGGGGTGGACATCAGAGCTAATTAGCTCGTTCACCTTTCTATAATCGATACAAAACCTCTTGGTCTTGTCCCGCTTGGTGACGAGTGTGACAGGGCTCGAGAAAGGTGAAAAAGATTGCTCTATGATGCCATTCTCCAGCATTTGTTGACCTGGTTGCGGATTTCCTGTTGGTCACATATTGGAACACGATATGGACGTATGGAAATTATTTTTTTGGAATTAGTGGGTATTTTTACTAGTGGAATCCTTAAGCATGGTACGTTGAATTTGTTCTTGTGAAGATGTGATTGTATCTTTGTAGAAGTGTTGTGAACTGGGATGTATAGAGAGTGTCAGGTGTCGTGTTGTAGTATGCCTGTGGGAAAGGGTTTTGTTGTGTCTTAGTGTGAGTGTCGAGTTCGTCGAGTTGATTGGTTATGTGACAGTTGTGTGACGGCGTGTGATCACCTATGTGCTTGACATGTAAGTTGTCCTGTTGTATGGACATGTTTTGGGCATTGTGTTTACAAGTTGAAGCCGTTGTGGCTTTGTTATTTGAGGGCATGTAAAAAAGGCAATTGGCCTTAGTGAAAAAATGGCATGTAGATAATGGTGGTTTGGTCAATGAATGCACGCACTGGTTATCATAGGCGGAAGGTTTGTGTGCAGGGTAAATTCTTTGGGACATCGCCTGACATTGCTAGAACGTGCATACATTTGGTACATGGTTAAAATGGTAGGAAAGGGTAGACAATGAGGCGCCCAGCTGGAATATAGTGCAGTTATTAAAATCTATTATCAATTTAAACTGGTGGAGTGTATTAATGCTAAGAATCCCAAATGGCAATGGTGCATCCACCACATGAAAATTCTCCCTTTGGGGTATTTTGCCTATTGTCAGGGGGAGAGATAATTTACCTATTGTTTTTGCAAAACCATTCAGGGTTTGGAGATCCAGTGAATGTCCTTTAAGGGTTAAATTAGGTAGGTGGATTTTTAACATATTGAAGAGATTATATGGTACTATATTCAAGCTGGCGCCGGTATCTATTAAAAAGGGGCATGGTATAGTAGGGGTCAGAAATAGTTTCACAGTCAGTTGGGTTAAGTTAAAGGTTGGGGAGCCTACCTCACTTTCGGACTCAGCCTCGAAAAGTCTGCTCAGCTGGGGTGTTCTCTGACTTGGGATGGTTGCTTGGGACTCTGAACCGGTTGACTTGGGACTGTTTGCACTGTCCTTGCACTCTGAAATCTGTTTTCGAGCTGTTTGCACTGCTCTTTCTTTTTCTTGTGTCGTCGGGACTGGTCTATGCCGGCATTCGCTGTGCCAGTGTCGCGCGCCGCAGAACTTACAGTTGGACGGCGGAGGAGGTGCATTCCATGCACCTGTGCGTCGGGGTGTGTTGTGGTATGGACCCGACATTGGGGGTGGTTGATCCTCTCTGTGTCGCGTTGTCGGTACACTGGGCCCGTGGATCCGCTGGGCTAGTCGGAACCCTCTCCTAGGTTCTCGGGAGGCACTACGCGGATTAGGCGCTGGTCGGAGAATGGCAACCCTTTGTCAGCGTCTCGAGGATCACCTCCTGCGGGAGTCCTAGTTGTAGTCCCATGGCAGTTTTCTCCCGGTAGTAGGTCTCCAGGTTGGCTTGTCCAGTAAGCTTCATGGCGAAGTATTTCGCGAAGGACGCTTCGCTGGACTCAGGATAGAGGTCCAAGAGGATTTGTCTCACCTGGAAATATTTCCGGTCGGTCAGCCGAAGTTTCCTGAAAAGCTCCAGGGGTTGTCGCACCAGGTAGTTCGGTAGACGGAGCAATTTTTCGCTGTCGTCCATGGAGGTGTCTTCCATTTTCCGGTCGAATGCTTGGAAAAACTGGTGCGCACTGTACGTTCCATCGAAAGGTTAAAGCGTCGCCGCCGCTCCATCAAAAACCTTGGCCTGGGTGAGGAGCGCCGTGAGTCGTAACAGTACGTCCGCCAGGGGCGCCGTCGTTTCCCCACTAGGCGTCGCTTCGTTCTTCCCGGGTTGCTTGTCGTCAATTTTGATCTGTGTCGCACTTTGGTTACTTTCCTCCATATCCTGTCGACTATCTATCGCAATATCGTTGCGAGGTCTTTTGTTATTGGTTGAGAATGGGTTTGATTGTTGGAAGCGCAGTCGTTTAAGAGGGAAGTGAAGCATCCAGGGGAAAGAAATCGAAAGTACACAATTGATGGGGTTGAAATAAGGCAACTAATCGGAGGAGAGAGAAGGGCTTGAGAAGGTGGAACGGTTTGGCTATTGGCTATTCAATTACATTACGGAATATTGAACTTATCTGATGGATTGAGGCGGTGAGAATGACTCCAAAGGGCTAGGTGCTAACTCGGTGGGATCCAGCTCTCAACTAACAATTCTATGTTCTCGATTTAAAACGAAAACTCTTCTTCCTTTTCATTGGTTGACCTGCGTGACGTGGAAGTTCGCTATAGGCTCGAAGCTAGAGTGGCTGCTCTCTGATTGGTTCGTTTTAACTCTTGTATTTGGACGTGTTCTGACCTGTCCAGGAAGTGACAGTTTGTTGAACTCGAACTTTTACGAGTTCCGGGATAATAAAACCCTACTAATGATCATCCTTTCCTAGGCCTTCTCTTCTCTCCAATTTTGTTAAGCCTCGTTTTATTGAAATTCAAAGCATACATTTTCATACATATTGGATTGGGTTGGCATCTAGCTATGTACAAATTATGACATATATATGTAGTAATCCAGACGTGGAATGTATTGGGCAGTCGTGGTAGTGGGTGCGTGATGGGATTCCCGCACGGGGACAGCAAGAGACAGAGGCAGGTCTAGATGGTAACTCCAAGAAGTAGAGGTAGACCACGGACATCATGGATGCCCTAAGCCTACGCGGGTAGAAGAGGGGATGAGAGATCCGACCGACCGTATAACGGCGTCGCTCTGAAAACAACTACTTTTGTCCCATCTTGGGGGACTTTTATATGGGACGCCCGCATATGGTGGCGAGTTCTGATTGGCTCCCATAATCACGCCAGCTGTCCGGCCACCTGTTGACGGGGTGATTGTGAACTCATTATCATAAACACCTGTTCGTCTGGTCTACCTTTACTCCTTTGTTTTATTTGTCACTTCCATTGTTATACAAGGTCGATACATATTTTTATATAGATATGGGGTTATAATAAATATTAGAAGAAGGTTGTGAACTATCTAACTCAAAATATACTACAGAATGTGCCCCCCGGTGATGAAGGTTTGGTTGGGGGAATGACATGTAATGAGTGATGACCTAATAAACATATTATAAAAAAAAGGAAATAATTTGTATACAAATTAGTTTAAATTATTATTAAGCTACAATTTATAAAGAGAAAGATGTTGTAATGGTGGTGTATCAATGAAATAAAAAATCAATGTTATAAAAATAAAAACAGCCCAAAATGAATGATAAAAGATTAAGAGAAAGTATATAATACAAAAATGGTAAATATGATGAAATGAATCGTACAAGGAAAATAATATATTATTGCATAAAAGATGAGAGAAAAAAAATGAAGTTAGTTTATTGACTGAACTTATAATGTTACGCTAAGGTTGAAAAGGGGAAAGGGGGTATCTGAGCATGTTTCTGCAAAAGTAGTATCCCAAACATCCTGCAATGCAATGCGAACTTGTTTAAGTGAGGCATTGTTTTCATTAACAGAAGGCCTAAGATAATCCGTCTGCATCATTAGCTCAGACAGTGAGAAGAGGTGGGAAGATTGATGGAGGTAAAAGGGAGAGGTAGAGGTAAGAGGGATCCCTGTTGTCCATAATGATTATGCCCGGTTGAATGATGAGAGAAAAAAAGTGAAAAGTTGAAAATATGATGAATTGATATGATGAGTCGGGCGATGAGAAAAAAAAATAAAAAGATCGCGCTGGATTTCCTGAACTCATTATTGGGAATGGTATAGTGAGGAAGGATTGTTCCAGTCGGATTAATCAATGGGAAAAAAAACAAAAATGTTCGGCGAACTGGAATCACTTGGAAGGTTGGAGGTTTGAAGGATGCGGAAAAGGAGAGGTGGGTGTGAGATGGGTGGTTATTGCTGTCAATTTTGATTGTGTCCGACTTGTGTGGTGAAAAGAAAAAGTTGAAAATTGAAAAAATGATGAGCCGGACGATGAGAGAAAAAAAATAAAATCTAACTGGGTCTCCTGAGCTCACTGTTGGGAAATGTACAGCGAGGAAGGGTCTTCTAGTTAGTTTAATCAATAAAAAAAAAAGAAAATGGCTGACGAACAATAATCTCTTGATGGATGTAAAAAGTTGGGAGGAAAGGTTCCTGGGATAGAGTTAAGAGGTTGTAAGGGAAGCGTCAAAAATAACATTTTGAAAATCTACAAAGAAAAATAAAATGATAAATGTTTTATCTGTTTAAGAAATATTATAAATATTGTTAGGTGTAGGTTTTTTTAAATGGTGCCTAAAATAATTGAAGTTGTAAAATGCTAAGTCTAAACATGATGGAAAAAAATTAAAATTAAATAAACATATTAAAGGTAATAATATATAAAGGGTTGATTGGTAGTTGAATGCATTAATGTTGATGATTAATAAGCAAAGTGATATTATCGATTAATAGTGAAATGTTTTATCTACATCTGTAAGTTAAAAAACAAAGTCCAACACCACAAAACTAGTAAAACTGTAAGTCTATTTACAAAATAAATGAGAGAAAAGTTAAAAGAAAACAAAAATATTCGTTCCTGAAAAAAGGGAACATATTTACACACAGTGTAGGTGCAAGATTATTGATGTCTTTCTAGTTTGGCCTACGGGGAGGCAATGTGGCCCTATGTCGCTTTGGTCCGGTCTGAGAAGTTGGTCTTTGCCAGATGATCCCGGTTATATTATGTGAGACCAGACGGGGAGCGATCTTGATCCCTAAAATGATGTCATTGTAGTGGCAGATAGGACTTTAGGTACATGTAGAATGTAGTGCATGTCTTAGGTGCTAAAAAGATTGCAGAGCGTTTTATGCAGTTGGTCTGCAAAATATTTAGGTGAGCCTACCCAAACGCCGGCTTGTTACGTTTGGGAAACATCATTTAAAATATTAACTTAACAGATCTTTTCTCTATGTAACATTACGTTACATATGGGGAAATGAGAGAGAACAAATTTGACAAAAAAAAAAAGAAAAAGAAAAGTTAAAACCTTTTTTATTCCTAACAAGGGAGCCGGTAATGTAGTGTATGTTCGTATTAAATTGTACCCAAAAGCCCTATAATTGAATGATTGACAGGCAAGAGTGTTGAAGTAGGAAGGGATATCTCTGCTAATGGTGGATACAAAGGTCATTCCACCCCTTTAGAAGTAGGGAGGGAAAGACAAAGTAGAAAAAAGAGTAAGGGGGGAGTTCAGTGTGTCCTTGAGCGGGTTGGTCGTTGGGATGAAGTTTGGAATAGTGTCATGGCGATGGACGCCATTTTGGGGACTTAATTGTCCTTTTATGGAGGCCAAGATGACGTCTCCTTTGGTCTCATGTACAGGATCGATTTTAGAGGTGATGGGGACCTAAATTTTAAATGGGGTTGACAAAATTATAAACTATTCTATAACATTATAAAAATAAGATTTGGTATAAAAGGAATTAATTAACTAGTGTATAAATAAATGTGTTATGATCATGCGAAATGTGTTAATGGAATATGGGATATATTATCATAATTTAAGAAAAGAAGCTAACTGGAATAATAAAAAATAATTACATAATGTTTCTTTGTTTTTATATACAATGTGTATATGAATTATATTCTCGGAATTGCGCTATTCCAGTCCAAACAATTCCGAGGGTTAGTCTTAAGTAATCAGTTGTGTGCCTAATAGAAAAAGAAAAATAGTCATAACATTTGAAGGAAGAAATTATTGGTGAAGGAAAAGGTAATCATGAAATGGTGTTGAATGCTATGATTATTTAATTGATTACTTTATGTCGAGGAGTTCGCCAGACGTTCAGGACCTAGATTTCACTAATTTTATGAGAATAGATGGGGGGACAAATGATTAAATGGTTCGGAAAATCTATGAGCTATACTTTTTTCTATTGGACTAAACAAGTTGGGATCTAAATGTCGGAAAGGATTTATTATTATATTTATTTTTAGGGGTTCTACTTTGGGTGGTAAAATATAGAGGACCTCTTCATTATTATATTGTAATTTATTTACATGCACAGTATCGCTATCATTACCTGTAATCCTATTGGGTCTATTTATACGTATGACATTATCAGAAATTATTTCAGTAATTTTATATGGACCTGTAAAATAGGGTACTAATTTACCGCTATTTGGGTGATGATACGCCTTTACTAATACTAAATCTCCTGTATCAAAGTGTGGATTTTTATGTTTGTTATCATATTTAATTTTCTCTTTGTCATGCCTGTCATTTGTACGTTGTATTGCTAGTTTTCTACTTTCTATTATATTGGGATAGGGATTTATGTGGTTATTTAAGTCTGAGGGGATTATATTATACATTAAAAATACGGGGGGAAATCCAGTTATCGTATGGGGGGTATCGTTATATTTATTAGTTACTATCTTAATTAACTTAGTCCAGGAGGTTCATGGATTCTCTAAGTTCAGTAACCTCAGCTTCCCGGTGAGTGTCGCGTCAAGACGCTCGCATAAACAGTTAGCTTGAGGGTTATTTGCAGTGGTTAGTAGAGGCTGTATCCCGTTCTTTATTAAGAATCTCCTGAACTTTGGGGAAGTAAATGCAGGTGCTCGATCCGAAAGAAGGCGTTTTGGGCGGCCACACTGCAATACCTTTTTGAGACACTGAATGTATGTGATTATATTAGTTGACTTACTAGGGAAGGTCCATGTATACCGACTTAGGTGATCTACAATTACGTGTAAGTATGACTTAGAATTACCGTATTTAGAAAAACCTGAAATTGTGTCTATAGATAACATATCGTAGGGTTGTAAAGCTATAGGGGGGCGTTCTAATCTACCATATAATGGACCCTTCGGTTTCTTTATAAGTTGGCATGTGGGACAGGACCTATTATACTTAACTATAGATTTGGTCATTCCACACCACGTATACTGTGTGGAGATGAGCCTAATCATTTGGGATACACCAGGATGGTTATATTCTAAATGTACTTTATTAATTAGCCTATGTTGTAAGGAAGAGGGAACTATAATCTTGACAATACCCTTACGTTTGATTGTATGGAGGCCATCTATATTCGTTTTGATAAGTGTAGATGTAGGTAATTGGGGTTGCTTTTCTATTATTTGGGTGGTCGTGAGAAAACCACATAAAGGATTGCGGGACAATAGGTATGCCTCGTACTGCGTTTTACCTTTTATATATTTTATATCGTATTTGCATGCGGACATCTTTAAGCTCCACCTAAAAAGTCTACCCGTTGGGTTTTTATGGTTTTTAACCATTGTAATGCATGGTGGTCCGTAAAAATTGTGAACCTTACACCTGCGAGATAGATGCGGAATTTTTCCACACTATCTATCACAGCAAGGCAGTCCAACTCCGTGATGGTATAATTTTTCTCGTGTGGTCGGATTGCTCTGCTGTAATATTGCACGGGGTGTAGGGTGCCGTCTGGATGTTGTTGTTTTAGGATGCCAGCTATTCCCTGAAGTGAGGCATCACAGAATAGCTGACAGGGTAACCCTTCTTTAAAGAGGTGTAGTACCGGTTTTGTGGTCAGACATTCCTTTAGAGTGTCAAATGAATGTTGGCATTCTGCATCCCAGTGCCATGGGGTATCTTTCTTAAGTAGATTATTGAGGGGGTTCCAAATGCGGGCGTGATCTTTTATAAATTTATTATATATATTAATGGAGCCTAAGAATGATTGGAGGGATTTAACGCTAGTGGGGACCTTAATGGCATTAATTACATCTAAATTTTTTACTAATGGAGTGTATGTGCCTGATGATATGGTATAGCCTAAAAATTCTATTGTAGTTTTAAAGAAGTCACACTTATTATAATTTAATCTAAAATTTTCCCTATTACACATATCAAAAAATTGCTGTAAGTGATCTAAATGTTCTTCTATGGAATTTGAAAAGATATTGAAATCGTCGAATAATGTGCTATAAAACCTAACCTATTTCTTTGCAATATCTGACTGACTGCTCGCTCATACACCTGGGGTCCTATTTTAATCCCGTATGGTAATCTTTTGAAATTATACTGACCCTCTAACGTGACAAAAGATAATAAATTTCTATCAGGGGGCTTATTTCGATGGACCAGTATGCTGATGAAAAATCGGCGCGGAAGTAAATTTTGGCGTTGGCCAATTTATCTAAGATATTCTCTATTAGCGGAAGGGAGTGAACATCGGGGAAAATTATTTCATTCAGGCGGCGGTAGTCTACGCAAAATCGTTTTGTCTTATCCTTTTTGGTAACTAAAGTAACGGGGTAGAATAGGGGGAGAAAGAAGGCTCTATAATATCATATTCTAGCATTTTCCCTACTTGTTCTTGTATTTCACGTTGATCTGAAAGAGATGTACGATACGGTTTGAGTGCAATTATTTTATCTGAATTTGTTCTAATATTGATAGGTGAAATTTTCAATTTTGGGATGTTATGTTTGTTAGTAGAAAAAATATTTGAGTAATTCTTAATAATATTCATAAAAGCTAAAGGGATATCATTCCTAACACATAAATTAGAAGAATCATTAAAAATTTTACATTGATGTTCAGAGGGATTTAGTGGGGGTAATAAATATAAATATGGAAAAAGGGCTAAAGTTTGGCTGGGTGCATTTTTGTCATAATTGGTAGAGGTCTTGGTCAAGGTAATGGGACATGGTATAGAATGGACATTTTCCCCTTGTAATAATGGAGGATGTGAGTTAGGTATGTTTTTTAAATGACCCACATTGGGCGGATTGTGGTCACTCTCATATTACATGGGGTTACATAGGTATATGGTACCATTTCTTAGACAAAGGAGCATCACATTGATAAATAGAATAATTATATATATTTAAGGTCAAACAAAATTGACTAATGGAATTTAATGATAGTATACCAAAAGGTAATAAATTATCTATTATATAAAATTTAATTGATTTTGTAATTTTTCCTATGGTAGTGGTCAAAAATGTATATCCTATCGAATTTATTTGATTAGATATGGAATTGATTAATATATGGCATGGATATAATTTTAAAGGATTAGATAAGTTTTTACTAAGATGATTAAAAATATTTAAATTAATTATGTTAATAGAGGCTCCTGTGTCTAAGAGGAATGGGCAATAAAAATTATTAAAAATTTTAGGTTTACATAGAATATTGGATAGTTTAGGGACGAAAATTGGGATTTTCGTTGCCTTGTGGGGTGTGAGAAGACCTGGGGGCCGGTACGGGGTTGCGCAGTCGTGGTAGTGGGTGCGTGATGGGATTCCCGCACGGGGACAGCAAGAGACAGAGGCAGGTCTAGATGGTAGCTCCAAGAAGTAGAGGTAGACCACGGTCGTCACGGATGCCCTAAGCCTACGCAGGTAGAAGAGGGGGTGAGAGATCCGACCGACCTTATAACGGCGTCGCTCTAAAAACAACTACTTTTGTCCCATCTTGGGGGACTTTTATATGGGACGCCCGCATATGGTGGCGAGTTCTGATTGGCTCCCATAATCACGCCACCTGTCCGGCCACCTGTTGACGGGGTGATTGAACTCATTATCATAAACACCTGTTCGTCTGGTCTACCTTTACTCCTTTGTTTTATTTGTCACTTCCATTGTTATACAAGGTCGATACATATTTTTATATAGATATGGGGTTATAATAAATATTAGAAGAAGGTTGTGAACTATCTAACTCAAAATATACTACATATATATATATATATATATATATATATATATATTCTAGAAAAATAAATATAATAATTTGTACACTGCTGCATCCAGATTGCAACACCAAGAAAGACAAGAGATATCACAACAAAATTTATTTTGTCGATAACATGTTGACCTATCATCGAATGATTAAATTTATAGACTTTTGCAAAGTGTGGTTCCTGCCAGAATAAGTAGCCAGAGTAACCGCAATTAGAGCTCCCCATTGCCACACGCCTCGGCATTTATTTAAAGAGACTCTGAATGTGTTCTTGGGGTACAGTAGACCAAGCAGCTACCACACATTGCCAAAGTTGATCTAGTGTGGCAGCTGGAGGTGTAATCTGAGTCAATCGTTGAGCAACAATAGACCACATGTTTTCTATAGGCGAAAGATGAAGAGAGTGAGCCGGTCAGGGAAACAATTGAATCTGGCCATTGACAAAGAACATTTGGATAATGCGCGCCACGCGTGCGGTAGCGCTTTATCTAGTCTAAATATGGCTGTGAAACCCCTGAAAGTAAGGAAGGACAACTGGCTCCAATACCTTAGAGATGTAGCATTGGGAATTTGAAGTACAGGAAATGCGTACTAGAGGAGTGCGAGGGTGATATGCAATACCTCGCCATTCCATAATACCCGCTGCATGACCAGTGTGGCGGTGCATAACGCAGCTGTTCAGTATCCTCTCTTTACGGTGTTTCACACTCTAATCCGACCATCGTGGTGTTGCAGACAGAAGCGTGACTCGTCATTGAAGACAATTTCATTCCATATTGCCATTCACATATTTCTTTGTTCGCACCATTGGCGATGGAGCCGTCAGTGGTTCTGCATCAAGGGTACCCGAAGCATGAACGTCTTGCGAACAGACCATTCTGCTGTTAACGGCGTCGAATGGTACGCGCAAATGGATGATGCGTTACAGACTAAAGGTGCTGTGCTACGATTTGTGATGTGACTTAGCGATCAAATCATTTGATATTATTTTTTCGCGTAAAATTTCAATGTTAGGGGGTACCAATGTTTTAGAGAAGTTATATCACTTTGGTCCGCACGACATAATATAAGATGTGAGCAAATTACAAACATAAAATTACTGTTTACAAAAAAGTAAAAATATGAGGACAGCATTTATTATCCCCATACTCCAACATAAAGAACTGCAAAATATTGGGATATAATTTAAAAACAGGCAGCTTATATAGCATATGAGGCAACTACCTTTTCTCTTGTATGAGGTCACACTCCTTGCTCAATGTGGCGCCCTTCATTCTCAAACACCGCCCACGGACGATAGATACAGATTGGACAGCAATAAATAACATATCTGCTGAAATTTATGAAACGCCCGTCAGCTAGAATCCTTCAAAATGGCCAAAATGATAGGCCGGCATCGATAAACACGAGGCTCTATGTACCATCATAGCCAAATATTGCAAAGCGTCAAGTTTGGTGATCTTGGAGGCCACTGGTGTATAAGGTGGCGACTTATCACACGATCTTATCCGAACGTTTACTTCAGCAATTTTTTGGCACTTCGGGAGATATGAAGAGATCTTACAACTTGCATGAATGTTATTTCGCTTAGTGCTATTCTGTCCTGCAATATGGGAATAAACCTTTCTCTCAAAGTTGAACATAACGTTCACCAGTTACAGATACTGTTTTAAAAGATTTACATTAATTTCTTCAAAGAAAAATGGCTCAATAATAAAAGAAGAAGTGAACCCACACCAAACTGTAACTCTGGGCTGATGTAGTGGCATTTCTGTAAAACCTTAGGGTTTTCTGTTGTTCAAAAGCGCCTTTTCTGAGTGTTACTTCTCAGTTTAGAGAAAGGTGAGCTTCATCTGTCCACAGAACATTTGACACCCAGTTTCCATCAATATTAATTTGCCGGAAAACGCAGGCAGCGAATTCTTGACGCTTCTCAAAATCGCCTACTTTTACCTCGGGAAACCTTTGCATTTTGTAAGAGTATTTTTTGAGAAATATTCTTATTACTCTTCAAACTGGTAAATACAAATCCCCGTTTGTCGAGAAACTTGTCGAGCACCTACTTCTTCATTCATGGATGAGACTTCAATAGCTTCAACATTAGGCGTAACCGTAACAGCCACTAACTTGCATGTCGATGGTCTTCCACACCGAGGTTTTGCTTCCAGAGATCCAGCCTTCTCAAAAATTTTCATCATTCGCCTTATCGAGAAACAAATCATGGGTCCTTTTCCACTTCGAATACCTTTAAAGGTAAAAATGCTTGTAAAGCTTCAGTGGCAGATTCTGAATTTCAATTAAAATATTTCACCAAGAGTGCTTTATCCTGTAGTGTGTATTGACAGCATTCCACAGTAAATTTATTATCACATAAGATGAATATTCTTCTAATGAATCAAAATAAATATAATCGGAAATGAGAGAGATTTGAATTTAAAAATTAGAAATTTATTATCTTCGAAATTTAAATCGCTGAGAGGATTCCAGCAAACTGCATCTAATATATATATATATATATTTTGCTACATTTTTTAATTTGCATATACCTATTTACATATCTCGGATTGCATTTAAAAATCGTCATCCGATTATTGAACTTTTGGCGAAATAGTGTTTTATTAATTTATCATTTGATATTATAAGGGTTCCTTTCTGATATTAAAAAGGAAAAATGCGCGTCGATCAGTTATATTTTTCAATTTATCAAACAATTTGGCCGCTGAAAATCTGATTCTGGTAGAGCGCTATCCTGCGAATAAAATTTTGACTAGAATCAATTTCGATTTTTCATTATTTTCCCTGAAAAATACCATTGCATCCTGAACACAATGGTGTTTTCCTGCATGGCTCTAGCACGAAAAATTTAATTTTTAAAGTTGTGCAAGACAGTTGGAACACCCTGTATATAATTTGTTAAAATTCAGAAAAATAAATTGAACATATCTTTTGAAAATTTATGAACAAAAACAAATAAAATTTCAGTAAGCAAGCTAAAACTGAACATTCAAAAATATACTTTACACGGTTTAGCTATCCAATAAAAATATTTTAAAATAATTTTAACATGCAAATTTGGTTCATTCCTCAAATCTTTCGCTTGCGTGACTTTTTATTCAGCTTTTAAATTTTATTTAAATTCACAAATTCTTTCGTTTTATCTATCCATGGAACGTCATAGGACGTTTAGAAGGCTCGTTGATGCGCAGGGCCTCAAGATAGCTCGAAACGACAAGAAAAGTAATTTAAAATCTATAGAAACATTTTCAATAAACAGGAGACATCTCCAGAAGAGAAAAAAAAAGGTCGCCCGAGAATCACAACCTAATCAGAAGAATATTATCTGAACATTATCGGTCAAACGTAACAAAACCATGACAACCAGACAGCTAACAATTAACATTCTTCAACTATAGAAACCATGATATCAAGGCAAACAGTTTTCACAAGACTCGAATGCAAGGTTTTTTGGGAGTGGGGTAGGACCTTCTTTCATCTTTATGGATAAAATGCTCGTCCACATAGAGCCCTGATGGTAGATAAATATTGTCGCGTATATGAACCTTCAAAACGCCTACAACCTGCGCAATAGATGGAGCTTTCGCCTGTTTCCGATCTGAAAATAATGTGGGAATCGCCGATTGCTGTGGTTTTGTTTCTTAGGGCAAATTATTGTAAATATCCATTGTTATTGCCCTGGGATGTAGAATAGTGTAAATATCCGTTGATTAATATATAAGTTTTATATAATATGTACTTAGATGACAATAAAAAGATAGGAGTGTTAAAGGTCTTGTTGCTGGTTGTTGTTGTTACTCTCGCTAACGCCACAGTCGCTACTCTTCTGGTAAGTCTCTCGTGTCCCCTCACCAGTGGTAAAAGGATGGAGTGGCCTGCCCCAGATCACCAGACCTCAATTCTAAAGAACATATTTGAGATACCTTGGGGATTCAAATTGGATCTCGTTCACCCCCACCCACGACTACACAAGAACATAAAACTGATTTGGTTAAAGAATGGGATTTGTTGTCTCAATAGCTCTTTAATTTCCTATATCGTTGTCACAACTGTTTATCTGTTAGAGGCGACCACACACCCTATTAAGTATTCAAATATTTGTACAGTTTTGTCTATACACCTACAATGCTATGTTTCAGAACTCAATCAATGCTCTTCACAAAGAGTTTATGTAGATCTTATCGATGTTTTAAATCAAATTTGTCTAATTCTGAATCTTGGAAAAGAGTATCAGACACTGTAAGAATATGGTTTTTAAGTAATATCATATATTTGAAATATCATTTACAGTTATAACTAAACTTAACAACAAGACCTTTAACACTCCTATCTTTTTATTGTCATCTAAGTACATATTATATAAAACTTATATATTAATCAACGGATATTTACACTATTCTACAATACAATAACAATGGATATTTACAATAATTTGCCCTAAGAAACAAAACCACAGCAATCGGCGATTCCCACATTATTTTCAGATCGGAAATAGACATGTCAAGCTACATACATTGGAGAAACAGGTAAATCACTTAAAGATCGTATCAATCAACATAAAGCAGCTTTAAAAAACTACAAACCATTATCTCTACTAGTAGACCACTCCCTTAACAATAGCCATATACCAGATTTCAAACAGACCACAATTATATACAAAAATATAACAGAAAAGCATAGTAGACTGTTTTTAGAAAGTTGGGCTTCTGCCGAAGATAAACAGAGTATAAACAGAAAAATTGATTTTCCAGAAATTTATAAAGAATTCATATCTTAATTATTTATAAATAACTATGTATATATATAATTTTAATTTACTCATTTATTTTTACTTTCAATATTTTTAAATTTAGAATTAATATGTAAACACACTATTTTTTTACAATTACACTGTTGTATATAAATCTCTATATCTTTCATAGATAAAATAAAAATATATAATGTTAAATATAATTATTTGCTGTATATAAACTGAATACAATAGTTAAATCAAAGATACAATTCTTTCATTGGCCTTGTAGAACGAGAGTGGTGTACGCGCGCGCGCATGTTCTAGTGAAAAACAAAAACATCCTCGTAAAAGAGAGGCGAGTTGCCCCTCGAAATATTGGAACAATAAAATAATTATAAATCCAATATATGCATCTTTAATAAATATATATATATGTGTGTGAAAAACATTAAAGACATCCATATCTCCAATATTCTCTATGATGCTGATAGTCGACTTGCCCAAAATCGTTTCATCATTGAGGGGGAGATGAAGTTTAAAGCCAGACAACCTTGACAACGCAGCAATCATTCTTTTTTTTTTTTTTTTTTAGATATACAAAGAGGCATATTCCTATCAATAGGAAAACGATTGAGGTCAGCTATTACTAACAAAATACCTCAGATTTTTAATTTTGCTAGGAATTTTTGTTCTAGTGTTAGATGTATAGGGGAAATTTTCAACAACATCTTTACCATTCACAGATATTGTCGAAAATAATCGAATTAACTGATTCCTTGAATATAGTATAGTTATGAAAATTTTAAGATTAATATTTTTTTTATTTAATTTAAATGTGTGAGGTTTGTTTTTTATTTTTTGTAATATATAATTAGTTAGTTTATATTTTAAAAAGTAACACCAGCAAAGCATCGGCAGTTACGCGTCATAGGCTGGGTGAAAAAAGGAATAAGCGAAGAGAAAGTTTTAAAGTGAAGAGCAAAGACGGAACCATGATAATAATTTTCCAAATACAAAATAAGGCTAATCAAAGAGAGAGAAGTATTTATTTGCTCTATTTTCTCTCTTGATGAAAGAATATAGATTTTGTGATTTTTTTTATATGCTTATTTTAAAGACAATCTAGTGTAAATGTGGAGGACACGATATAAGATAATATATTAAATTAGGAAGGATGAAAACCTTAAAGGTTAGACCAGATGAAAACCATAAAGGTTAGACCAGATGGAAAGAGGATGGTACTCAGGCGGGCCTCTTCAGATGAAGACCTGAGCAGCAGTTTCGGCCCTTTCTCCATTACTTCCAAACCATGCCTCTTCGACCAAATAGAAAGCAAATTTAGGTTGGAACGGAGATAGTGTAATAGCTAAGCCATAGATACTACATAAATCAACTAATGTACTGAGCAAGTATCATCTTCTGCACTTTCAAACCTAACTCAAAAAACGTTTTTTTCAGTTCAGAAGTTAAATTTATTCGGTTCCCTAGACTTAATCAGATTGACACATACTTATCCCTTAGTATTAAACTTTAAATCAAATTGTGTTTTTTTTGGGGGGTATTAGGACTGTAAGAGACTGATAAGAAATTAGTAATACTGTTAAATGATTATTACAACTACAGGAAAATATGATCATATCCCAAGCCTTTAACAATGTGCGTCGACAAGGGAACAGGAAATCTAACATTGAAGAACATAGAAAAATAAACTTTGTCTGATGTTGGTAGGTTCAGATTATGGTCCAAATTGTGTTCATACACTCTAAATAATAGGACTGCAGGAAAATAATAAGATATTAGTAGTACGAGAGGATAAGGATTAATTGGAACTACAAGAAAGTACAATTAAATTCAAACAAGATAAGAATGTGCGTCATACCATAAATGGAAATATCAGCTTCATCAGATAAAGACATAAGTCCCTTGTGTGAAGATGGTGATAATGCTTTCCCATAATAACTCACATCATTAATTTATTTGAATTGGTCCTAACGGGACCGTATATTCTATAAGTAGTCCTATCTATACTACGCTCTCCTAACTGAGCTATTTCGGCTTATTTTAGTTATTTCTATAGAAGCTTCTATCTTCATAATTATGTATATTTTCAAAAAGTCAATTCACACCTCTTCGCTGGAGACCATGGGAATACTGACTAATTCATTATGCTAACATAATTATAAATACAAGTATCAGAGTCCTCAACAAGTCTTTCATCGTTTGCTTTTGTGAATGGAATAAATACCCAAATAGGGCCATTTCTTATAAGCATCGGTGGTTCAGTGGTAGAATGCTCGCCTGCCACGCGGGCGGCCTGGGTTCGATTCCCGGCCGATGCATTATTTTTGTTTTCTTTTTTACAATTTTTAAAACTCATTTATATTATTATCCCTATATATATATATAAGTCAGCGTATGTATGCATGTATGTTTGTCAACTATACACGTCCACAATACGTAACTAATCTGACTGATATTTTAACAGTATATAAAGTAGAATCTGGAAAAACTCAGTGAAAATTTCAGGTCTCTATCCCGAATATCCGTTGTGTTATTTGCAAATTTGCTCTTTCGCTCGCGCGTCTAGCGGTGAAAATGGGGGGGTAATACTAGCTTACCTATTCAACATGTAAAGTTTGGAGCGGGACGTTTCACGGCTCCAATTTATAATTGTAACGAATAGTATCTGAATAAAAACATTTGATCGGGTAAAACCCGGGCATTGCCCGGGTCATTCGGCTAGTATATATATATATATATATATGTCATAATTTGTACATAACTGGATGCAAACCCGACCCAATATGTATGCAATGTATGTTTTAAAAGATTTAATAAAGACAAGGCTTAACAAAATCTGGGAGAGAAGGCCTACAAGAGGAAACAATCATTAGCGGGGTTTATTATCCCGGAACTCATAAAACTGAGTTCAAGAACCTAGCACTTCCTGGTCAAATTAGGACAATTCCAAAACGACAAAGAATTAGCAAAGACCAATCTGAGAGCAGCTCATTAGCCACGAACCTATAGCGAGATTACACGTCACGAACGGTCAGCCAATGAAAAACCAAAAGAGTTTTCTTCTTAAATCGGGAACACAGAATTGTCAGTTAGGAGCTCGGCACCATCGCAACAAGTTAGCCCCGGGACAGCACCGAGTCAGGACCTTGGAGCCATAGGAATCAGCTCGGAGCAATATCCCATCTCCTCAAATCTCAGATAAGTCAAATTCTCAATTATGGAATAGATAGTCGATAGCTAATTCCTCAAATTCCTTTCTCTCCCTTGATTGCTAGCCTTTTCCAACCCAATCAACCCTGTGTCTTTTCGTTATTTTCCCCTGTATGCAGAACTTTCCACTCAAACGACTGCGCCCAAACCAATCTCATCAATTATCAACCAATTTCAAAAGATTTTGCACCCGTGTTCCCACAAGATTTAGTCGACAGGATATAATGGAAAGTAACAAGAATACAGAAGTTAAAGACGACAGCAGCCAATCGAGGGAGGGGAGTCGGCAGGAAGTGGGACGACAACTGCGCCCCTGGCGGACGTCGTGTTACAACTGGCGGCGCTGCTCACCCAAGCCAAGGTTTCTGACGGAGCTGCGGCGAGCCTCTCACCCTTCGATGGAACCTACAGCGCTCACCAATTTTTCCAGGCCTTCGACCGGAAGATGGATGACGCCCACGTGGACGCCCCCGAAAAATTACTCCGGCTGCCGAGCTACCTGTCGCGACAACCCCTGGAACTCTTCAGGAAACTTCGGTTAGCCAGCCAGAACTATTTCCAGGTGAGGCAAATCCTCTTGGATCTCTATCCGGAGTCCAGCGAAGCGTCATTCGCGAAATATTTCGCCATGAAGCTTACTGGACAAGCAGACCTGGAGACGTACTACCGGGAGAAAACCGCCATGGGGTTACAACTAGGGCTACCGCAGGAGGTGATCCTAGAGACGCTGACAGAAGGATTGCCGTTCTCCGACCAACGCCTGGTCCGCGTTGTACCTCCTGAGAACCTAGGAGAGTGGTTCCAACTAGCACAGCGGATCCACGGGCCCAGCATGCCAACGGCACGACACCGAGAGGAACAACCGCCCACCATGTCGGGTCCATACAACAGCACACCCCGACGAACAGGTGCATGAACTGCGCCTCCTCCGTCGTCCAACTGTAAGTTCTGCGGCGCTCGTCACTGGCACAGCGAATGCCGGCATAGGCCAGTCCCAACGACACACGAAAACGCAAGGGCAGTGCAAATGGCCCAAAATCGACACCCGAGTGCGAGGACAGTGCAAACGGTCCCAAGCCAACACGCCCAGCGTTCCACGCAGCCATCCCAAGCCGAAGACGCCCCAGCAGAGCCGAATTTTCGAGACTGAGGTAGGATCCCAATCCTTTACCGTCACCCAGTTGACGATGAAACTGTTTCTAACACCTGATATACCATGTCCCTTTTTAATTGATACAGGCGCAAGTTTGAATATAGTGCTATCTAATTTGTGTAAAATGTTAAAAATTCACCTCCATAATTTAGATTACAACAGGCAGTCCATAGATCTACAGGCTATAAATGGTTATATAAAAACAGTAGGTAAAATTTCCCTCCCTCTGACAATAAGTAAAATATCCAGAAAAGAGAATTTCCACGTGGTGGAAGCACCACTGCCATTCGGAATTCTGAGCTTAAATACCCTCCGTAATTTTAGATTAACGATAGACTTCAATCAAAGCAATATTCCAACTTGACGTCCCATTGTCTACCTCTACCTACCCTTTTAACCATGTACCAAATGAATGCACGTACTGGGAATGCCTAAATATGTCCCAAAGGACTTGCCCTGCACCCAAACCTTCCACATATGGCAACCATTGCGTGCATCCATTGAGCAAAACACAATTACCTACATGCCACCAATCTAGTCACGCACCACACAACTTTTTCACTAAGGCCAATTGCCTATACTATATGCCCTCTACTCACAAGGCCGCAACGGCTTCAACTTGCAACAACAATGCACCAAACGTGTACATCCCACAGGACAACTCGCATACCGGGCACATAGGTGTCCATACGTCGTCACATAACAGTAACACGCCCAACCAACACAACAAACGTGACACTCACGCTAAAACACAACAAAATTATTTTCCCTTAACATGCTACAACACGACAAACAATCCTCTCTATCCATCCAGTTCACCACAATTTTACAAAGATACAATCACATTTTCACCCAGAACAAATTCAGCGTACCATGCTTAAGGATTCCAAAAGTAAAAATACCCACGAACTCCGACAAAATAATTACCATACGCCCATATCGCGTTCCGATATGTGACCAACAAGAAATCCGCAACCAGGTCCAACAAATGCTGAAGAATGGCATTACAGAGCAATCTTTTTCACCTTTCTCGAGCCCTGTCACACTCGTCACCAAGCGCGACAAGACCAAAAGGTTTTATATTGACTATAGAAAGGTGAACGAGCTAATTAACTCTGATGTCCATCCCCTCCCGAGGATCGAGGATATACTCGACCGCCTCGCACAGGCCAAGTATTTCTCCACGGCCGACATATCCTCCGCGTATTAGCAGGTCCCAATACACCCCCATTCTCGACCACTGTTGGCCTTTGCCACGCTCGAAGGGTTATACCAGCCCACTCGATTACCTTTCGGGTTAAAAACCAACCCTCAGATCTACGAACGAGCCATGAGTCAGGTCCTACAGAGACACGGACTTGACTGTGTGGCACATTATTTTGATGACTTCATCATTTTCTCCAACACACTGGAGAAACATCAAAACCACCTGCGACAATTTTTCGCCTTTGGCGAGGTAGAGAAGTTACAACTTAACTTCGCAAAATGCGAATTTTTTAAGAAGTCCATAGATTTCCTAGGCTACACCGTCACAGCTGGTACAACCACACCGCTCACACGCAACACAGACATAATCCACGCCATCAAACAACCCCACATCCGAAAAACACTACAATCCTTTCTAGGCGCTGTGAACGTCTATAACAAATTCATCCCGGAATACGCTCGCTTGCGGGCACCACTCAACAACCTTCTCAAGAAATAGTCGTGTGGGTCTGGGATGAAGCTTGCCAAAAGGCATTCATAGACCTGAAAGAGAACCTCACACAACATCCCATTTTACACCTTTACAAAGAGGGCCTGCCATGCCAGGTGTATTGTGACGCATCCACCCTCGGTATAGAAGGCATCCTCAAACAGGTTCACCCTGACGGGAACGTATTCCAGTTCAGTATTCCAGCCGCACTCTGCGCCCACACGAGCGAAACTAATCCATCTCTGAACTTGAGTGTTTAGCAATCGTTGAGAGTGTGGAGAAGTTTCGCATCTATCTGATGGGCAGAAAATTTACAATATTTTCTGACCATCACGCATTGCAGTGGCTGAAGACAATCAAAAACCCGTCAGGCAGATTGTTTCAATGGAGTTTACGACTGTCGAGTTACGAGTATGAGGTCCGCTACGTAAAAGGAAAACAACAGTATGAGGGAGATTTTTGTCCCGTAAACCGTTCTGTGGGTTCTTAGACGCATCCCTTATTAAGACCCACCAGCCTTCTCCATCGAGAGAGTCTAGCCTGACCATTGACCGCAATGGACTGCATACCGTTTCCCGAAAAGGTGTAACAAAAATTATAATCCCAAAGACACTCGTCCAACAACTCTTACAAACAGTACACGCACAATACAACCACCCGGTATTTTACAAATGTCACGACTCATCTCCACTCAATATTACTGGCCAGGTATGTCGAAAGACATTAAACAAAAGGTTAAGACATACCCCACCTGCCAGTTGACAAAACGTCCATTGGGACCCATTTACGGGGAGTTAAGTCAACCGCCGGAAGCCAAAGAACCCTTTGACCTACTATCCCTAGACACCATAGCAGGATTTGCCAAATATGGCAACACCAAAATATACCTCCATGTTGTAGTCGACCATTTTTCGCGCTACGCGTGGACTTTCCCATCCGAATCTACCAGCATTAACACCTACCAACAGATACTCAAGCGAGTATTACAGGATGGCTCTCCGAAACGCCTTCTTACGGATAGAGCCCCTGCCTTCACTTCGCCAAAATTTAGTAGTTTCCTACTTAACAGAAACATCCACCCATTACTCACAACTAGCAATAATCCACAAGCCAACGGTCTATGTGAACGCCTGAACGCCACCCTCACGGGAAAACTTAGGCTATTACATTTAGAGAATCCTAAGATCGCATGGACCAAGCTGGTCAAACGAGTTACAATTATATATAACAACACCCCACACTCTACCACCGGTTTTCCGCCCATCTACCTGATGTTTGGAGTCCTGCCCCAGAAATCTCTAACCACAGCACACCTTACCCAGATATCGACAGAGCTAGGAAGATCGCACACACACGAACACAAAATAAACACATACAAGACAAAAACATTTATGACCAACGACACAAACAACCACATTTCGAAATAGGTGATCTAGTGTTAGTTAAATTATATCACCACCCCAACACAGGGAAACTCGCTCCGTATTTCACAGGACCCCACACCATATTAGAGATTATCTCACCAAATGTGGTCCGTATTGATAGACCCAATCAGCCTCTCCAAAGAGATACTGATACGATCCACGTCAACAAGCTTAAACTATACACAGAAAAAGTCCGCTATATATCCCCGCCCGCCATTAGAATACATCATGTAAGACACAAGCCCGATTACACGTTCCCGTTTAAACATTTCACACCCGAATTATTTCCAGCAGAGCCGTTGAGATTCAAACCAACAAACAGCGAGCCTTTCAAGCATTTAGATCCTACCATTTTTTCCAAAAAACGATTTACGCCATTCTCCCACGATAACAAGAAGTGCGACATAGAACAGCCACAATTAATAAAAGCCCAAATAGATATCCCAGAGCCACAATATATAGCACAAACATGGGAGAAGATGTGTCGATACCCCATTTTTCACCTGATCTCTGTCATTTGTTTGCTATTCCTACCCTATGGACTCGTCCCATTTTTATCCATCGTTCACATGCTAATTTATACCCTATCTTCTCATAGAATTTTCCAGCTGCAAGAGGCAGTCTTCCATATAGGAAATTCCGTCTTAAATTCAACCTTCCATATAGGCAACACCATTTTTGAATTACTAAACCTGGTATGGAATATGCTAGAAGAGCTCGTCACACATCTGAAGGGAGAAGCCCCAATTCAATTAGAGCAGTACAGAAACCATTAGAAAAGTTCAATTAAAAGAACAATTAGGCGTGTGCAAAATTCAATTAGGAGGTAGGAAGTGAGATGGGGAACACTTCCTCGCACGACAATAAAACGTCCGCCATTTGCAAATAGAGGGTGGATAGATTTAGAAAAGGATCGCTTCCCCGCACGACAAAGACGTCCGCCATTACTCAAATTACATGTCACCAAATTACTTGCAAATAGAGGGTGGGTAGATTTAGACTGGACCTTGTTTTCTCCACACATCCCCCCTGCTTCCGGTTTCTAATTACCGTGGGGCCCCCTCGACCAACAGCTAAATTGAGGTCAGCGCGCTGTGGACGATCTCTAAGTGTCGTCCAGTTTGGATTCCAGTTCGAGCTACATATCGACTTTTACAAAAAACACAATTCAATTACATTCTCACAAAAGACTTAAGACGTTACCGACGCCTCCAAATGAGTTCACATTTCTATTCTTTTATTCTTTACAGACTTCCAAAAAACGTCACATTCAACCCACATTACACACAGACGTTAGATTTGAAAAAAAAACACGCAGATCTCAAGGTCAAATATGAACAAAAACACGCACATTTGCCACTTAAAATGATAGGAAAAATTTAGGTAACTAGGCTTTCGAGCTTGCGTTTTCTTCCGAAGGGATTAAACAACCTTTTAGAAGGATCGAGGACTCTCCTCGGATCCTGTATTCAAAGTTCTGATTTAGGTACCGACACCCGATATAATAAAGTGGATATTGGGCGAGCACATCTTAAGTGCCCTAGGGAATTGCATAAAAATCCCTAGAACGCATTAAGGCTCGAGACACATTAACATACGACATTCGGCATTGAGATCTCAAAATACAACACAACACAAGACAAAAGGCACACGAAAGGTTAATTAGATTCCCATGTCTCCTGTATACATAATATTAATTCGCACAATTAGGACAGATCACGTTTCTACCCAAGTGTCGCACAGGAAAGACAAAAAACTATGGGGTATAATTAATTGATTGCGAGAACTAGATTGTGGCATGTAATTACAAAGCGAGTTAACGAACCTCGCTATACACATTTTTTATACATCATTCATTTACATTATTTTCTTATTTTAAAATCAAAATACTTAATCCAATTTATCATTTTTCTAATTCAATTTCTTATCACTTATTTTAGAAATTATTTACCATTTTATTTACCACCTCTTTTATTTTGTCATAGCTCCATTTTTATCAACGAAAACTCGTTGGTTTTTCGGTTAAAATTAGACATTATGTTATATTTTAATTTACAAAAACCTTTTTCATATTTTTTACCATGCAACCAAGCATTTTTCTTTGATTTCGTTCAACTTTTATTTTATTTTGATTTCTCAAAAGCCCTAATAGAATTCCCTCGATTTTCTTCCCAATTTCGAGTAGAATATAATTAGGCAATTCTTTTTTTTTTCCACCATGCAACAAAGCATTTTCTTTTTCTTTTTCTCACCACGCAACAAGGCATTTTTCTTTTTTTTTTTGCAACCAAGCCTTCACTTAGATTTCGTTCAACTTTTATTTCATTTTTATTTTGATTTCTCAAAAGACCTAATGAAACTCCCTCGATTTCCATTCCCAATCTCGAGTAGAATAGTAATTAGGCAATTCCATTTTTTTTTCACCATGCAACAAGGCATTTCTTTTGTTTTTCTTCACCATGCAACAACGCATTTTTCTTTTTTTTTTCCACCATGCAACCAAGCATTCACTTTAATTTTTGTTCAACTTTTATATTATTTTGATTTCTCAAAGACCTAATAAAACTCCCTCAACTTCCATTCCTAATTTCGAGCAGAATATAGTTAGGCATTTCTCTTTTCCCACTATGTACCATAGTATTCATTTTTATGTCTTACCATTACAATTTTTGATTTCTATTAATTATACGCAAGCTATATATCATTAATACCATTCTTTTTTATCTTTTACTAGCCGAATGACCCGGGCAACGCCCCGGGTTTTACCCTATTAAATGTACCCTGTTTCGCCCGTGGTCTCTGTTTTTTGGAATTTTTCCCGATATAGTTTTGTATCTGATATTCAAACATGATACAGCAAAATTTTTAAAATATCCTATCGTCTTTCCAGTATTCTTTTACCTATGTATGGAAATTTTGGTTTGAATTAGTGAACTACTGCGAATTTGTAGACGAATGACCCAGGCAACGCCTGGGTTTACACGATTAAATGTATATTACATATGGAAGATGGACGTAGTTCCCGGAGGGCACCCGCGAGGTCACTCTGCCCCCGCGCAACTGTCCAACTGGGAGCGCCCCGCGCCGTCAAAATCGTCACGCGTTCTAGAGGGCGCTGCTCGTGAGCTCAACTGGCCGTCACCCGGGAGATCTCATTTACTCGGCGGGGGGGGGGGGGGGGGGGGGCAGGGGGCAGGGCAGTCACGTGCTGCGCCGGCAGCCAATCGTCGCGCGCCACCGTCGCCCGCCTGAGTGTTCTAGAGGGCGCTGCTCGTGAGCTAAGTTGAATAATTTGAATATATAGTTTTAATAAATGATTTATATATATTTTAAAATAGCCTATCGTCATCCTCGTTATTTTTTACCTATGTATGGAAATTTTGGTTTGAATTAGTGAACTGCTGCGAATTTGTATAGGAGTCATACAGACAAACAAACCAACAAACAGACATACAAACATTCATTTTTATATATATAGATATCGCTACCAATGCTTGTATATAACCTCTCTTTAACCAATTAATTTTCCCACAAAATTATTTTTTTTCCCTTTACAGAACTCACTCAGGCTAAACCCCTTCGTGAATTCTTCGCATGTAGGGGGCGCATCTGTCATAATTTGTACATAACTGGATGCAAACCCGACCCAATATGTATGCAATGTATGTTTTAAAAGATATAATAAAGACAAGGCTTAACAAAATCTGGGAGAGAAGGCCTACAAGAGGAAACAATCATTAGCAGGGTTCATTATCCCGGAACTCATAAAACTGAGTTCAAGAACCTAGCACTTCCTGGTCAAGTTAGGACAAGTCCAAAAGGACAAAGAATTAGCAAAGACCATTCAGAGAGCAGCTCATTAGCCACGAACCTATATAGAGTTTACACGTCACGAACGGTCAGCCAATGAAAAACCAAAAGAGTTTTCTTCTTAAATCGGGAACACAGAATTGTCAGTTAGGAGCTCGGCACCATCGCAACAAGTTAGCCCCGGGACAGCACCAAGTCGGGACCTTGGAGCCATAGGAATCAGCTTGGAGCAATATCCCATCTCTTCAAATCTCAGATAAGTCAAATTCTCAATTATGGAATAGATAGTCGATAGCTAATTCCTCAAATTCCTTTCTCTCCCTAGATTGCTAGCCTTTTCCAACCCAATCAACCCTGTGTCTTTTCGTTATTTTCCCCTGTATGCAGAACTTTCCACTCAAACGACTGCGCCCAAACCAATCTCATCAATTATCAACCAATTTCAAAAGATTTTGCACCCGTGTTCCCACATATATATATAAATGTGTTGTAAAAAGTGAGATTTCTGTTAATTTTGATTATCCTGAGGAATATTCTATGGTAATGCAATCGTGGTTAAAAATCTTGAAAGTATAATAAAAATAGTAAAGATTAGAAATATATAGCTTTAATTGAGCTTATGGAATATATAATGTAAACATAATTTGAGAAAGGTATTCCTGACTTAAGGCGTAAGAATTTAAAAAAATGAAAAACTTATTTACATAATGTACAAAAGGTTTGAGCCGGCCATCGGGAAACAACAACAATGAGTTTTTATAGGGGAAGAATGTCCTCTGGCGGTCGATTCAACAGAGTATTTGAATCTATGAAATATAATTTTAAATAATATAATATTTTAATATAACATATATATATATATATATACACTCGTTATTACCGAAAGTGTTCCTAAATGAACGTTTTCAGTATTTTTTAATTTAATTTTTTTGAAAAATTTTCTTTTTTTTTTCGAATTATGTTACATGTATTTTCTTGTCTTGAGTTTCAACCACTTCAAAGGTGGCTCTGCCATTCACCCTTGCCGTTCACTTTAGGTATGTTTCGCTGAAAGACCTTCAAGCATCAAAAACCTTTCCATAACAGAAAGTCATTTTTTCACACAATAATGAATGCATTTTCCTCGTTAAGAAATTTTATATCACAGAATATCGCATAAACTTATTACATATACATATAAGAAGGCCGATAGAAAACAACAAAGAAAATATCATGAGAAAATATAAGAATTATTGGGTTAATCAAGGCTTTAAGTTATTATTGAGCTCAAAGGCTACTTTTTAAATTCACGATCATATTTTATAAATTCAAATCTTTCAGGTAATTCACTGAAAGTTCCTTTTTATGAATATTTATCATTAACTTACACTATACACAGAGAGAGTCAATCCAACTGCTATTGGGAGTAATTGAAATCAGGTTTCATCCATTTGTGTGTTAGGGAGTTTTAAAATATAATATAATAATTGTTATTAAAAGAGAGCAACCATAGAAAGAGTTCTTTAATTGGAAAGGTGCATATTGGTAAATGAATTATGCCTTTTCAAATAATATATTTTAATAAATATATAAAAGGTATTAATCATGTAAATTAATTTTCTTCATTATTATATTCCTGAGCATTCTACCTCCGGAATTTTAAAAATATATTATGACTTTAAATGTAAAAATTCGCAATATTATATTTAAACATTTACTCCATCATCTTAACTAGACAGTTCTATCATAAATCTCCTGTTCATCTTATCCCTTGGCACACTTCAGAAGAGTAATATTACCTGTTGTAATTTTTCAAAATACAAGGTATGTCCCATAAGTTCCCGGACTGAGTCCATAAAAAAATAAATAAATGAAAAATGTAAATGAATTTGACTGTTTATTATAGAAAAAATATCTGGCTACACGGTGGTACCAATATCGAGGCGGTACGTGCACGCGCCCCAAAGTTATTCTAATTTATTTAAAGGTTACACATAGCGCTGCGGCGATTTTTACGATGTTCCGTTATGTAGATGACATCATAATATTTAATAATCCACAGTTCAAAAATTTAATACCTAAAATTTATCCTAAATACTTGAAACTTAAGAACAATGAAAAAATTTATAGAAACAAAAAAGTTAACTTTTTAGACCTAAATATAGACCTTACAAATAATGCTATTAAAATTTATAATAAAAAAGTAATTATAATTTCAATATTATAAAATACTGTAATATGAATTCTAATATTTCATTAAATTGTTGTAAAGGTATATATTTTGGTCAGTTTCTAAGATTCTATAGAATAAATAATATATTAGAAAATTTCATAGAATATGTTAAAAATTTAAACATGGAATTTATTAAAAACAAATTTAGTATCAGACAAGTAAAATATTTCAACAGTATATCAATTATAAAATACTTAAAAAAAATAAATGGAAGTATCCATTTATTAAATCAACTTTCTATAATTTCTTTCAATAATAACTACTACAAATTTATAATCTTTAACAATTAGTTAAACTTAAATTAAATAGCTGATTTGAAGATTTTTTCACAAGATTTCTAAAGTAATATTGTATAGAATTCATTTTGTTTAATCTCCAATTTCTGGGGAGGAAATTGGAAATTGAATAAAAGTGAATTTTCACAATTAATAGCTTTATTAAACTCTAATAATTTGCCTTTTTAAAGGAATATTGAAAGATGAATAAGTGTTGAATCAATTATTTTAATTTAACTGGCTGTAAAGATTATAAAATTTGGATTTATTCCCTTAACTATCTTTTCTTTCTTCTTTGAATGTCTTGTTTTTCTACAACTTCAAAATAAACGGTCTAATTTTGTCCCCCCCCCCTCACAACATGTGTCATCCAGAAATAGATGTTTACAGTTGAAGGCGTCGCGGACAAGGTAGGTACACATTATATCTGTTCATATAAATGTTTCACTGAAGTAACTTTATATTAACACATAAAATCCGGTTGAAAGGAGGTCTATGACATAATAGAGAAGGGATGAAATGTTGTCGCTGAATTTTTTTTGAGAATTCCCGGTTCAGCAGACCTCTTTTTTCAATAATTACTCCAATTTAAGTTTTTTGTATATGTCTGGTCTACCATTAGGGTTTCAAAACATAATAACCAAACTTATAACAAAAGTTAATTCATAGTATAGATATATTACTAAATACAACTATTTATATTCATATTTTAAAATAAAAAAATTTAAAAAATCATTTAAAAAAAAAAGGATAAAATATAAAATTATAAAAAAATATATATATACTAACAATCTTATCTACCTTCTTTACAAAACTTTTTGTTTTCTTATTATTAGTTTGATTAAAAGTGCATGGTTCTGTCTTTCTCTCTTTTTTTTCTAACTATCATATATATTCTCACTTCTATTATTCTATATATAGGATTAGAGTATGTCTAAATGACGTGTAAAAGCCGATGCAAAAGACGTTACGTTGTTAAATTTTATTGTTATTAATTATAAATATATAATTAACTAGATGATGTTTTATAAGTAAAGGATTTTATTTTCTCTCTATCTATACTAAATAATAACAATTTACAAATTTTATAATTTGAATTTAAATAATCAAAATGATGAAGATAATTTTAATAGAATACTTAACTATAAAACTATACAACTATTTATTTTTATAATTAATTTAGATTTAGCTTACTAATCTAACCAAATCTACTTGATATGATTTATCATTCTTATCAGTTTGCTCCTTAAGTTTTAAATGTAGAATCACTGTTATATTTTTATTATATAGTTTTTACACTATATTAATTCATATGAGCTTGCTCTATGATATATTTTTATATATAATATAATATACAAATTTAATTATATATTAGATATTCTAATATAAATAAAACTCCATACAGATTATAATTATCTTTTATTGTTTGATTATGAAAAAGTAAATTATAAAAGTAATTTTAGAAAAAATAACTTCAGAACTTTTGTTTTTTTCAGTGTGTAGATAGTTTAAAGATGTTTTTTATTAGTTATTCTTAAAATTATAACAGATAACAAACTGTAATATCTATATTTTTATAGATTAATTATTCATTTTATTACAAATTTAATCACCACAAAAACAATTAAGATAAATATATTTAAAAAAAAATTTCTCAATAGAATAACAAACTAAAAAACTAAAAAAAAACTACCAGCATATTAGGGTTAGCACCTCTTTTATGTTAATTTAAACTCGCTAAGAATTGCCTAAGAAAGAATTGTCAAACTTGTCCCTCTCTTAAGAACCATGACACATTTCAAACGACTAGTTGTAAATTAGTAAATACTATTTATAAATTAACATGCCAAATTTGTCAATTATCATATATAGGACAAACGTGTAATCCATTAAATATACGAATAAACCTACATAGAAACCACGCTAAAAAATCAATTGGTAATATATATATGAAAGAACACAATCAATTACATACTTTTAACAACTTTAAGATAGAAATACTAGACATATGTCAAAACAAAAAACAACGACTATTATTAGAAAACAACTACATTTATAAACACAACACATTATTCCCTTATGGACTTAATGACGAATTAAACTACACATACAAACCACAAACAGAAGAAATTTCAACTTATGAAATAAGCTGCAAATACAATAAAAATGAATTTAAAACTAAACCTAATAAAACTAGAGGTAAAACTACCAATAAATTAGGTTACATTGAATTTGAAGAATTACTGGACCCAAAACAAATGTACACTAACAACTTCGTCGATAAATTTATTAAAACATTATTTAAACTAAATAATAATAAATTTATCAAACTTATAGAATATATTAAAATTCATAATCTGACTAACAGATTAATAGATTTCACACAAGACATCTTTAAATACAGAAAAATTAAACAATCTACTAATAACATTAATATTATCATTAAATTTAATAACAATATATTTAATCATATTAAGTTTAATGATATTTTTAATAACCAAAACATTAATAATCTTTTCCCTATAAAAAATTTAAATTTCAAAACAATCTGGAGATACAACAAAAATATAGGTAATTTAGTTTGCAATTATAACCAATTTATTAATAATTTGGCAAATTTAAAAAAATTAAATGTAATTGCAACAACTATATTGATAGATTGAAATGTTGAATCAATAATCCCTTCACTAATATTTTACTAAAAGAACAACTTGTTTAGGGAAGAGTATCTTTAATATTACGATGTACTAGAGCGCCATCTGTTATCAAATTCTAAAACTATTTTAGAGGCGTAATATTCTTTTTAAAATAAAACAATTTCTACTGTCCTTACTGCGATGGAAAAATTAAAGGGAGGGCCTGGCTCATCAGTGGTGAACCCTCCCTGCGGTTTCGCCAGTTTAATCTACCATACCGCTGTTATATTGCATTTTTGGAACTTCCTTTTATAGGTGACTGTTGTAAGACTCTTGGAATGGGTATTTTAGAAGAACTATGGACATAAGCTTTTAGGACAGCAGAATTAAATATAATTATGAATATATAATATGCTTCGAGCAATCGCTCTTCCGCAAATATCAAATTGTGTCTTTTATTTGAACAATAATGTTACGATGTACTAGAGCGCCATCTGTTATCAAATTATAAAACTATTTTAGAGGCGTAATATTCTTTTTAAAATAAAACAATTTCTACTGTCCTTACTGCGATGGAAAAAATTAAAGGGAGGGCCTGGCTCATCAGTGGTGAACCCTCCCTGCGGTTTCGCCAATTTAATCTACCATACCGCTGTTATATTGCATTTTTGGAACTTCCTTTTATAGGTGACTGTTGTAAGACTTGTAAGAAATTGTTTTATTTTAAAAAGAATATTACGCCTCTAAAATAGTTTTATAATTTGATAACAGATGGCGTTCTAGTACATCGTAACATTATTGTTCAAATAAAAGACACAATTTGATATTTGCGGAAGAGCGATTGCTCGAAGCATATTATATATTTATAATTATATTTAATTCTGCTGTCCTAAAAGCTTATGTCCATAGTTCTTCTAAAATACCCATTCCAAGAGTCTTACAACAGTCACCTATAAAAGGAAGTTCCAAAAATGCAATATAACAGCGGTATGGTAGATTAAACTGGCGAAACCGCAGGGAGGGTTCACCACTGATGAGCCAGGCCCTCCCTTTAATTTTTCCATCGCAGTAAGGACAGTAGAAATTGTTTTATTTTAAAAAGAATATTACGCCTCTAAAATAGTTTTATAATCTTTAATATTACTCTTCCCTCATCAAGTTGTTCTTTTAGTAAAATATATTGATAGATATAAGTTTTCAGGTCATATATTAACTAGCAATTTTTCTTTTTTAAATCCACAATATCAGGATATTTTAAATAAAGGGTATAAATATATACCTCAAATTAAACACAATTATAATAATACAATTAAATCTATATAAAAAGATATAGATATTTTCATAAATAAAACTAGTATAAAATACAGTATTCCAGAATTTACTTTTCTGGAATGGAAACATAATATTAAAAAGGAAATTATAAATTATTATAATAATACACTTAAATACACAAAACCTAATTCAGATATTCCTTCTTTTAAAGAAAATATAATTAATTTACAGAAGGACTTTATTATCACTCCTATAGATAAATGTTCCAATAACTTATCTATAATTTGTAAAAATCTATACCACGATATACTAAAAAAGGAAATTGATAATAACCATAAATACACTTTTGCTAGAACTACAGCCACAAAAATCAAAAAAGACATCAAAAACGTTGAAAATTCACTAAAAATTTATAATCACTACAAAAATCCAAACATACCAAAGTTCTATATAATTCCTAAACTACACAAAAAACCTATTTCTTTCAGAACAATCACATCTGGTATAAATTCAGTTATAAAAAACATTGATATACAATTAGCTTCAACACTACAATTTATTATAAATAAATTAACTAATAAATATAATTATAAATTTATCGACTCAAATAAAAAAATCATTAACTATTTAATGAACAATTGGACAAACATGGAAACAGTACACACATTTGACTTTGAGGACCTATATTCTAAAATAAATTTAAGAGATCTAAATAATAAAATAACCAATATATATTTATTAAACAAAATCTTTAATGACAAAACTTTCCACATTAAAATTATTCATAACAGATATAAAACAATTAAATTAGATCTTAAAACAGCAAAAACTCTACTGGAAACATTTTTAAATTTTAACTATATAGAATTTAAAAATAAAATATATATTCAATCAGAAGGCGTTCCCATGGGAACTTCTTCAAGTCCGTTATTAGCAAACTTAATATTATTCTGGTACGAAAGAGAATACTTTCTACAAAATAATGTTAACTGGCAAATGTTCCGTTATGTAGATGACATCATAATATTTAATAATCCACAGTTCAAAAATTTAATACCTAAAATTTATCCTAAATACTTGAAACTTAAGAACAATGAAAAAATTTATAGAAATAAAAAGTTAACTTTTTAGACCTAAATATAGACCTTACAAATAATGCTATTAAAATTTATAATAAAAACACTAATTATAATTTCAATATTATAAAATACTGTAATATGAATTCTAATATTTCATTAAATTGTTGTAAAGGTATATATTTTGGTCAGTTTCTAAGATTTTATAGAATAAATAATTTATTAGAAAATTTCATAGAAGATGTTAAAAATTTAAACATGGAATTTATTAAAAACAAATTTAGTATCAGACAAGTAAAATATTTCAACAGTATATCAATTATAAAATATTTTAAAAAAAATAAATGGAAGTATCCATTTATTAAATCAATTTTCTATAATTTCTTTCAATAATAACTACTAGAAATTTATAATCTTTAACAATTAGTTAAACTTAAATTAAATAGCTGATTTGAAGATTTTTTCACAAGATTTCTAAAGTAATATTGTATAGAATTCATTTTGTTTAATCTCCAATTTCTGGGGAGGAAAATGGAAATTGAAATAAAAGTGAATTTTCACAATTAATAGCTTTATTAAACTCTAATAATATGCCTTTTTAAAGGAATATTGAAAGATGAATAAGTGTTGAATCAATTATTTTAATTTAACTGGCTGTAAAGATTATAAAATTTGGATTTCTTCCCTTAACTATCTTTTCTTTCTTCTTTGAATGTCTTATTTTTCTACAACTTCAAAATAAACGGTCTAATTTTGTCCCCCCCCCCCACAACATGTGTCATCCAGAAATAGATGTTTACAGTTGAAGGCGTCGCGGACAAGGTAGGTACACATTATATCTGTTCATATAAATGTTTCACTGAAGTAACTTTATATTAACACATAAAATCCGGTTGAAAGGAGGTCTATGACATAATAGAGAAGGGATGAAATGTTGTCGCTGAATTTCTATTTGAGAATTCCCGGTTCAGCAGACCTCTTTTTTCAAAAATTACTCCAATTTAAGTTTTTTGTATATGTCTGGTCTACCATTAGGGTTTCAAAACATAATAACCAAACTTATAACAAAAGTTAATTCATAGTATAGATATATTACTAAATACAACTATTTATATTCATATTTTAAAATAAAAAAATTTGAAAAATCATTTAAAAAAAAAAGGATAAAATATAAAATTATAAAAAAATATATATATACTAACAATCTTATCTACCTTCTTTACAAAACTTTTTGTTTTCTTATTATTAGTTTGATTAAAAGTGCATGGTTCTGTCTTTCTCTCTTTTTTTTCTAACTATCATATATATTCTCACTTCTATTATTCTATATATAGGATTAGAGTATGTCTAAATGACGTGTAAAAGCCGATGCAAAAGACGTTACGTTGTTAAATTTTATTGTTATTAATTATAAATATATAATTAACTAGATGATGTTTTATAAGTAAAGGATTTTTTTTTCTCTCTATCTATACTAAATAATAACAATTTACAAATTTTATAATTTGAATTTAAATAATCAAAATGATGAAGATAATTTTAATAGAATACTTAACTATAAAACTATACAACTATTTATTTTTATAATTAATTTAGATTTAGCTTGCTAATCTAACCAAATCTACTTGATATGATTTATCATTCTTATCAGTTTGCTCCTTAAGTTTTAAATGTAGAATCACTGTTATATTTTTATTATATAGTTTTTACACTATATTAATTCATATGAGCTTGCTCTATGATATATTTTTATATATAATATAATATACAAATTTAATTATATATTAGATATTCTAATATAAATAAAACTCCATACAGATTATAATTATCTTTTATTGTTTGATTATGAAAAAGTAAATTATAAAAGTAATTTTAGAAAAAATAACTTCAGAACTTTTGTTTTTTGCAGTGTGTAGATAGTTTAAAGATGTTTTTTATTAGTTATTCTTAAAAATATAACAGATAACAAACTGTAATATCTATATTTTTATAGATTAATTATTCATTTTATTACAAATTTAATCACCACAAAAACAATTAAGATAAATATATTTAAAAAAAAAAATTCTCAATAGAATAACAAACTAAAAAACAAAAAAAAACTACCAGCATATTAGGGTTAGCACCTCTTTTATGTTAACTTAAACTCGCTAAGAATTGCCTAAGAAAGAATTGTCAAACTTGTCCCTCTTATAAATTAACATGCCAAATTTGTCAACTATCATATATAGGACAAACGTGTAATCCATTAAATATACGAATAAACCTACATAGAAACCACGCTAAAAAATCAATTGGTAATATATATATGAAAGAACACAATCAATTACATACTTTTAACAACTTTAAGATAGAAATACTAGACATATGTCAAAACAAAAAACAACGACTATTATTAGAAAACAACTACATTTATAAACACAACACATTATTCCCTTATGGACTTAATGACGAATTAAACTACACATACAAACCACAAACAGAAGAAATTTCAACTTATGAAATCAGCTGCAAATACAATAAAAATGAATTTAAAACTAAACCTAATAAAACTAGAGGTAAAACTACCAATAAATTAGGTTACATTGAATTTGAAGAATTACTGGACCCAAAACAAATGTACACTAACAACTTCGTCGATAAATTTATTAAAACATTATTTAAACTAAATAATAATAAATTTATCAAACTTATAGAATATATTAAAATTCATAATCTGATTAACAGATTAATAGATTTCACACAAGACATCTTTAAATACAGAAAAATTAAACAATCTACTAATAACATTAATATTATCATTAAATTTAATAACAATATATTTAATCATATTAAGTTTAATGATATTTTTAATAACCAAAACATTAATAATCTTTTCCCTATAAAAAATTTAAATTTCAAAACAATCTGGAGATACAACAAAAATATAGGTAATTTAGTTTGCAATTATAACCAATTTATTAATAATTTGGCAAATTTAAAAAAATTAAATGTAATTGCAACAACTATATTGATAGATTGAAATGTTGAATCAATAATCCCTTCACTAATATTTTACTAAAAGAACAACTTGATTAGGGAAGAGTATCTTTAATATTACGATGTACTAGAGCGCCATCTGTTATCAAATTCTAAAACTATTTTAGAGGCGTAATATTCTTTTTAAAATAAAACAATTTCTACTGTCCTTACTGCGATGGAAAAATTAAAGGGAGGGCCTGGCTCATCAGTGGTGAACCCTCCCTGCGGTTTCGCCAGTTTAATCTACCATACCGCTGTTATATTGCATTTTTGGAACTTCCTTTTATAGGTGACTGTTGTAAGACTCTTGGAATGGGTATTTTAGAAGAACTATGGACATAAGCTTTTAGGACAGCAGAATTAAATATAATTATAAATATATAATATGCTTCGAGCAATCGCTCTTCCGCAAATATCAAATTGTGTCTTTTATTTGAACAATAATGTTACGATGTACTAGAGCGCCATCTGTTATCAAATTATAAAACTATTTTAGAGGCGTAATATTCTTTTTAAAATAAAACAATTTCTACTGTCCTTACTGCGATGGAAAAATTAAAGGGAGGGCCTGGCTCATCAGTGGTGAACCCTCCCTGCGGTTTCGCCAATTTAATCTACCATACCGCTGTTATATTGCATTTTTGGAACTTCCTTTTATAGGTGACTGTTGTAAGACTTGTAAGAAATTGTTTTATTTTAAAAAGAATATTACGCCTCTAAAATAGTTTTATAATTTGATAACAGATGGCGTTCTAGTACATCGTAACATTATTGTTCAAATAAAAGACACAATTTGATATTTGCGGAAGAGCGATTGCTCGAAGCATATTATATATTTATAATTATATTTAATTCTGCTGTCCTAAAAGCTTATGTCCATAGTTCTTCTAAAATACCCATTCCAAGAGTCTTACAACAGTCACCTATAAAAGGAAGTTCCAAAAATGCAATATAACAGCGGTATGGTAGATTAAACTGGCGAAACCGCAGGGAGGGTTCACCACTGATGAGCCAGGCCCTCCCTTTAATTTTTCCATCGCAGTAAGGACAGTAGAAATTGTTTTATTTTAAAAAGAATATTACGCCTCTAAAATAGTTTTATAATCTTTAATATTACTCTTCCCTCATCAAGTTGTTCTTTTAGTAAAATATATTGATAGATATAAGTTTTCAGGTCATATATTAACTAGCAATTTTTCTTTTTTAAATCCACAATATCAGGATATTTTAAATAAAGGGTATAAATATATACCTCAAATTAAACACAATTATAATAATACAATTAAATCTATATATAAAGATATAGATATTTTCATAAATAAAACTAGTATAAAATACAGTATTCCAGAATTTACTTTTCTGGAATGGAAACATAATATTAAAAAGGAAATTATAAATTATTATAATAATACACTTAAATACACAAAAACCTAATTCAGATATTCCTTCTTTTAAAGAAAATATAATTAATTTACAGAAGGACTTTATTATCACTCCTATAGATAAATGTTCCAAAAACTTATCTATAATTTGTAAAAATCTATACCACGATATACTAAAAAAGGAAATTGATAATAACCATAAATACACTTTTGCTAGAACTACAGCCACAAAAATCAAAAAAGACATCAAAAACGTTGAAAATTCACTAAAAATTTATAATCACTACAAAAATCCAAACATACCAAAGTTCTATATAATTCCTAAACTACACAAAAAACCTATTTCTTTCAGAACAATCACATCTGGTATAAATTCAGTTATAAAAAACATTGATATACAATTAGCTTCAACACTACAATTTATTATAAATAAATTAACTAATAAATATAATTATAAATTTATCGACTCAAATAAAAAAATCATTAACTATTTAATGAACAATTGGACAAACATGGAAACAGTACACACATTTGACTTTGAGGACCTATATTCTAAAATAAATTTAAGAGATCTAAATAATAAAATAACCAATATATATTTATTAAACAAAATCTTTAATGACAAAACTTTCCACATTAAAATTATTCATAACAGATATAAAACAATTAAATTAGATCTTAAAACAGCAAAAACTCTACTGGAAACATTTTTAAATTCTAACTATATAGAATTTGAAAATAAAATATATATTCAATCAGAAGGCGTTCCCATGGGAACTTCTTCAAGTCCGTTATTAGCAAACTTAATATTATTCTGGTACGAAAGAGAATACTTTCTACAAAATAATGTTAACTGGCAAATGTTCCGTTATGTAGATGACATCATAATATTTAATAATCCACAGTTCAAAAATTTAATACCTAAAATTTATCCTAAATACTTGAAACTTAAGAACAATGAAAAAATTTATAGAAACAAAATAGTTAACTTTTTAGACCTAAATATAGACCTTACAAATAATGCTATTAAAATTTGTAATAAAAAAAGTAATTATAATTTCAATATTATAAAATACTGTAATATGAATTCTAATATTTCATTAAATTGTTGTAAAGGTATATATTTTGGTCAGTTTCTAAGATTTTATAAAATAAATAATATATTAGAAAATTTCATAGAAGATGTTAAAAATTTAAACATGGAATTTATTAAAAACAAATTTAGTATCAGAGAAGTAAAATATTTCAACAGTGTATCAATTATAAAATATTAAAAAAAAAAAAAATGGAAGTATCCATTTATTAAATCAACTTTCTATAATTTCTTTCAATAATAACTACTACAAATTTATAATCTTTAACAATTAGTTAAACTTAAATTAAATAGCTGATTTGAAGATTTTTTCACAAGATTTCTAAAGTAATATTGTATAGAATTCATTTTGTTTAATCTCCAATTTCTGGGGAGGAAAATGGAAATTGAATAAAAGTGAATTTTCACAATTAATAGCTTTATTAAACTCTAATAATTTGACTTTTTAAAGGAATATTGAAAGATGAATAAGTGTTGAATCAATTATTTTAATTTAACTGGCTGTAAAGATTATAAAATTTGGATTTCTTCCCTTAACTATCTTTTCTTTCTTCTTTGAATGTCTTATTTTTCTACAACTTCAAAATAAACGGTCTAATTTTGTCCCCCCCCCCCACAACATGTGTCATCCAGAAATAGATGTTTACAGTTGAAGGCGTCGCGGACAAGGTAGGTACACATTATATCTGTTCATATAAATGTTTCACTGAAGTAACTTTATATTAACACATAAAATCCGGTTGAAAGGAGGTCTATGACATAATAGAGAAGGGATGAAATGTTGTCGCTGAATTTCTATTTGAGAATTCCCGGTTCAGCAGACCTTTTTTTTCAATAATTACTCCAATTTAAGTTTTTTGTATATGTCTGGTCTACCATTAGGGTTTCAAAACATAATAACCAAACTTATAACAAAAGTTAATTCATAGTATAGATATATTACTAAATACAACTATTTATATTCATATTTTAAAATAAAAAAAATTAAAAAATCATTTTAAAAAAATGATAAAATATAAAATTATAAAAATATATATATATATGCTAACAATCTTATCTACCTTCTTTACAAAACTTTTTGTTTTCTTATTATTAGTTTGATTAAAAGTGCATGGTTCTGTCTTTCTCTCTTTTTTCTAACTATCATATATATTCTCACTTCTATTATTCTATATATAGGATTAGAGTATGTCTAAATGACGTGTAAAAGCCGATGCAAAAGACGTTACGTTGTTAAATTTTATTGTTATTAATTATAAATATATAATTAACTAGATGATGTTTTATAAGTAAAGGATTTTTTTTCTCTCTATCTATACTAAATAATAACAATTCACAAATTTTATAATTTGAATTTAAATAATCAAAATAATGAAGATAATTTTAATAGAATACTTTACTATAAAACTATACAACTATTTATTTTTATATATTATATAATATATATATTATATATTTATATATTTACGAGGTCATGGAACTCTTGGCTGATGAAACTCCCCCCCCTGATTACATCAGGAAGAGCTACGACCTGCCTGACCCCGTGGAAGCTATAAAAGGAAACTCCCATATCTAAGTAGCTTATATGTTTTGTTCCGTCAGCGAGAGCCTTGGTCCAGGTCACATCGATCGCTAGGTAATCCTTTTCGGCCTGAATCCTCCTCTTTCCATTCCTTATTGACGACAGCCGTTTCTTCTGTGGAATATTTGTTTGCTTATTTCAACTTTTGTCAAGCTGTGTCACCTTCCCCACGACTGCACGATAGCGGTGTTATCGAGGTTCATCTAGTATCAGATAACACTGGTCCAAGAGGTCCCAAGATATCAGATATATATATATATATTAATTAAAAATGCCTATTTTGGATCATAAAGTTTTATTTCCGATATTTCGTGTGGCAACTCTATTTTCAAACATATATATATATATATGTTATATTAAAATATTTTATTTAGAATTATGTTATATTTGGGTGTTATTTTATTTAAAAAATTATATTTCATCGATTCAAATACTCTGTTTAAATCGACCGCCAGAGGTCACGCTTTCTCTATAAATACCTATTGTTGTTGTTCCCCAATGGCCGACCCAAAACATTTGTACATTATGTAAATAAGCTTTTCTTTTTTATTCTTACGCTTTAAGCCAGGCAGTACTTTTTACCAAATTATGTTTTTATATATTCATTTAGCACAATTAAAACAATATCTGATCAAAACCATTTTTGTTATTATACTTTCACAAGATTTCAGCCATGACTGCACCACCATAGCATAATCATCAATATGATCCAAAACAACAGCAAATCTTATCTATCTTTTTTATTTTTAAAATATAATATATATATATATCTTTCACACACGTTCATTTATATTTTAGATTTCACACTATTTATATACCACTTTATTATATTATAATTTTATAGAAAGACTGTAAATACTATACTTGTCGGTTTCGAGAGTGATGGGTTGTATAGTAGCAAAAGATTCTGAGTTTAAAGCCGAAAGAAACAGTTCAAAATTTAGCTTCACTAGATAATATATGCGATCTGTCTCTCCATTTGAATATATTGGACATTAGAATGTATATATTTGTTTTCATATTACTAGAGATTATATGATTGATGAATATTGGGGGCTAATGTATTATGAATACATTCTATTTAGGTTATTTAAAATACATACGTCTCAAAAATATCGCTCTGGGTTCTCCGTTGACCATTGGACTTATATCGTGAATAAGTCTGGGGTCTATGTTCAGGATATTGTTGTTTATCAAATAGAGCTCTTTGAAATTCTTGCACGCTTCTAGGTATTAATCTCATCTTGTTGTTGCTGCGCACAACCCAAATTCATAGTAAAAAAATGTCTTTATTATAATGTATTAAAACATACATTATATCAATATGATTCAAAAAGGGTTTGTATAAAGTTATATATCAAATATATATATACAACCTTTAAAAAGATAATATCTTTCTGCATATATAAACTTCTGACAGTTCTTTATTATGTTCAAAATACAAAAATCTAAGTTTTCATATAAAAGAACAAAAGGGGTTCAAATAAATTTATATAATCTTTTCCTTTCCATTATATCCATCTCCAAAATTTATAAATGGATTTTTTATGTGTAACAATTCAAAGATGCATCCAAACATTTCTCAGAAAGGTTCCTTTGATAGGTATTATATATCTCTGAAGAACCAAATTACCATTAATATTATCCATTTTAAGAAAGTTACCTTTTTTATATCTTTTAACTTTTAGAAGATACGCTTACCTACATTTATTTCGTGACTGAATAAATCTCACCACTGAATATTCATCTTTGAAGTTCCATTGAAAAAAATAATAACCGTTTCTAGGAATTTCTCTAAAACGCTTGATCAAGCGAAAATAAGTTTAAAGCTCTACTTTATAAAGTTTCTTGCGTACTTATTTTTAAATATCTTTTTATACGTGTGGTACATTTTTTTACAAAAGTATTGAGTATTGAGAGAGAAATTTATTTTACTAACTAAGTTATGGTAAGTGCACACAATGCAATTAAAAAACTTTTTAAATTAGAGTTAGTGTATGTAAATAATGGCTTTCGCATTTTTATTAATATTTGTATTGGCTTTGTTTTTTAATCTCTAAAAAAATCGTTTAAAATGCATTCGCAGTTATTAGCAAACACCTTGTTTAGAGGAAGTGCTCTTAAATTATTATTGATTTTGAATTATATTATATTATATATATATATGGTAATTTAAGCCAACAACCCCATATTGTATATAACTTATAACAAGATTTTAATGTTGTATAATAGAAACACATCTGTAAATGATTATACGCATTATTGACATGTGTCATTACATCATCATATGTATTGTACTTTGTACAAACTGAGGACAATTAAATAAAACTCTGTAATAGATTAAGAGTTGAGCTAAGGAGATGGAAGTGATAAAACAACAAGGTCTAAAGATAGATTGGAAGCTGTCAGGACGGCGCCAGTAGAATGTCACCAGACGACCCCCTCTCACATCTGGTGACATGCAAAACCCCCTTTCTCAGAAACGGTATATAAAGCCCCGTCCTAGCTAAAAATACAGTTAGTTCAGCATCTGCGCGAGCCCACGTCGGTTGTACCTCAGGTCTATCTCATCCATCGTGTAGACCAGTAAGAAATATTCTATCTCTCCATCTTTCGCTCCTAGCTCAACTTGTATCTGTTCACGGAACTTTCTTAGTGCAACTGTGTCTTCGTTTTTGTGTATGGACATTCCCAAGCTTTCCACTCTGCCTCGACCACGACTGCGTGTACTTTGTGAGAACTGTAAAAGGTCCTCCAAGGTGCAGAGAGGTACTGGAAAACTGCCCATCCTGACTGTTCCTCTCGGTCAACGCAGTATAGCGAGAGTCAACACTTCATCATCACAAAGTTAGCCGACAGGATTCTACAAGAGTCAACAGTAACTCAACTCATTACAGATAGCCGGCAGGATGACCAAAATGAAGGATGAATCAACGAAGAGGTAAGAAGACTGTTCAGATAGGAAGCGAGAAAGAGCAAAGATGGAGGAACAAACCCGCCAGTCCAACGAAACAACCAAGCAATCTCTCCCCAACAAGAGACGACATTTGAAGAGGAGGAAACGCCGTCCCAAGGGACCTCCGCAGACCCACTAACAGATCGCCAACGCCGGGAGCAAGCTGACCACCCCCAACGACACAGTTGAAAATCACGCAAGTCATGGAAATCGAGGAGCAGAATGATGCAAACCCGGTGAGAAGTTCTCCACCTTCGACCTGACATCGTCGAGACAATACTCAAGACAACAAGCCACAAACAACTTTCCAGAAGTTACAAGCTTCTACAAGCTTTACATGGAGCGACTTCCACGTCAGCAGGACAACTTTTTAAAAAAACCTACCTTAACTTTATCCTCACATTCACAACTTGATTCAACATAAATTTTGCATCTATATTTTCACTTTAAGCATTTAAAATCAATTTTCACCTTTTTTTATTTCATTTTTTAAATCAATTTTTAAAATTTTCACACTCTCATTTATCAAATTTACTTTAGGGGGTCGGTGGAAGGCTGGGTAAACCGTTTGGTTTCGACCACTAGGACCCGGGTTCGATTCCCGCATTGGGCACTTTTTTCTGTTAAAAAAAAAATGCTCCAATGGCCCCCGATTCTTGCAAAAGTCCAACCCCACCAGCGAGTGCAAGTAACCAAACGGGGCTCTGGCATTTGTAAGTGCAAAGTCAAACTGCTTTTCACATGTGTAGACATGTGGTGCGCTTACAGTAAAAGCAGTCGCTAACTACCCACCATGATTATCATGGCCTGTACCACGTGTACTAGGGATAAGCAAAAAAAAAAAAAAAAATTTACTTTAATTTTTAAAAATATTATAAATTTCAAGTTATTACTCTCAATTTTACCTTTAAAAAAATTCGCCCATCACGCATTTTTACCAATTTACTAATTTTACATGTCTTTCCAAAATTTACCTAAAATGGTACTATCCAAATCTACAACTTAAAAATAAATCATTATTTTTATATTAAAAAAAAATCTCATATAATAATTCTAAACTTATTTTTGTTTTTCTTAAGATTTTATCTTTATATCAAAACACCCATTTCTTAATCAAATATTTAAAAAATTTAAAAATCATTGTCATATTCACCATTTACACTATATGCCCCAATTCAAATTATTCTTGTCACTATCACGACATTGCCCTTTTAAAAGGATCATTTTAACTACCATAATCAACGATTTAAAAATTATATTCAAATTTTAAATATAAATTAACATATAGGTGAAACGTATATTTTTTAATTTCAGAAATATTTTGTGATTTCTCTACTGAGAGACAATATCCTCAGAAACACCACTAGGAAAAACAACTATCTTTCCCAAAACAAGTTAAAAATCCAACATAGTCACACTCCCTCGTCCATTCCTTTTAAAATGCCTATTTAATCATCAACAAATCTCTCTCAACAAACGTTACAACACCCTCACATCACTATCTTCAATTAGCAACAATTATTAGTGTGCGGTTTAAAAAACAAATTCAATTTCGAGCCACACAAGCTCCATAACGTCGCCCCACTAAACGCTAAAAATAATTTCACATCAACGTGCCAAATCCACTAACAGTTAAATATTATCGATGTGTTTCATACAACCACCACCCATGACTTTATAAAATTTGTTATTTATGGTGAAACAGGTTGGAATTTGTACCAAACTATGACTTCACGTGACACCTTTCCTTTCAATTCACTTCACAAGTGTCACAAGGCAACACAACAAAATGTTTTTCACTTTTCAGGCCAAAGACTCCTTCATGCCTGTGACATCTCACCCCAAAGCGTGTCCACGTCGAAAGTCGCACTTTCACCACGCATCTAAACCTGACAACATCGAATAACATTTTTACTAAGTTTAAACTAACTTCGAAACACAACAACTACGAACACCGAGAAAATCATATCTTTCAATTATAAAATAAAATTTCAAACCTCAACAGAAGAGAGAAAAAAATCAGTTTTAAGTGAACGATAAAAATAACAAACATCCCCCATGATTGACCACCCACGACGATACCGAGGAAGACAGAAAGTGACGCCCTTTATGACGTCACTCCCCAAGTCACTGCTATCTTTGGACATCTCCTCTCTCCCCCCTCAAGGCAGATCTTCATGATCGCCATTTTTTAAGCACATTTTCACACTAATCATCATCAGGGGTTCGGTGGAAGGCTGGTTAAACCGTTTGGTTTTCGACCACTACGACCCGGGTTCGATTCCCGCATTGGACAATTTTTTCTGTTTAAAAAAATAAATTGCTCCAATGGCCCCCGATTCTTGCAATAGTCCAACCCCACCAGCGAGTGTAAGTAACCAAACGGGGCTCTGGCACATTTTGTAAGTGCAAAGTCGAACTGCTTCTCACATGTGTAGACATGTGGTGCGTTTACAGTAAAAGCAGTCGCTAACTACCCACCATGATTATCATGGCCTGTATCACGTGTACTAGGGATAAGCAAAAAAAAAAAGATTTTCTCACAAATCTCACCAACGCCTTAATCACAACACAACATACATTAAACATTTTACATGTTAATTGATATCACCAATTAAAACAATTTGGTTAAGTCTTATATAGACTTTATAACGCGAAAGAGAAATCATTCTCTAAATACCAGCATTTTGGACAAATGAAAATGTCATTACACTTATTCCCAATTTCAGAGGGTCTAAAACACCGATGTTTACCAATGGGATATGATCTAGTTACACACAACAGTTGTAACTTTTATAAAGCTTGACAACACGTGAAGTAAGATATGTTTCTTTTAATAAACGAAATGCAAGCTTTCGGGCAAAAGCCCTTCGACAGGCAAAAATATAACTATACAAAGAAAAATAACAATATATATATGTTAATCTTAATAGAAGACCGTTAACAGAAAAGTAAATAATAAATCTGCAGTCTGAGACTACGAGACGGCGCGTGGTTTGGGCTATTGAAATAAACTAAGATGTTACAGGTGTTTCAGCCAAGAAAACACCATATATATCAGGAATTTCTATCTTTCTATTTATGCTATTGTGTTTGTGTGAGACTATGGATTCCAACACCAATCGTTGGTGTTGGTTGTGGATATGTCTATAGTGGATTACTGGATGGTTAACATCGAATGTGTGTCCTGTAGATGCTATGTGTTGGTGGATGAGGGATTTGGGGTCTTTGTTAGTTATATTGCGGGTATGCTCTGTCATTCTGATGGCTACAGTTCTACCTGTCTCACCCACATATGTGGCAGAGCACTGCTCACATGAGACAGAGTAGACTGCTCCTGTACTTTGAAGGGGGCTGGGAGGAATGTCTGCTTTAGTTATGGGATGTCTGAGGTGTGTGGATATGTTATAGGTGTTGCTGAAAAAGGTCTGGATGCCATGGGTTTTTAGAAGTCTGGCTATGTTGACTGTGTAGGGTGAATAAGGTAAAATACAAGTGGATCTATGAGCTGTTGGGGGTTTGTAAGGACTGGGTAGGTGTGTCTGTTAATAAAGGTAAGAGGAAAACCTGAGGCAGTAAGATGGGAAATTACTAATTCTTTTTCTATGGTTTTTGAATATGGGAAAGAAACAATGGGTATGTATTCGTTTTGTTAAAGTTTTAACTATGTTAATTTTATGGACTATTGGGCAGTATGAATTGAAGTGGGTATATATCTTACTTCACGTGTTGTCAAGCTTTATAATTTACTAGTAAGAGTCCCTGCAATTTTTCTAATTGATATTTTTCTAATATGAATCTCTCCAGAAATGAAGTTGAAAGGTACAAATGGCTCATATACAAAAAATCCCTCCAGTTGTCCAAATGGAGAAGTCATCTGCAGTTCAACCGCTTGTGTGAAAGTTCAGGCTTCATTCCTCCATCACTCAGGCTAAAAGATCCAGTCAGCAACCCATTCTCGGCAGTCCTCATCAAGAAAACCCATAAACAGTTACTTCGGGCAAGAATCAATGGGTGCCTTTCCAACATCAGGTTCCTCTGCAAGAGCATCAAGGGATTACTATATCTAACCGCCCAATATATTCCAGAGGCAGAACTCATTGAGTTAATAACACGTACCACAGCAGACATTAAGATACGAGAGCAAACTATCCGTAATAGACATGATAAGAAATTATCCTTCTGGGCCTACAAATACTCATTCCCACTTAGTCCCAAAAATGAAAAAAAGGAAGTAGCCGCTAATGTTGTCAATCTATCCAGCAGATCTTTGACTCCATCTGAAAACAAACTCTTGGCCAAAGGACTCAAGTACCGAATTCCTAGCAAACCTGATATACCTAAGATCATTAGCAGCATTGAAGCCACCATCAAAAGCTACAACCATCAAGATAAGTGCTCCATCAGGAATGCAGTGTCTCAAGCATTTCAAAAACCTTTCACCTTACCCCCAAACACCCACCTCGATCTCAAAACACTTAATAGGTTAAAGAACGCGAAATCCATAGTTATCAGTAGATCAGACAAAGGATCCAATACCGTAGTCATGGATAAAGATTCTTACCACTCAAAAATGCTATTATTATTACAGGATGCCTCAAACTTTTCTCCTATATCGAATCAAGACAGTGTCACAGCAGTTAAGGATTTCAAGATTTCCCTTAATAAGTTGGAAAAATCTAAGCATATCACCATAGAAGATTTCAGATCCTTCACCTCCAACCTTTGTGGCAATGCCTACATCTACGGCCTCCCCAAGATCCATAAACTTTCCATACCTCTCCGTCCTATCATATCCTACCACCTCTCGCCAGCATATCCTCTAGCTAAGTTCCTTTCTAATTATCTCTCCCCCCTCATGAATGCACACAGAGAAAATTAATCCATTGCCAGCACCCCCTCATTCATCAATGAAATAACTACACTACATCCCACGCCTGATTATATAATGTGCTCCTTCGACGTAACATCCATGTACCTTAGCCTCCCACACATTTTAATAACAGACAGTATACACCAGTTCCTTACCTCCATTAATATAGACCCCCAAATAGTTACTACAATAACACAACTTTCAGAAATATGCCTTAAAATGAACATTTTTACCTATAATCGTGAGCACTTCAAACAGACCAAAGGTTCCCCTATGGGAAGTCCCCTCTCCTCCATAGCAGCAGAAATAGTGATGACCAAAATTGATGCGTGGATTAACCAAATACATGCATCAAGCATCTCCATATGGCGGTGTTACATAGATGACGTTTTTTGCATCTGCAAAATCAGCCAAGAGGGAACCATCCTAAAAGACCTCAACAATTATCACCCTGATATCTCATTCACTTTAGAACAAGAACACAAAAATGTCATACCCTTCCTAGACACACTGATTATACGTACTCCAAATTCCTTCAATACCACAGTCTATTACAAGAAAAACTCCCCCCCCCCCAACTATACCCACTTCAATTCATACTGCCCCATAGTCCATAAAATTAACATAGTTAAAACTTTAACAAAACGAATACATACCCATTGTTCCCTCCCCATATTCAAAACCATAGAAAAATAATTAGTAATTTCCCATCTTACTGCCTCAGCTTTTCCTCTTACCTTTATTAACAGACACACTTACGTACCCAGTCCTTACAAACCCACAACAGCTAATAGATCCACTTGTATTTTACCTTATTCACCCTACATGGTCAACATAGCCAGACTTCTAAAAACCCATGGCATCCAGACCTTTTTCAGCAACACCTATAACATATCCACACACCTCAGACATCCCATAACTAAAGCAGACATTCCTCCCAGCCCCCTTCAAAGTACAGGAGCAGTCTACTCTGTCTCATGTGAGCAGTGCTCTGCCACATATGTGGGTGAGACAGGTAGAACTGTAGCCATCAGAATGACAGAGCATTCCCGCAATATAATTAACAAAGACCCCAAATCCCTCATCCACCAACACATAGCATCTACAGGACACACATTCGATGTTAACCATCCAGTAATCCACTATAGACATATCCACAACCAACACCAACGATTGGTGTTGGAATCCATAGTCTCACACAAACACAATAGCATAAATAGAAAGATAGAAATTCCTGATATATATGGTGTTTTCTTGGCTGAAACACCTGTAACATCTTAGTTTATTTCAATAGCCCAAACCACGCGCCGTCTCGTAGTCTCAGACTGCAGATTTATTATTTACTTTTCTGTTAACGGTCTTCTATTAAGATTAACATATATATATTGTTATTTTCTTTGTATAGTTATATTTTTGCCTGTCGAAGGGCTTTTGCCCGAAAGCTTGCATTTCGTTTATTAAAATAAACTTATCTTACTTCACGTGTTGTCAAGCTTTATAATTTACTAGTAAGAGTCCCTGCAATTTTTCTAGTTGTAACTTTTCTTTAAAAGAGACAATTTTTGTTCAATTTTCCAGTATCCAACATTTATCCAATCATTAATGACCTTTAATTATATTCTAAATTTTTGTATAAAATCGCGCGAAACGCGTTCGTGGATGGATTTTCTTGATTTATCAAGAAATTGATTGGCCAAATATCAGGGAACAGGCTAACTCAATAATTAGTTGATATCTGTTTCACCAGATGGCGCTCTGTCTTCTGTAAAGCACATGTGCTTCTGCTCAGGATATGCCTACTTTGTTTATAATATCAACACCTGACCTTTTTTTTAAATTTTCTATTGTTTTTAGGCTATAAATTGGGAACAGCCTCCTTCGATCGTAACCCATTGAAAATATATTCTGGCAATGGCCTTGCATTAGGCTATTATATTTAATTGATAAAGTGAATAACTGAATCGCAAATTTGAATTGTTATATTTTATTATCTTTTGAAAATATAGAAATAAATCAATGATGAAATCACTTAAGACTTCAGAAACATTTTTTCCTTGACATTCTTGAATATATTTTGTACTTTTTATAACTCGATCTGTATTCTTCCATCATGTGTGTATCCCATCTTCCTTGATAACGGTTCTCCATTGTTTTAAAATCTTCTTTAATCATTTTAATCTTTATTTATTCACCTCATTCCTCACAGATATATATTAAAATTTCAAGAGAACACTCAAAATGGCGTTGTGATTAGTTTATCTCAATTCTCATGATACCTTTAATAGATATGAAACTAGCAAGCAACTCGTTCACCAGTTCAAAATGTTTTCAGCTTTGCGTTTTCGCAGAAATGTTCAGTAGCTACAACAAATTGAGTCCAGGCTTTTCTCTCAGCCACATTCATCGAATTTATGAAAGAAGGTTCTTAATAAGATGTCTGATATGTAGGACAACAAAAATATCTGCGCAAATTTTTCCATACTCAAATAGAAGATTTCCCTTCTTATATATGTAAATAATAATTCGTTCTTATAACTAATGAAATTCCAGAAGACAAAAGACTTAAAAAATATATAGTGATTACACTTAGAAGGTTTAATCATCTCATATGTAAAATCTCTATAGAAAGACACCTGGACACGTCCAAAAGTGCATCGGATATTGTGATGATGGTCACCCTTGCTGGATGGCGTTTTCTACCTCACAGTCTATATCTGTCACCATTTTCTGACTGTACAGGACCCTCTTGATTTTCCGCTTTTGAGAAAACTGCCAATGAAATAGACTCCTCTTTTCAATTTTTAAGGAAAGTGCCACATGGATGACGGAAAGGCGATGGGTAGCGTTACAGATGATTCTCGATCCTGTTTTATTAATGACAGTTACCAAGAAAAAATTTGATGCGGTCTTGTTGGCAGATTGCTCTTCTGCAAATATCAAGAAATGCGCACAAAGAGAGAGAGAGCATATTATTTATTATAAGGCGAAGGGTAGCGTATCAGATAATTCTCGCTTCTTTTTTAATAATGACAGTTACCATGGAAAATTTAATGCGGTCTTGGTGGCAGATTACTCTTCTGCAAATATCAAGAAATGCGCACAAAGAGTATATTATTTATTTATAATTTTATCAATTGATTCTTTCCGCTCAAAACCTATATCTATAGTTCATTTAAAATAGTTTCCAAGAGGTCGAAATCAGTATCAGTTTAAAAGAAAAACTAAAAATTAAAATTACAGCGGTATGGTAGTTTAAACTGGCGAAACAGCTAGGAGGCTTAGCCACTGATGAGCCCGCCCTCATATTAATTTATAATTGCAGAAAATGGGCATAGATTTGTTTAATTTTAAAAATAAACAAAAGCATAAAAAAATATATATTTCTTATATTTTCATTGTTGAAACACATTAATATGTTTTTATTCTACAATGCACTAGCGCGCCATCTGTTATCAAATTACAAAACTATTCTAGACGCGTAATATTCTTTTTAAAATAAAACAATTTCTACTGCCCTTACTGCAATGGAAAAATTAAAGGGAGGGCCTGGCTCATCAGTGGTGAACCCTCCCAGCACATTAATATGTTATAATAACTTGAAAAAAGTTGGCGTTCAGCCAACTAGAATATCGGTTAAATAAATATAATTTTGATCCAAAATATAAATGTGTTGGTGCGTTCTTTCCGCGAACACGCGTCACCACGTCGAACCACTCGCTTAGAGATATTGGTGCTGCCACATGGGTTAGGACTGGTCGGACGCTGCAATGTCCTCTGTCAGCGTCTCATGTAGCACTTCATGTGAGGGAAGTTGAAGGCCCATGGCGCACTTACTTCTGTAAAAGCCCTCGAGACTATTTTGTCCCACCAATTTGATGGCGAAGAACTTTGCATATGACGATTTGTTGGTGTCGGGGTACAAGTCTATGAGGGTTTGTCTGGCTTGCATGTAAGACAGCATATATTAACAGAGTTAGGGCGCCTTTCTTCAGGAATCGCGACCGACTTGCGAGCCTTTCTGAATGTGTTAGGAGCGCCTGGTACTACTTTCTATCATAGACCTGAAAGAAGGTAGTGGCTGAGTATTTACCTTCGTAAAGTTTGTAGAATATCTCAGCTTTATCCACTCTCTGTGGACCACTCCTCAGGTTGGTGAGGATGGCAAACAGCTGGACGAGCGCCCCGGCTAGGCGGCCCTCTCAGTTCACGTCCCCCGGTGTAGTGTGTCGGTCAGAGAGTCGTTCTATTTTTATTCTACCAGTAGATTGGCAAGTCCTTCATCTTCGGGTTACTTCCCCTTTAATACTTATCCAGTATATTTTTTCCCTGTGGTGTTTGTGAAAGCGAAGGTGCTGTCAACTAGACGTTTGGGATGGATTGTAATGATTTTTCAGTCGTTATCAAAGGAATGAGGGCACAAGATAGATCGATCAAGGGAACTGATGCATACAGAGAACACAGGGGGAGAGTGAGCTCATGTCCCGCGATTTACGCTGGAGCCAGGAAATGTATCTAGTATGGATGAGGCTCGGAGACCCTACTACCGCTTCCCCAGTCGGGTTGGGTCATGTGACCTATATTGAGGTTTGGATTGGTCACTCATTACGTCATGGAAGTTGAGGAATCGCCTTGATTGGTCCTAATGATTGGAAACCATCTTTGATGGTTAGGGAGAAATTATGAGGATGGAGCATTGACCCTAATAAATTTGTCTTTAGCGAATTCAACCCCGGGGACCTTTGTCTTTGTGTTCTCTGAAATAGGAGTCTTTGACCTGGCGCTAATGATGCGAGATTGGCAATCGTTTTCTTAATTCTAGACCTAACTGCTATCGTTTTTTAACATCTATAATCGTGTTGGCTCCTTTTTCTCTGTCTGTCTGGCATGAAGTCCATATTTTATTTGGCTCTTGACATGGTACATTATACAGTAGATCATATGTAGTTTGGTACAGTGTTTAAGAGGTGGTGGGATATATGCAGGGAAATGGCAGAATGACTGGCTTTTTATATTGTAATATATGAAGCCAAAATTATCGCAGTATACATTTGATCAAACTATCAGTTATAGACAAGAGTCAGAGTTCACAATCCTAAATACAAAAGAATTACATGCGCATAGGATCATGGTTACTTCAGTTCAAATGTGGCACCCAGGAATATGAGGATGGACTATGAGTAATCCTGGAATCGCGGGTCAATCTGGCAGCATGGCGACTATTTTCTGCTACTGTTCTCAGGATATTCTGCCTTTCTTGGGCTAATTAATAACCTAACTTATATGCTATAATAGTAACTTATATGGGGCAATATTTTCTAATGTTTTCGACATTTTCTATGCAGCCCTTTCATTTCCAAGTAAATTGTATTTACCTTATTTTAAAATGTATTTGACTTGATGGAGGTTTATTCTTATATGTATTAAAAACCAACAGTTTTTCTGCCATTTATATCTCTAGGGCCCTTTAAAATCAGACTAAATTTCTTATATACCCTGAAATTAGTATAGAATTCAGGGTTGTTTGAAATAATTATGGAATTAATAATTTAATTACGAATTTGTAAATATTCTAAACATGATCAAATAATTAGAAAGCTTTCTCTAAAATTCTCATCAAAATCACCTTTGACGAAAACACCAATATATTAAAAGAAACATATCAGCGTTACTTTAGTTTCAAAATTACTGATGTTTACAGATGTATTCGCTTTACCAATGAAGAAAGATATAGATATATTGCTGACAAATTTATTTTAATCCCATAGATTAATTTCTCAACACTAGTAATAACGTTTTCCGCTATCGATATGTTGTGTTTTAGAAATCCTAGAAAGATTTGATGTGTGAAATATAGGCCTATAATTTTGTTTGGTTCCTAATTTATTTTTCAGGTTCTGAATATATTTATAATTATAGAACCTTTTGATTTATCTGTAAACAATCCCCTTTACTGAATTTAATTTTTTAAATAATCAATGTGAAACTGGGGTTCGAATTTACTCTATCATGTTAATCATATTGTGTTGACTTTTTTTTTTTATTTTTAATGATATTTTGGTGTTTCTAATCTCTCTTTATGGTTCACCCTGACAAATATATTTAATAATTGAGACTCACATATGAAAATATGTAGATGGAAAATATGCCGGGAGGAAATTAATCAATGAAAGCAATGGGCACTTCTCCCTTCAAAATAAACGTCAGAATCTGACGCCATCTATTGACCGTCGCCGCAACTAGCGGCCTCGGGTCCATGACAAAGCCACAACACCAACTTTGGCAAATTGATAAGCGTCCACCTAGAGACCATGGTTTCGGGCTAATGGCCTTCATCAGTCTAGGGAGGACTTTATTCCATGAGATCCACACGGAATCTAATGGAATCCTCAAATTCTACCAAAGAGGTGTTTTGCTGGCAATGTGGCTGGGCCATATCTATGGCTAGAACATAGATGGAAAAGCTAGTTGCGGCGACGGTCAATAGATGGCGTCAGATTCTGACGTTTATTTTGACGGGAGAAGTGCCCATTGCTTCCATATAAATATGTATATTTTAAAATGTGATAAATAGTATCGTATATCAATTAAGGAGGATCAGAAGATGAGTTTCTTTTATTGTATGAATGCTACTAGCTTTCGGGCAAAAGCCCTTCGAGAGGCAAAAATATAACTATACAAAGAAAGATAAATAATGATTTATATATATGTTAATCTTAACTGAAAACCGATTTTGAATAAAGTAAATATTAAATCTGCTGTCTGAGACCACGAGACGGCGCATGGTTTGGGCTATTGAAATAAACATGTGGGAGGTTTAAATGTAGTTTGTGTAGGCTGCGGGGATGTCTATTTTTCTATTTATGCTGTGTAGCTTGATGAAACTATGGATTCTAGAACCAATCTCTGGTGTAGGTTGGAGATATTTTTGTAGTGAATGGTTGGGTTAGCAGTGTCAAAGGAATGGCCAGAAGATGCAATGTTTTGGAAAATAAGGGAACGGGTATCTCAGTTGGTGATATTGCGTGTGTGTTCGGTCATTCTGATGGCGATGGTTCTACCGGTCTCCCCCACATAGGTGGCAGGACACTGTTGGCACGAGACCGAGTAGACTGCTCCAGAAGATGTTAGAGGATCAGTGGAGGAGTCGGTTTTTGTGATGGGATGCCTAAGGAGTGAGTGGAGGTTAGGTGTGTTAGTAAAAAAAGGTACGGATGCCAAAGGAGTTGAGGAAACAGGAGAGGTTAACTGAGAGGGGAGAGAATGGGATCACACATGTGGATTTGTAAGTTGCAGGAGGGTTGAGAGGATCAGTTGAATAGGTGTGTTTTCTATGAAGGATAGAGGGAAACCTGAAATTGTAAGATGGGAGATGATGCGGTTCTTTTCAATAGTTTTGAAGATGGGGAGTGAGCAGTGGGTTAATAGGCGGCGGGTGAGGGCTTTAACTATATTGATTTTGTGGGAGGTTGGACAGTGCGACCTATAATGGGTGTATCTGGGGGGGTGGTTTTTCTTGTAGTAGACTGTGCGGGGGCGGAAGACCCTGTGGGTCCTGCCCTCTACGGTCACTCTAGAGGGGAGTGAGTTGAGAGAGGCGTCTCTACGTGTTTGCACTCGCGAAAGCGAGGCGCACGTGTCTTGAAACTCTTGGGTCTTCGCTCTGTGTGTGCGCCATTGGGAGCGTCCTTGCCGTGCGCACCATGAAAGACCAAGGGGTGCACACAGTAGTACCACCCCCCCGCCTCCGCGTGGTGTCCCCGCGTCAACCTCGGCACCTCAGAGGTTCTTGATTCGACGGCAGATTCAGGGAGGACTGGGTAAGGGTGCGAGGGCTAAAGGGGGGGGAGTCCTATTGGAGCGTAGGACGGGTCGATCTAAGTCCGAACGAGAGGGCTCGGTCAGCAACCTTGCCAATGAACTCTCGGAGACGCCTGTGGGTGAATGGTCAACCCCATTGTAGCCGGACCATACTGGCGGGCGCGAGGGGCCTACCAAAGGCCACTCGATGCATGGAGAATGCATCATTCCTTCGGGCTGTGTGACGCTAGAGGGGACGCAAGGGCATTGCTGCCTATATCGTCCCTGGCTAGGTGAGCCGAATTTCTTCTTCTGTAGTAGACTGTGGTATGGTAGGTGTTTGGGGTGCGTATGACTAGGACGTCCAGGAAAGGAATAACAAGCTCATGTTCTCTCTCAAGAGTGAATGTGATGTTGGGATTGTAAGTGTGGAGGTCGGTGAAAATGGTATTCTCGCTGTCGGTTTTGCATACGCAAAAAATATCGTCAACGTATCGACGCCAGAAGAAGATGTTTGAGGGTTGTCGGTTACAAATCCACTGGTCTATGGTAGACATCGTTATTTCAGACAAAATGGATGAGAGGGGGCTGCCCATTGGGGTTCCCCTGATCTGTTTAAAGTGGGTATGAGAATAGGTGAAGGTGTTCATGCACAGGCAGATTTTGGTGAGTGAGATGATGTTGTTGGCTATGGGGGCATCTGTGTGGATGGATGAAAGGAATTGGTGGAGGTTATCTATCATGAGGCTGTGTGGAAGGCTGAGGAATAGGGAAGATACGTCGAACGAGAACATGGATGAGTTTGGAGGGGGGAGCAGGTTTGTTATATCCTGTATGAAACTGGTGGAATTGGATGTCGTGAAGGCTCTCCTGTTATTATTCCAAAGAGGGGTTAGAAGGTTTGTAAGGTGCTTGGCCAGGGGGTAGGCAGGGGATAGGTGGTATGCGATGACTGGACGGAGGGGGACGGATGGTTTGTGGATCTTGGGGAGGCCGTAAATATAGGCATTAGTTCCCATGTTGGAGGTGAAGTTTTTGTGATCTTCTATTGTGATGGAGGCCGAGCGTTTCATGCGGTTGAGGGAAACTCTGAAATTCTTGGTCGTTGCTTTGCTTTCTTCTGCGGAGATTTGGGTGAAAGTGGTTGTATCATTCAGTATGTCTGTCATTTTTGTATGGTATTCGGTTTGGTTGATGATAACCGTATCAGATCCCTTGTCTGATCGGGTAATGACAATGGATCGTTGGGATTTCAGTTTGCGTATGATCTTGTGTTCTAATCTTGACACGGAGAGTGGAGGTAGCGGTCGTTGGAGGGTGCGGGTTACTTGATTCCTGATGGTCCATTGGTCTTGGTGGGAGAGGGTTCTGATGGAGGCCTCTATTCCACTAATGAGTCGGGGTGTGTCTACTTTGGCTGGGATTCTGTATTTTAGCCCTTTGGATAATAGTCTGTTTTCAGCTGGTGATAGGGTTATGTCAGACAGGTTGATAACATTGGGGACCTCATGGTCGGTGTTCCTACGTTGGAGAGGGAAAGCATATTTTCGGGACCAAAACTCCAGTTTTTGGTTATGTTTGCGGTTTGTATTCTGTTCCAGGGCCTTAACGTCTGTTGTGGTTTTTTCTATGAAAGAGGTGAGAATTGCGATGTCCATGTTCTGTGTGATCAGAAAGATGAGTCCTTTGATGGATTTGCTGAGGAATCTGATATTGGAATAGCAGCCTTTGGTTCTGGTGCGTAGTAATTGTCTTTGGGTACGTTTGATGAGTTCCGCTGAGAAAGGATTGCGTACTGGGTCCTTCAATCTGAGTGACGGGGGAATGAAATCCATTTGTTCGCATAGTTGGTTAAAACGTAGATGGCAGCGCCATTTAGCTAGTTGAAGTGATTTTTATGGATGAGGAATTTGTACCTTTCGATTAAATCAGTGCTGAGATTCATGGTGAAAAATTTGATAGAAACGATTAAGGGTAAAGACTCTTCTAGTAAGTTATACCAATTAAGGAGGATCAGAAGATGAGTTTCTTTTATTGTATGAATGCTACGAGCTTTTGGGCAAAAGCCCTTCGACAGGCAAAAATATAACTATACAAAGAAAGATAAATAATGATTTATATATATGTTAATCTTAACTGAAAACCGATTTTGAATAAAGTAAATATTAAATCTGCTGTCTGAGACCACGAGACGGCGCATGGTTTGGGCTATTGAAATAAACATGTGGGAGGTTTAAATGTAGTTTGTGTAGGCTGCGGGGATGTCTATTTTTCTATTTATGCTGTGTAGCTTGGAAGAAACTATGGATTCTAGAACCAATCTCTGGTGTAGGTTGGAGATATTTTTGTAGTGAATGGTTGGGTTAGCAGTGTCAAAGGAATGGCCAGAAGATGCAATGTGATGGAAAATAAGGGAACGGGTATCTCGGTTGGTGATGTTGCGTGTGTGTTCGGTCATTCTGATGGCGATGGTTCTACCGGTCTCCCCCACATAGGTGGCAGGACACTGTTGGCACGAGACCGAGTAGACTGCTCCAGAAGATGTTAGAGGATCATTGGAGGAGTCGGTTTTTGTGATGGGATGCCTAAGGAGTGAGTGGAGGTTAGGTGTGTTAGTAAAAAAGGTACGGATGCCAAAGGGTTTGAGGAAACGGGAGAGGTTAACTGAGAGGGGAGAGAATGGGATCACACATGTGGATTTGTAAGTTGCAGGAGGGTTGAGAGGAACAGGTGAATAGGTGTGTTTTCTATGAAGGATAGAGGGAAACCTGAAATTGTAAGATGGGAGATGATGCGGTTCTTTTCAATAGTTTTGAAGATGGGGAGTGAGCAGTGGGTTAATAGGCGGCGGGTGAGGGCTTTAACTATATTGATTTTGTGGGAGGTTGGACAGTGCGACCTATAATGGGTGTATCTGGGAGGGTGGTTTTTCTTGTAGTAGACTGTGGTATGGTAGGTGTTTGGGGTGCGTATGACTAGGACGTCCAGGAAAGGAATAACAAGCTCATGTTCTCTCTCAAGAGTGAATGTGATGTTGGGATTGTAAGTGTGGAGGTCGGTGAAAATGGTATTCTCGCTGTCAGTTGTGCATACGCAAAAGATATCGTCAACGTATCGACGCCAGAAGAAGATGTTTGAGGGTTGTCGGTTACAAATCCACTGGTCTATGGTAGACATCGTTATTTCAGACAAAATGGATGAGAGGGGGCTGCCCATTGGGGTTCCCCTGATCTGTTTAAAGTGGGTATGAGAATAGGTGAAGGTGTTCATGCACAGGCAGATTTTGGTGAGTGAGATGATGTTGTTGGCTATGGTGGCATCTGTGTGGATGGATGAAAGGAATTGGTGGAGGTTATCTATCATGAGGCTGTGTGGAAGGCTGAGGAATAGGGAAGATACGTCGAACGAGCACATGGATGAGTTTGGAGGGGGGAGCAGGTTTGTTATATCCTGTATGAAACTGGTGGAATTGGGTGTCGTGAAGGCTCTCCTGTTATTATTCCAAAGAGGGGTTAGAAGGTTTGTAAGGTGCTTGGCCAGGGGGTAGGCAGGGGATAGGTGGTATGCGATGACTGGACGAAGGGGGACGGATGGTTTGTGGATCTTGGGGAGGCCGTAAATATAGGCATTAGTTCCCATGTTGGAGGTGAGGTTTTTGTGATCTTCTATTGTGATGGAGGCCGAGCGTTTCATGCGGTTGAGGGAAACTCTGAAATTCTTGGTCGTTGCTTTGCTTTCTTCTGCGGAGATTTGGGTGAAAGTGGTTGTATCATTCAGTATGTCTGTCATTTTTGTATGGTATTCGGTTTGGTTGATGATAACCGTATCAGATCCCTTGTCTGATCGGGTAATGACAATGGATCGTTGGGATTTCAGTTTGCGTATGATCTTGTGTTCTAATCTTGACACGGAGAGTGGAGGTAGCGGTCGTTGGAGGGTGCGGGTTACTTGATTCCTGATGGTCCATTGGTCTTGGTGGGAGAGGGTTCTGATGGAGGCCTCTATTCCACTAATGAGTCGGGGTGTGTCTACTTTGGCTGGGATTCTGTATTTTAGCCCTTTGGATAATAGTCTGTTTTCAGCTGGTGATAGGGTTATGTCAGACAGGTTGATAACATTGGGGACCTCATGGTCGGTGTTCCTACGTTGGAGAGGGAAAGCATATTTTCGGGACCAAAACTCCAGTTTTTGGTTATGTTTGCGGTTTGTATTCTGTTCCAGGGCCTTAACGTCTGTTGTGGTTTTTTCTATGAAAGAGGTGAGAATTGCGATGTCCATGTTCTGTGTGATCAGAAATATGAGTCCTTTGATGGATTTGCTGAGGAATCTGATATTGGAATAGCAGCCTTTGGTTCTGGTGCGTAGTAATTGTCTTTGGGTACGTTTGATGAGTTCCGCTGAGAAAGGATTGTGTACTGGGTCCTTCAATCTGAGTGACGGGGGAATGAAATCCATTTGTTCGCATAGTTGGTTAAAACGTAGATGGCAGCGCCATTTAGCTAGTTGAAGTGATTTTTTATGGATGAGGAATTTGTACCTTTCGATTAAATCAGTGCTGAGATTCATGGTGAAAAATTTGATAGAAACGATTAAGGGTAAAGACTCTTCTAGTAAGTTATATCAATTAAGGAGGATCAGAAGATGAATTTCTTTTATTGTATGAATGCTACGAGCTTTTGGGCAAAAGCCCTTCGACAGGCAAAAATATAACTATACAAAGAGAGATAAATAATGATTTATATATATGTTAATCTTAACTGAAAACCGATTTTGAATAAAGTAAATATTAAATCTGCTGTCTGAGACCACGAGACGGCGCATGGTTTGGGCTATTGAAATAAACATGTGGGAGGTTTAAATGTAGTTTGTGTAGGCTGCGGGGATGTCTATTTTTCTATTTATGCTGTGTAGCTTGGATGAAACTATGGATTCTAGAACCAATCTCTGGTGTAGGTTGGAGATATTTTTGTAGTGAATGGTTGGGTTAGCAGTGTCAAAGGAATGGCCAGAAGATGCAATGTGTTGGAAAATAAGGGAACGGGTATCTCGGTTGGTGATGTTGCGTGTGTGTTCGGTCATTCTGATGGCGATGGTTCTACCGGTCTCCCCCACATAGGTGGCAGGACACTGTTGGCACGAGACCGAGTAGACTGCTCCAGAAGATGTTAGAGGATCAGTGGAGGAGTCGGTTTTTGTGATGGGATGCCTAAGGAGTGAGTGGAGGTTAGGTGTGTTAGTAAAAAAGGTACGGATGCCAAAGGGTTTGAGGAAACGGGAGAGGTTAACTGAGAGGGGAGAGAATGGGATCACACATGTGGATTTGTAAGTTGCAGGAGGGTTGAGAGGAACAGGTGAATAGGTGTGTTTTTCTATGAAGGATAGAGGGAAACCTGAAATTGTAAGATGGGAGATGATGCGGTTCTTTTCAATAGTTTTGAAGATGGGGAGTGAGCAGTGGGTTAATAGGCGGCGGGTGAGGGCTTTATTTATTTATTATTTATTATTTTTTTATTTTTTTCACACATTGGAAACAAACCATTTAACATATTTAAGGGAATAAAAGTACATTTTTATTGAAAAAAGATTTCCTCAATTCCTAAATAGTATTAAAGAGATAATTTGATATTTTGGAAATAATATTATAAATAGTTAGATAAGACTTAGAGCTCCAAGAAGCGGCCTGGTAGATAACATTGGCGAAACCGCTGAGAGAGTTCACCACTGATGAGTAAAGTCCTCCCAATATAATTTCATAGAAGTAAGGACAGGAAAGTTTGTTTTATATCTAAAAATATACCTTTGTACTTTTATGTTTCAACATGCGATATGATAAAATATGTATTTATGATTTGATTTTTAAACCAATGAACATACCTATACACAGGAAAGACTATCCAACAAATTTATTCATGGGTTATATTACATCTTTCTATGTAGCTTCCATTTAATTGGTTAACCATGACATTCTGGAGAGACGGATCGGTACAATTTCCAAACACAGTAGGTCGTGGATCAAGGTCAAAGAACCACTTAAAGCGGCAGCACTCCAGATGATTGTCTGCACATTCAATAAAATAAATATTTATATCTGAAACATTTTGTTATATTTTCAATATTTTATAAAAGTTTCCTTGGAGAAAAATATAAGAATTATTTATATTGGAAATTTGATATATTTAATGGATTCAAGTTCTATAATTTTTATATCATTTATATTTTAAGTTATCCTTACACATAATTCGCGAAAGCCTTTATTTGAAACATCCTAAAAACCTATCATTTTGATCAGTTCGCGGTCAAGAAAAAGAAGAAATAAATTAATCCCAAATGACGCACAACAATTAACAAAAAAGGACGAAAACACTCACTAACTATTCATACAATTATGTACAACCTGATACCCCAATCTTGAATATTTTTCCCAGATACTTAAGGTTAGAAATTAAATAAATCTTCTATTGTGTTGCAACAAATAGTCATATGTCAACTTTTTTCTTCTTCACTACTTTTCTTCTTCTCATTACCATTTTCTTGAGCCAGTTTATTTTGAATGAAATGTAATCTATGTAATATATTAAATCTATGTAATGTTCAGAATATAATATTTTTAATCAAAGTGTGCCTTATTATTTGAAATTTACGTTAACATTTATTCACCATTAATATAATAATAAAATAAAAATCAAAATAGGATCATTTAATATCTATAACACCTATGAAATAATGTAAAATAGTTTTTGATAATATTTCAACTATTTTCCTTCTTTCTAATCATGCTATCGTGTTTTTCTCCCTTAGACATCTTCCTCACCCAAAAGTTGAAGAAATTCGTGAAAATGTTTTGTTTTTTTTTATATCTTTTGAGAAGTGATGTTTTTAACCTAATATCAATACTAGGGATTATTTTATCGAAATAAATGAATTTTGAATATATTTATTCCTTAAGGTAAAAGTTATATTTATGTTTTTATATCTTCACCATTTGCCCAGTTTTTCAAAATGAACGGGAGAGTTGCTGGTATATTATGACAATTATTTAACTTTCATGACTTCTAGTATATGAATGTTGAAAAACGCTTCGAAACGAAATAGGCTTTTTTAAATCTGTTGTTTCAATATATTTGTTTAAATATCAATATATATTATATTTAGAAATATATAAATAAAATGGGTGGTGTAGGAGTATGGGGAAATGAAAGATAAAATAACTGGGTCAAAACAACCTCCTTGGGCACCAGTTGTAAGCCACACTCCAACTCTTTCTGGGTTAATTAATCTTACTCGAAGCCGTTTAAAGCATTACGGTTAAAAAGGATGTTTTGATCAAGGGAAGTTTTTTCGCACATCGTGGACCCGACATCAGTTTTTCCTAGAGTGCTCCTCAGACCTGGTTTCTTTCCTCCCCAATCTACTCTCCAGAATCACAATCACTATATATTTTTTATTATACACTTTTATTTTTCTATTTTTAGATATATATGGGTATATATGCAATTTAAAAATTATAATATTTATATTGAACAAGTATCCATTTTGTTAAATATTAGTTAAAACAATACATTATGGTTCATCTCCTCTGCGCAGAATGATAAAGTGGTAATAATTAATGCTAAGAAGAGACCAGTTTTTGCAAATTAAAACAAAAGACAGCCTGTGTACTATAATTGGTGGGCTAAGACCCACATGAGTTCATAACACATTGTATAATGTTATGAAAAATCGGTCGGAAAATGAGATATTTCCTATATATGTTTGAATTCTCGGAAAATATTTTTATTATTTGATAACACATATAATACTCACCATCTATAAATATTATTTTGTTAACATTTATAATAAGTTGGTCCGCACCAGCAAAATCTCTTAGATCAATTGTATGGATAAAGTTTTGTTGCAAATTCAGAGACATGAGATTTCTGGCATTCCTGAATAAATAGGACGGAAATGTAGACAGCCTGTTGTGTCTGCACAAAAATTAAAATTCACTACAAAATTAAAAGCCATTTAGAGAAATTCTATTTTTGTTTATTTTATTTTATTATTGTTATTAATATTGATCTATTTTATTACTTTGGCATATGTATTTATATAATAAAATTATATATTGGATTGAATAAAATGAAAGGATTTAAAAGCACGAATGTTTCTTTATATATAATACAAACTTCTACGGCCCTTACTGCGATGAAAAAATATATTGGGAGGGCCTGGCTCATCAGTGGTGAACCCTCCCAGCGGTTTCGCCAATTGGCAAATTTTTGAAAAAAATAATATCTTGAAACTATTTATTTATTTTTAAATAATTTACATATTTTTATTTTTATTCAAAAAAAAAAACACATTAACCTTTTTATTCGTTTGAATAGCCTATATTTTAACATATATTTGCGCAAGGCGATAACTAACATTGATTTAGGATTTCATTTTTATAAATATACAAGTATAAATAATAAAGGAAATGATATAAATAGGATATAAAAGAATATACAGTAAAAACCTATATGTTAAATCTACAGAATCAATTATTATGAAATTTCGCATGTAGGTAGCTGAAGATCTCGTTTAACATATAGACCATTCAAAAAACTAAAAAGGTTAATTTGCTTTTTTTTAAATGTGAAACCAAGAAGCGTTAGTTCCAGCCTTTTACCGCTTGGCGCAGCACTGGTAGCGACTATAAATGAAATTGATTGGTTAATAATTTTACACGTAGTTTGTTTACACGATGAATGTTAGTCTGTTTACACGATGAATGTTTTTAAAGGGTAAGATTATCCAATCGCTGTGAAACTTTAGGAAGGCATTTTTTATACTACTGGAAAGGTTATTGGTGTGAATTTGATTCGAAATAAATAGTCGTCGCAATTTTATTAGCAAAATTTCTACTTTCACTCGCAAGAAGCGCCTCTTGCGGTTTCTGGTGAAATTACATTTATGAATTGTGAAAATGCGAAAATGAATTCCAAGTATAATAAATTTAATATTTAATTTGCTGATTTAGTAATATAATATTCCAATGATGTTGTAAAAAACTTGGCATTTCAATATTAATATATATTTAAAGAAAATATATTATTTGAAAATTAATAAATGTTTTCAAAAAATGTATGTATTTCAAAATATATATTTAAACGCATATAACAATATTTATATACGTTTATGAATCTATATATATAGGTGGATTGGATGTTTTCTAGATTCGTTTTAACAAATGTTCGTTAGGCAAACTTTTACCAAGGTAAAAACCTGGAGAAGCCGGTAACATATATATATATATATGTTTGTCGGCTATGCACGCCCTCAATATGTAGCTAATCTCGCTGAAATTTGAACAAGAAAGAGAGTTAAATATGGAAGAGTTTTTTGTCGCACCTTTAGCCCAGTACTGAGCGACAATATTTTTTTAGTCAGAAATGATTATGACAATATTGCTGTATCATGCTTGATTAACATAAACAAAATTATTTAGGGGACTATTTACTAAAGCAGACCATGGGCGAAGCCAAATAATAATTTTTAGTAGGCAGGAACAAAATTTTACCGCGAAACATTCACTCGAGCAGAAGACACACAAAGCCAGGTCATCTCTATATATAAAAAATCGTTTCTCGACCTTTTGGCTAAGATCATGTAGTAAATCTCTAGATATTTATATTTATAAAAGATAAAAAGATCAGGTGTTGAAATCAATATTAAAAGTGGCATATCCTGACCAGGAGCACATGTGCTTTACAGAAGGCAGAGCGCCATCTGGTGGAACAGAAATCAACTAAACATTGATTTAGCCTGTTCCCTGATATTTGACCAACCCAATTTCTTGATAAATCAAGAAATAGCACATTAGCACATTGAAAAACGAAAGAAAAAAATAAAAGATAAAAAGTTCAGGTGTTGAAATTTCTGTTCCACAGATGGCGCTCTGCCTTCTGTAAAGCACATGTGCTCCTGGTCAGGATATGCCATTTTTAATATTGATTTCAACACCTGATCTTTTCATCTTTTATTTTTTTCTTTCGTTTTTTAATGTGCTTAGCGTATTTACGCAAGTTTGGCCTTAAATACCTATTTCTAGGTTTTTCAGGAAGCCACTGGGACCAAAAAATATGTTTTGGTCGCAGTGGTTCGGCCTATTCCAAGCTGACGAGCGCTAAAAGCGCGAAACGCGTTCGTGGATGGCTTTTCTTGATTTATCAAGAAATTGGGTTGGCCAAATATCAGGGAACAGGCTATTCAATATTTAGTTGATTCCTGTTCCACCAGATGGCGCTCTGCCTTCTGTAAAGCACATGACATGTGCTCCTGGTCAGGATATGCCATTTTTAATATTTATATTTATATATATATTTTTAAAAATCTATTCAGCCGAGAGAGAGAGGATATGTTTGCTCGAAAAATATATTTTATATATTATATAAATATATAATGTAACGAATATCATTATTATAATATTCTGTGTATTCATTAATATTGTTATCAATAATATTCGTTAGGCAAACTTTCACTCGGATAAAACCTTGGCGAAGCCGGTAAACATCCACTAGGTATAATTATAATATTTCTAAACGAGGTAAAATATTCCCAATTACATGCGTGGTAAGGACAAAATACTCAGGAGATAAGTTTCTTCAGATGTCCTAATAAATTAAAGAAGAAATTTATCTCCTGAGTATTTTGTCCTTACCACGCATAATTATAATATCTATATGAGAAAATAAGAAATTCTTAAATGCTTATTTCAGCTGTTAGGATATGATTTTTTAAATATCTAGTCTTAATCATTAAACACTGTTTTTAATAACTGTTAGAGAGAATACAAAAACATGCATTTAAAATATATTACTATTTGAGTTTTTAAATTTATTTATACCACTAAGATTTTATATAATTAAATATGTTTTATAACTTCAAAATACTTACTCAAAATTTATAGAAACGGTTGTTTCTGGGAAGGCATCATTTGCTAGTTCTGATATATCATTGAAATTAAAATAAAAATGTTGTATTCTCGTTGGAAGAAAATATCTCGAATTGATTTTTGTCAATTTATTTCTCACTAGCCATAAGGTTTTAACAGAATTAGGTAGCTCAGACGGAAGATCGTTCCACAAATTTACAAGATTGCATGATTCTAAAGAAAACACTGTCAAATTTTCAAATGTTCTCAAAAAACTCATATTCCAAAATTTGGTTAAGGGGGTATTTGTCACATCAATTTTTTTCAACCCAATATCGGAACCTTCAAAGAGATCAGATGTAATCATTGTTTGAATTCTTGAATGATCAATAAATAATCTTTCAAAAGAAATACCATCAAAGAATCTTAAAGGTAATCTTGTGAGTGAGGCGAACTGAATCCATATGCTCACTAAAGGAAATTCTGAGGTTCGTAAGAGATCAAGGCTTCTGTTTAGATTTTCGGGAGTATTTAGATATCTGCAGACGAGAGCTGGAGGATAAAATTCTGGTCGCCATCTTTCACAAAAACAATCAGGTATGCTTGAGAGGTTAACATCTCTACAGCCATGTACAACTGTAATCAGCGCCAGCAAATACTTCAAGGTAAAACTCAGCCTGCACAAACAAAATATGATGTTCCATTTGAAATATTAGAGTACCAATATCTATATTTAATTACAAAAATTAATATCATACCGCTTCAATGCCACTTCATTTTCATGTATTTTTCTAGGCGGGAAGTCTTGATTTTGACAAAGCAATAAAGTACCGGAGTCAGTCGCAGAAAATATACTTCACAACACCTATTGTCTCAAGGTTTGCTTGCCGTTTTTCATTTTAACTTCCCAATCTAGCCAGCATACCCACCTTTAAATGAGGAAAAACAAGCCTCGTAGTGAAATAAATCTAAATGAAACTGGGTTTTAAAATAATACCAAATACGTAAAAAGCAGGAGGCTTATGGAGAAAAGAGAGAAAAAGTAGTAAAATATAGTAATTAAAATTTATAATCTATAGATAAAATTCTATTTCACTAAATAATATATAAATATAAAATATAAAGACTTACATTTTGTCCGTTATAGTTAGCTGAGGGTGGAAAATATAACTGAAGGCAAACTTTATATTGTCTGGTGGATCAATGTAGGAGTCAGGTGTGTTGCAGCTGTAGATCTACCAATACGCTGCTTTTCTATTATAAACAGATAACAAATCGAAAGGTGAGGTAAATGATTATTACTTTCAAAACCCTACATCCCCAATCTTCAAATAACGCTCATAATTATGTTTAAAATTTGAAAAAGCGGCAAAATATTATTTTGACATATTTTAAGTTTTTATAAATATCTTGGTGTATTTCATGTTATCAAAATGAATTTATATTGACACAAAATTGAATATTATATACACATAACATAAAATACTAAGATTATACAAACTTTCCTCAATTATGTATGTGGGTGATGTCAAATAAAATTCCAAATTATCACCGCGAGTAAAAGATGGACATCTAAACCTCATATTAATTCAAGTGGTGAGTCCATTTTAAGTGAAACAAGTTAAATACGATATTTGAATTGCTAAAAAGTTGGAAAGCAATTTGTGATAGGTGGTTGAAAGCGAGAATTTCTCTGTCACTCAGTACACTGTAAATTGATTTCAAAAACGACCACATAACCGGATGCACCTTTATCTTCTATATATTCACGAACAAGATGCTTTTTCAGCAGCTGTTGGAGCACCATGAAAATGTTTTTTTTGGGTGGTAGATACTAAACTGAATCCTATATTTCCTGTCAATATATTTTAATTAGAAATTTGATATTTTGCACATTCACTCACACATAAACTAAAAATGTAAGTCTACATTATTTAATTCTTTGTTCACAGAATTAAATAATATCAATATATATGTGGCAATATCGTTGCGGAATTTCTTGTTGTTGGATGCGAATGGTGATATTTGATTGAAGCGCAGTCGTTGAGTGGTAAGTGAAGCACACAGTTAGGAATAATCAGGACACATGGTGAGGTTTGAAAATAAAAGGCAACTGGATTGGAGGAAAGAAAGCTTGAGAAGAGCGGGGTGGTTTTGATTTGTCCTTAGCTAATCACATGGCGGTGATTGTACTTAGCTGTGGGATGAGCCGAGGGAGAGAGGTCTAAAGCCGATGTCACCTCCTTGGGAGCCAAAGCGTAACTAACTATTCTTGTCTTTCGATTTAACACCACGAGTCAGTTTCTCTCTGATTGGTTGAGAGATCTCACATGATCTTTCTCTATTGGTTGACCTACTTAAGGTGCTATCTTCTGATAGGCCGGCGGTTTCCTTTGGTGAAAGATATGATCTGCTTTGATAGGAAGTGTCGAGTGCCATTTTGACTTTATTTACTTCCGTGTTATCAAATACGTCCTATCTTTGCCGGAAATGTTGGGCGTTAGCTTAATATTTATAACTTCTGGTCACCGAATACATCCTGTTTTTCCAGGAAGTGTCGAGTGCTTCTTGTCTAATATAACTTCTGCGGTCACTAGAGACGCCCGGTCTCTGCCCCTGCAATGTTGACACAGGGGTGTCAAAATAGTCGTGCCAGCTTTAGTCTTACTTCCTATATCTTTTGTTACTTTCTTTCCTCCAGTTACCTTGTTCTTTATTAAGTCTTTGAAAATCATACATGGTACATACATAGTGGGTCGGGGTTGCATTTAATTATATACAAATTATGACATATATATATTTTTCTTGATTAATCAAGAATGGGTATTTGGCCAATTCTGGAATAATTAAAAATCAACGAGAATAGTTGATATTTATTCCGATAGATGGCGCCAGCCATCAGCAACTTTCAGTTGCACGATAAGGAGATGCCTTTTTCTTAATTTATGCACCTTATCCCAGTACAATGTTACATTTGTACTATTTTTTCATATATATATATATATATGTGGAAGCAATGGTCGCCCCTCCCGTCAAAATTAACGTCAGAATCTGACGCCATCTGACGTTAATTTTGACGGGAGAGGCGACCATTGCTTCCATGGATTAATTTCCTCCCGGCAAATTTTCCATCTATATATATATATATATATATATTATATAATCTCTAAAATAAAATTTTTGTAAACATATATTTCATTTTCATTCATTGCCTGTTATATATTTTTGACCATAGATTCAAAATACCACTTTAATAATTATTGTTGTAAATATGTATAGTTAACCCTACCTTTTTTTTAAATCACGATTATAGAATTCATTCTATAAATTCTATATTGCTGTTATAAATAATTTTATGTGTAATTTTTAATTTTACTTCAAGTAATTCAAAATAAAATCTACTTGAAAGGTAAATAATTATCTTTACTTTTCCACGACTGCACCTCTTTTCAACAACAAAACACAAAAAAAAAATCTAACACAATATATATATTTAATATTGTGTGATAGTTTTTATATTTCCTTCAGATCACACAAAAGTCAAAACTTTGTACACTCACACAATCAAGCTAATACCGCAAGTGTATAAAATATCAGAAATATAGGTGGATGTGAAGGTGTGGAATATACTATAGAATAAAATTCATGAATAATATACTGTTTGAGTTTGAATTGGCAACACCAACAAAACCACGGTGAGATTATAATGCAAATACCAAGGTAAAGTTGCCTAACAAAATTATAAGATTAATGCTGAATACTCAGCTATCCCGCGCGTGTTGATTGAGATATAATAGAAAGAACTTTAAGATTCTACAAAATTCGCAGTTTTTTTTTCTGATTGGCAGGGAAAGTATTTGCTATTTTTGTTTTTCGATCAGGGAAAACATTTAGTTGCAGGAAATTCAATACCATCACCAACCAAGTTACTTCCAGAAGATATACGATTTCATGAGAGGTATGGTAATTGTAATCAGAAGGGCGGGTTGGTTCATATAGCAAAAATTTTGGATAAGCCTCGCTGCGTCCAAAATGGATAGGCTATTGTAATCATGGCTAGAACAAGTAGATGTGAGACAATTTTTCAGATCGCTATTTTTCAGAATGTGCAATACCCTTTCTTGATTGTCCCATACTGATTATATTCAGATTGGCCACAGGCGACCTACACTCAAGACCACATTTGAGGAGACTGCTTTGACCCAACAGCGCAGAGACCCATTTTCCTTTTGTCAGGAAAGAGCCATATGGACAGCGGAAAAGCAAAGGGCCATGTTTAAAATTTGTCTTGCTTCTATTTTATTTATGAGGTTACCGAGTAAAATTACGCTGTGTTGGTGAAAACTCCGTTCCAGTCCTATCTGAGGAATGCCACATCTAACGACAACGCGGAATTGTTATTTGGCTAGCCATCACCAATGTGAAAAGATCGCCTCTGATTCATATTGGGGCTCTATGACATTCCAATGATACCTGTACGACGCACTACGCCCAGTCACCCTATCCTTCCTTCAGATGGTACCAAATGCCATTTTCCAGCAGAATAGCGCCCGACCTCACATAGAACGCATGCCCTGCATGACACCTCGTTACTTTCCTACTCACCAGTCTCTCAGAATACGTCTGAGCCCTAATTGGACGTCTTTTGCGTACGCTGCCACACAGCTGCATTCAGAAGATTCTAACTGTGGCTGAAGATTGACTGGAAATGGGCAGCTTTCCCTCAGGTCACCATCGGTAGGCTGTTGCAGACTGTAGAGTCGCCCACAGTGGTTCCTCAACATATTAGTGAACGGCGATATCGCTCAGTGGAAAAGTGTATTTTCTTCTAATAAAAATTAATTCATAGTTATTTACTGGTACTCTTGTTAAGCAGTTTTTCTCATATTTTCCTTATTAGTTCTTGGTGTTCAAATTCAGTGTCACATAGTGTATATCAAAATCATAATATATATGGGAAAGCCGTTTGTAGTGAATGAATAACTGGAATTCCCTAAAATAAATTGTTAATATTACTAGAGATAAAATTGATTCCGAGACATTCGTTATAAATATATAATCATTTGAAATAATTAGAGTGAAAATATAAAAATTCTAAATTTATAATTATAAAAAAAAAAAAAGGATAATTTTGTACATTTGAAATTCAGAACTAAAAATGAAATAATTATTTAATACATCAAAAGTGTTTGAAATATTTTATCATATTGTACTATAAAAAGAATAAATAAATATTTCAAATACTGACTTTGAACGATTAGATTTATATGAGTCAAAATAAAATCGGCGGAAAGATTATCATGATTTTCGAATTCAATGTAAATTAATATGAAGAAATGGATTGAAAAGTTTTAATAATTCATTAAAGAATTTACCTCTTCGCTCAATACACCATGATCATCCTCTATGGCTTTTAATTTGACTGGTATAAACCTGATTGCCTAATGACGATAGCTGAAATCGTTATTTTATCTTTGAAATGCATTTTAATAAAAGCTTTTTCAAACATTTTTATTAATTATTCTACAAAATGTATTCTAACTTCAAATAACATAGCTCTGTATGAAAATAATAATATATACATATCTTATAATTCACACTAGATTTTTATTTTAAATCGAGTTCCCATTTCCCCTTCAGCATAACAAATCTTGACTTTTTTCATATTCATATATTTGAATGTTTTCATCCATTTTGGCGAAATTTGATGCTTTTAGTGGAAATATATAATTATTTTTTAATAATATATTTTATAATTAATTTATCAATTTAATGCTTTACAATTTCAGCCCATATAATACCAGGTTGATATTTTCAAAGTTTTAATATTCAAATGTTAAAACTTTTTTATATTTTCCAAATTGAATTTGTTGAGTATTTATAAGTATTTAAATTGCGGTCATTTCTATATCTACATTTTGAACTATAATATATAAAAAACCTTTATATGCTAGTGTCTAAAATAAAAGGAAGGAGCACAATTTTATTTGCTAAATAATATTAATCGGAACTGTTGATTAAAAAATCTCAGACTAATATTTAAAACACAAAATACTTCATTTTGAACCTTTTATTGAGCAAAAAATGCAACAGACCAGACCTAATTATATATTTATATATATATATATATATATGGTAATTTAAGCCAACAAACCCATATTGTATATAACTTATAACAAAATTTTAATGTTGTATAATAGAAACACATCTGTAAATGGTTATATGCATGATTGACATGTGTCGTTACATCATCATATGTAATGTAATTTTTACAAACTGAGGATGAATAAATAAAACTCTGTAATAGATTAAGAGTTGAGCTAAGCAAGAGATAGAAG
>CP092864.1:50212368-50228600 GCA_030710605.1 Cordylochernes scorpioides
CCAGGGCCGCGGCGTCAGCCAGGGCCGATCGCGTAGGTCGGGCGATGAGGTGGTCCTCCACGTTGAGGTCCCGGACTCGGGCTCCGCGCCAGCGGGCGGGGGCCAGGAGGTCGGGAGGGCGGAGGAACCGGCAGCCGCCGATGATGGGGGGGTCCAGCAGCTGAGCCTTGGGGACCGCCCGGTGGTTGAGGCCTAGGATGTTGGAGGCCTCCTCCCATAGCCTCAGCAGCCGGAGACGGCGGGGCTGGAGACGGGTGCCGTCCGGTGGAGGGTGGATCCAGGCTTCCCCGCTGTTGCCGCCGACCAGCCAGCTGAAGGCATTTCTGCCCCCGCTGAGCGCGACCTGTACCCCCTTGAGGCAGGCGAGCTGGAGCTGGGTCGCGAGGTCGAGAAGGCCGAGGCCTCCGATGGCAACTGGCCTCGCCATGACGTTGGCGGGAAGCCACGCCGTGTGGTCTGGCCCCCAGACGAACCTCGCCAGTCAGGCCTGCAGCTTGGCGATGGTCGGGGGTGATGGGAGGTATCCATACAGGTGGTGCTGGATCGTGGACCCCACCAGCGTGTTCGCCGCTCTTATTCGTCCGACGAGGGAGAGGCCGCGGGTGAAGGGCGTCCATCTGAGGCACGCAGTCTCCAGGAGGGCCAGGAGATGCTGCTCCCGGTGGGCGACGGTGCTCCTGGGGGCGATGTCGAGCCCGAGGACCCTGATGGAGGTGGTCGACCAGGATGCGCCGAGAGGGGAGTCGCCGCGGTTGCGCCAGGCGCCGCACCAGAGGCCAGCGCTCTTCCGGAGGTTCACGCCAACTCCGGTGGCCTGCTTGTATTCTTCGAAGACGGTCGCCACCCGTTCGAAGTCTCCGTCGCGATGAAATAGGAGGACGATGTCGTCGGCGTAAGCGATGACATTGCCCACGCCGAAGGTCAATTCCAGGCGACGTAGCAGCGGCCCCGTGGCGATGCTGAAGAGTGCGGCACTCACGGCGCAACCCTGTCTTAGGCCGTTGAGGAGGGGGAAGGCGGTGGTGTAGAAGCCTCCGGCCCGGATGGTGGCGTCCGCCCCGGCGTAGAGGATGTTGATCCAGGCCCTGAAGGCTGGCGGGAGGCGGAGGGACGTTAGCAGGGACTCCAAGAAGCCGCGGTCTAGTGAGTCAAAGGCGGACTCCAGGTCTACGCCCATGACGGCCAGAGGCGAGCCCAGGGCGGTGGCCTCCTCGATGGCGTCCGTGACCATGGCGATGTTCCATGACGGGGACCTCCCGGGGACGGCTTAGGTCTGGCATTCCGGCACCAGGGTCCGTAGGTGGGGTTTGAGGCGCCGGTGAAGGATGGCGGCCAGGACCCTGTAGTCGGCCTAGGGCAGCGCGACAGGCCTGTAGCCATCAAGGCCGCGACCTCCGCGGGTCTTGGGCACGAGGCAGATGGAGCTGCGCCGCGTCGACGGAGAAAGGGCACCGCGGAGCCGTGAAGCCGCGAACACCCGGGCCAGAGCTTCCGCGAAGAAGTCCTCGTTGAAGGCGACGAGGAGTTCGCACGGCAAGCCGTCCCAGCTGGGGGCCTTTCCGCGAGGGAGGTGCTCGATAGCGTTGGCGATCTCGCTGGGGCTGATGTCCGGCCGATGGAGCCGGTCCTCCTCACTCAGCTCGCGGGTGGTAGTGGGCGCGCTGCTGGCGATGAAGGCAGCTCCCGCAGCTGGATCGGTGGTGGGACAGGCGAAGCGGGGCCGGAAGGTCGCGAACGCCCTCGCCGAAGCTCGGGGCCCTCGATGACGTTATCTTCGTCGTCCCTGATGACGCTGACCGGGCGTCGGAGGCGGATGGCGCGTGCCAGGTCCGGCAGCGATGGGTAGTCGGCCCGGATGGAGGTGGCCTCGAGCTGCGCCGCGATGTAACGTCTCGCCCTGTAGACGTAGCTGTCGCTGGCAGCGTGGCGTGGGTCGTGCAGGGATCTGGCCTCCGCCAGCAGCCCCGCCTTGATGGAGGTCCACCTATCCCAGAAAGTCCCGTCGTCGTCAACGTGCGCTGTGTCTTCCTCCAACTCCCGGATGTAGCCAGCCAGATGTTCGAGAGCAAGGCCCGAGCGGAGCATCGCGGCCAAGCGAGGCTGGGTGGGGGAGGAGACGGCGGTGGTGGGCGGCCCACCTGGAGCAGCACGAGGCGGTGGTCCGAGAGGTGGTAGTGGCTGGTCGCGTAGATGGACACGCGATCCAGGACTCCAGCAGGGACGAGGATCCGGTCCAGGCGGTTGGATTCGACTTGGTCGCCGTGCATGGCGACTCTGGTGGGCAGGTGGGCGGCGTCGAACTGGGTGGCTACGTCGACCAGCGCGGCCAGGTCCAGAAGAGCGGCGAGGGCATCCGACGATGATGATGATGAGGGGCCCCGATCCCTGATGTTAAAATCGCCGATGATCCAGCAGGCCCCCTCTTCCTCCTGTGCCGCTGTCGCCGCCAGGAGCTCCAGTTGCCGGTTTCTCTCCCGGGGTTCATGCGCCAGATGAACGGCGTTGGCCGTCATCTTCTCGCCGTGGACATCTATTGTTGCCAAGGCGATGTGGCCCGGCCACAGGATACGCTGTCGTAGCACGGCGACGCCTGGTCCGAAGACGCAGGCGAGTCCGGTTCCCGAGATGGCTACGGGATGGGCCAATATAACAGCGCTGTAGCCGAGGCAGAGGTCTTGGGCCGCTGCCCAGATGAAATGCGTTTGTCTCCTGGGCAAACGCGAATCCACGTGATGTTGTCTGTGGAGATGATAAAGGGCAAGGCTCCTCCCCCGAGTGGCGAGCCCTCGCGCGTTGATGGTGGCGACGCGGTGGTTCATTGGCGCTGTAGGCCTCGCAGGACCTTCCTGGTCTTCTGGAGGGTCTTGCGGATGGTGGAGTTGGAGTCTGGGCACGAGGCCTTGAAGGTGTCGTGCAACTTGTCGAGGGTGGCGACCTGTGCCTCTGTCAGCGTGGGCGCTAGCTTCTTCATGGTGGTCTCAGAGGTGAGGAGTTGCTGTGCGTCCTTGCAGTTAAGGCCGGGTAGCTTGTGCCAGTCGATGGAAAGGGTGGGGGTCTCCTCGATGTGCTTCAGCAGCTGTTTGAGTGCGGATTCTCCCCGGGCAGGCGTGGATGGAGGTGAGGTCAGCCCCTCCACCGACATCTCGTGGTCGAGCGGAGAGATGCGAGGCTCGAGGGGCCGCGGGGCAGCCAGGGAAGCAGGGTGGGCAGCAGGGGCGGGTTGGGTGACATCCATCTGTTCGGCAGGCTGGTGTGCCGAGGGGATCGCCTGAGCCTCGGTTGAAGTCTTCGCCGGTTGGACAGGGGACGCCGGTGTTGCGGGCGCCGGTGCCGGCTTCCTTGGCTGCTGAGGAGGAGGAGGAGGGGGAGGCCTTGCGTCGGTGGGAGACGCTGCTTGCCTGGAGTTGCCGTTCCCTTGCCTGGCGAGCGCTGGGCAGTTGGCTCTGCGGTGGCCCTGTTTACCGCCTTTGGAACACTTGATTCCAAAGGAGAGGAAGGCCGACAGGGTGTCTCCATTGGAGGGGATGGTTAGTCGGGTGGGCAGCGTCTCCAGCCTTACGCCCTCGCGGAGCAGGATGAAGGCCTCCCGGCGGCCGTCGGTGAAGGTGAACTCCCCCATTTTGACCAGGATGGGGGCGATGGAGGTGACCTTCCCAAATTGGCCCAGGGCGGTCGCGATGGTGCTGTCCTCAACAAAGCCGGGCAGGTTGGCCACGACTATGCGCTCCGCCCTTTTGCGGAAGGGGAAGACCCTGAGGGACGTATCCTCGATTTCCAGGCCGTCCGCGGCCAGACGGTTCGCAAGTTTCTTGTCCGCAAGACCAACGATGAAGTGGCCGTTCATTCGATGGAATTGCGTGATGCTCCTTGCCCCCCCGAGTAGCGTGCTCATGGCCTTGAGGTAGGAATAGTCCGGGATGTCTGGACACAGCTCCACGAAGACGTAGTTCTCGTGGTTGTTAGTGGCCTGCCTCGCCCTGGCGTCGGCGATGTTGGCGCGCGTGGCCTTGATTTCCTGGGGCGGCACTGCTCTCGGCCCTATTGGCCGCTTCCGCTGCTGGGAGCTGCGCTGGTTTCCAGTCTTGTTGGGCTGCCTTGCAGCGTGCTCAGGTGAAGTTGAGCCGAGGCGCCTCTTCTTGCTCTTCACGACGATGAAGCCCTCGTTGTCGTCCACTTCCGCCATCTCGCTGTCGGCCCAGTTGAGCGAGGCCGGGCTAGCTGGAGTTGCGCTGGTCGTAGCAGCAGTCTTTGGCGCCGTGACGTCACCACGCGCGGCGGCCAGATTTACATGCTTAGCGCCTGCCAGCGGATTTGCATATTTTTGAAATTCAGAAGAATTTTCCTTAGATTTGTTCTCAATTCCGTTTTTCAGGGATATCTACTCACCTGGTTGAGACAGGATGCTGGGCCTTTCAGGCACTTGTTCAGCAGAGCCTGGGCTACCTTTCGGTACCGAATTCGGCATATTAACAGACATCCATACGCACTCCAGAGGCGAAAACGGCGGAGCTCGCGAAAGCGTGGCCGCACGCTCGAGTGTGTGTGTGTGGCTGTCATTTATGCCTGACCAAACCACTCATTGGAACGCCATGAAACTTTGGAAGTTATTTGGTATAGTACTGGGAAGGTTTCTAGCAAATAAAATTTTTGAAATAACTTTTCGCATAAAAATAATCAAGATAAATATTCTAATTTATCTGTTATAATTCAACAATCTGCTCTAAATATTATGATGATGAAACGATGATTTTGTAATGTAGAAAATTAGAAAAGACAAAATTAGGATGACACTGCAATTTATTTGAGACAAGAATAATGATACAAATCCAAGTCAAGATACTATTCCTTTAACTTCCAATTACCGAGGGAACCAATTAATATTGATTTTATTCAACTTATCGAGTATTTTTCAAGGGACCGGGAAAAAATGTTCACTTTATCGAGAGATTCGTTAGACAAACCTTTACTCGGGTAAAACCCGGGCGAAGCCGGGTACATCCATACAAGAATAATGATACAATTCCAAGGCAAGATACTATTCCTTTAACTTCCAATTACCGAGGGAACCAATTAATATTGATTTTATTCAACTTATCGAGTATTTTTCAAGGGACCGGGAAAAAATGTTCACTTTATCGAGAGATTCGATAGACAAACCTTTACTCGGGTAAAACCCGGGCGGAGCCGGGTACATCCGCTAGTATATATATATATTTGTGGTGACCGAGATGGGCAGTAGGGTGTGGAGAGTTTTCCAATACCTCTCTGCACCTAGAAAGACCTTTCACAGCCTCACAGAATACAGCCAGTCGAGTTCAAAGAAGAATGTAAGACTTTGGTGTTCCACACGGAAAACGAATGGACACAGTTGTACTAAGATAGTTCCGTGAGCAGAAAAAGTTGAGCTAGGAGAAAGAGATGGAGAGGGTCAAGAAGAGTTCCTACAGTTCTATGTTAGCATGGTGGAGTCTCAAAGGATCAAGTGACGAAAGTTTCCGCGGACTTGGAAGTGACTATATACATTTCCGGCTTATCAGAATAATTTTATGGCTTTTATGCGGAAGTACTAGGAATTATATAACATAATTTTAATTTGAATCATATAAGAGAGGTCATTGTATTCTCTTAACTACTTCCTGGAAGCTCTCGATTTCTTTAAACCTAGTTCTTAAATATTTTTGAACTTCTATTTTTAACTTTCCGCTATTTAACTAAAATCTTATTCTATTACTCATTTTTATTATATTATTTTCAGTTTTATTGAGTAAATTACATATTGTGATGCAATAGTCCTTGTCAATCATGCGTATAATTATTTACAGAGGTTTTTCTATTAAGAACACGTTTTACATCATTAAATATTGATATATTTATCAATATGGGATTGTTGGTTCAAATTTACCAATATATGTAAAAATTTTCATTTTATTTCAAAATATATATTCTAGAATACTTTCTGTGGAGTCCAATGCTAGATGGGGCTACTTTACACTATATATTTTTTATTGTTTTCTTTGTCGGCACTAAACCTTTATTAACTTCAAACCTAACAATTTAGAAATTTTATACATACATAATAAAATATGAATATTCAAATATAGAGATCGAGGGTTAAAATGTAAGTATAGATTAATTCAAGATGTAGATTCATCAACATTCCAATAAGATAGTATACATTTCTGCCCTCCACTGTCGCCCTTTTGAAAAAGAAAATAGTTGATTTTTGAAACATTAGACGATAAACATTTTGTGAGGGTTGATGAGTCTACATGTTGGATATGAATTAAGATAGAAATTCATTCGTTAGAACATATTTTCATTTATATTTTTGTAGCAGCAAAATACATCTAAAATATTTACTAGTTTTCGCTGTTACCTTTTGATTATATTCTCAATTCAGAGCTATTTCAACAGAACTTATATATCATCGATTGATCTTTGAAAAGGAAAAGATGAAACTAGAGAAATGGCCTGGAAGATTTAACATAGATGGATCCATGCCTATCTCATTTTAATAACAACCATTGTGGTGTAAGGTGTTTATGAATAGCTTTTAATTGTGCAGAATCAAAGAGTAATACAATATTAGTAATGTATTAAAATTTAGAACCAATTTTCAGCGATAGATTGTGTTAACGTGTTACTAATGATTGAGTAAAAGGCTGTCACTGTATATTTTCTGTTCAAATTTTTCTTTTAAATATATATAAATAGCTAACAAACTATAAAAGATGGATTGCCTGGTTTAATCAGAGGGAACGCACGGTTGTTATATTTTATGCATTCCTTTATGAACTTGTTGAACTCATACGTTGTCAAATGTGTTTTATTCAACGTTATCAGATATTTTGATTAATTTTGTTTGTTTTAAATTATTACCAACAATATTAAAAGCCAATATTTATTTTTTAAAATAACTCACATTTAATCATTTTAATAGCATTTTCTGAACGAAGTCTTTATAAATAGGGTTATTATATCAAAAATACATTTGTTTATAAAATTTAAAGTATATTCTCGTCTGATCCTATATGTTGAATAAAAAAAAGCTCTACTTATATAATCAGTTCTTACTTGGATAAAGTTAGGAAGTTGAGATTAAATCAAGCATCAATTTTATTTTGAAATAATGAATAAAATCAGGTGTGCTACAGCTGCAAGACTACGCTTAACATCTTTATATAAAGAATAGATAACAAGGTAAGGCCTTATTTATTGATGAGGACATTTCCTAAATTGTTGTGATCAAATGATTTTACCTATTTCTTTAAGTAAAATTGAAAAAAAAATTATAGTATTAATATATAAAAAATCAATTTTAGGATAATTTCAGGTATAGAACTTAATTAAAAAAAAATGAGAATGGGTTAGTTCCCATTTATTATATAAGTATACATAGAAACAAATAAAATTTCAATAAAAATGTTTTGTGGATTTAATATAATAATCAATATATATATATATATAAAATAATTAAAAATATATATATTTTATTTTTATTCATCGATAATTTTACTTTTTTATCATCGTTTTTAGAATATCTTCCAGTTTTTGTTGTAAATATGCGTAGTTAACATATCTTTTTGGATCACTAATATAAGATTAACTTCATAAATTCTATATAATTGTGAAAATAACTAATGTGTATTTTCTTTAAGTAAATAAAAATAAACACTACTTGATGGTAAAAAATTATCTTTCTTTTATCACAATTGCACCTTCAACCCTTCATCTTATCAATCCCTTATCAAACAAAAACAAATTATTAATAAAATAAATATATATATCATAATTTATATATACCAAGATTTAACCCCACCACAATATATGCAATGTATGATCCAAAAAGTTTTAATAAAAGTTAGGCCTCGCGAAAAAGAGAGAACAGCCATTACCAGGATTTCATTATCCAGGAAGTAAAGGTTATTACCCAGGAACTATAAAACTAAGTTCATAGACCTTCTTCTTCCTGGAGGATGGTAATCATGAAAAAGACAATGGAGGTACCAATATCCAATCAGAGTTCAGCATGATTAGCTAACCACCAACCAGAAATCACCACGTAGACGATCTCAACCGATGAGAGGCATTGAGAGTTAACGAGGAAAATCTCGGACTCAAAGTTATTCAGTAGGGAGCTCGACCTGACGAGGAGCAAGACGTGCTTAAGCCCTTCTCACAAAGGTAAAACATCTTCTTTTCTCCGAGCATGTGAAAGTCAAGTACTCCATTAGAAAAAACCTTCTCTCCCTTATTCGCGAGGTCCTATTTTCAACCCCATCCTGTGTTCCCTGTCGTTTTTTCCCCTGTGAAAATTTTACCATCTCGACCAAACGACTGCGCCATCAACCACCACAAGTCACCAACCCTACAGTAAGTCAAAGGGTCTTACATAGGAAGAACAACCAAAAAAGGGTCCAAATTAAACCAAATCGATATTATTGCAGAGAGTCTATATAATGGATATATAATGGAAAACGAGCAAGACCAAGATGCGAAAAAATGCGAGAGAGAGAGAGGAAGCCACCGAAGAGACGAGCCCCCTAGCGGCCTTAATAGTGCAGTTGACCGCCGCCCTGACACAAATAGGCTTGACCCAGCGCGCGGAGACGGATCTGCCCCCCTTCGATGGGACATACGCCGCCCGCCAATTCTTCCAGGCCTACGACCGGAAGATGGACGACGCCCTCGTAGCCACCCCCGATAAGTTGCTCAGGTTGCCTGGCTACCTGACGCGCCAACCCCTGGAACTTTTCAGGAAACTCCGGTTGGCCACCCAGAGCTACTTCCAGGCGAAGCAAACCCTCATGGATCTCTACCCGGAATCCAACGAGGCATCCTTCGCCATGAAACCTGCTGGACAGGCAAGTCTGGTGGAATATTTCCGAAGAAAGTCGGCCATGGGAATGCAACTGGCACTCCCACAGGAGGTAATCCTCGAGACGCTGACGGAGGGGTTGTAGCCCTCCGACCAGCGCCTGGTCCGCGTGGTGCCTCCTGAGAGCCTGGGAGAGTGGTTCCAACTGGCGCAGCGGATCCACGGACCCAGCGCACCAACTGCACGTCACCGCGAAGAACAACCTCCCACCATGTCGGGCCCATACACCAGCACACCCAGAAGAACAGGTGCGTGGACTGCACCTGCTCCGCCGTCGAACTGTAAGTTCTGCGGCGCCCATCATTGGCACAGTGAATGCCGATATAAACCAGCTCAACACGCGAGCGCGCGGGCAGTGCAAAAAGCCCCACATCCACAACACGCCCAACACCCCGCACCAGGCCAAGCCGGACAAGCCGCCCGACGCCCCAACCTTTCGCCAACCAGGTAGGAAGGCACCACCCACTTTTCGTCAGCCAGCTGACGATCAAACCACCCATCACGCATGAACTTTCACCCCCTTTTCTGATTGACACAGGCGCAAGTCTGAACATAGTGCCCCATAACCTCTGTAAATAATTAAAAATTAACCTCCCTCAATTAAAACTTAAAAAACAGTCCATAGACCTACAGGCCATAAACGGTCTGGTACCGACCATAGGTCAAATAACCCTCCCCGTGACAATAGGTAAATTAACCAAAAACGAGAATTTCCATGAGGTGGAAGCACCTCTACCATTTGGAATTCTCGGAATAAATACCCACCGAAAATTTAAATTAACAATTGACTTTAACCAAGGCACTATGTTCCAACTCGCCGCCCCTTTGCTCCCAACCACCTACCACTTTGCTCATTTACCCAATGAATGCGCCTATTGGGAATGCCAAGCGGAGTCACAAAGGGCTTACAACGCACACAAGCCTTCCGCACATGGCACCCAATGCGCGCATCCATTGGTCAAAACCCAATTGCCAACATGCCAATCGAGTCACGCGCACGCACAACACAATTTTTTCACTAAGGCCAATTGTCCTTATTATATGCCCTCAATGCACAAGGCCACAACGGCACCAACTCACAACAACAATGCCCAGACAGTCTCCAACCAACAGGACAACTCCCACACTAATTACACACGTGACCACACATCATCACACAACCGTCACACACGTGTACATCGCAACACCCGCGACACTCACACTAAAACACAACAAAAGCATTCCCCATACACATGCGACAGTACGACACAAAGTCCTCACTACCTACCTCACTTCCCCACACTTTAACAAAGGTACAACCACATATTTACACAAAAAATTCGGCGTACCATGCCTAAAAATCCCACAAGTAAGAATACACACAAACTCCAACAAAATCATCACCATACGTCCATATCGTGTTCCGATATGCGACCAACAGGAAATCCGCAGTCAAGTCCAACAAATGCTGGAAAACGGCATTATAGAGCAGTCGTTTTCACCTTTCTCTGGCCCAGTCACTCTCGTCACCAAGCGCGACAAGACCAAAAGGTTTTGCATTGACTATAGAAAGGTGAACGAACTTATCAGCTCTGATGTCCATCCACTCCCAAGGATCGAGGATATACTCGACCGTCTCGCACGGGCCAAGTACTTCTCAACTACCGACATTTCCTCCGCGTATTGGCAAGTCGCAATACACCCCGATTCTCGACCAATGTTGGCATTTGCCACGCTCGAAGGGTTATATCAGCCCACTCGATTGTCTTTCGGGCTGAAAACCAGCCCTCAGATCTACGAAAGAGCCATGAGTCAAATCCTACAGAGGCACGGACTTGACTGTGTGGCACATTATATCGATAACTTCATCATTCTCTCCAACACACGGGAGAAACATCAAAACAATCTGCGACAATTTTTTCGCATTTTGCGAGGTAGAAAAGTTACAACTCAACTTCGCAAAATGCGAATTTTTCAAGCAGTCCATAAATTTCCTAGGATACACCATCACTGCTGGTACTACCACACCACTCACACGCAACACAGATATCATCCACGCCATCCAACAACCACACAACCGCAAAACAGTACAATCCTTCTTAGGCGCTGTGAACGTTTATAACAAATTCATCCTGGACTACGCCCGCTTGAGGACGCCACTTAACAACCTTCTCAAAAAGGATGTCACGTGTGTCCGGGATGAAAAATGCCAAAAGGCGTTCACTAACCTGAAGGAAAGCCTCACCACACACCCCATTTTACACCTTTACCAAGAAGGTCTGCCATGCCAGGTGTACTGTGAGGCCTCCACCCTCGGTATAGCGGCATCCTCAAACAGGTCCACCCTGATGGGAAGACCTACCCAGTCCAATACTTCAGCCGCGCCCTTCGTTCACACGAACGGAATTACTCCATCTCTGAATTAGAATGCCTAGCAATCGTTGAGAGTGTGGATAAATTCCGCGTCTATTTGATGGGCATAAAATTCACCATATTTTCTGACCATCACGCTTTGCAGTGGCTGAAAACGATCAAAAACCCGTCAGGCAGATAATTTCGATGGAGTTTACGACTGTCGAGTTACGAATATGAGGTTCGTTACATAAAAGGAGCACGACATTATGAGGCGGACCTCCTATCCCGTAACCCGTTCTGTGGCTTCTTAGACGCCCCCCCTCATTAAGAGCCATCAGCCTTCCCCATCTGGAGACTCTAAACTGACCATTGATCACAACGGACTTCATACCATTTCCCGCAAAGGTGTAACCAAAATCATAATCCCAAAAACACTCATCAATGAATTACTTCAATCTATACACACCCAATACAACCACCCAGGCATATCACAGATGACGAGACTCATCTCCGATCAGTATTATTGGCAGGGCATGTCGAAAGACATTACACAAAAGGTTAAAGCCTGTCCAACCTGCCAGTTGACAAAGCGTCCGCTGGGACCCACTTACGGGGAATTAGGTCAACCGCCAGAAGCCAAAGGACCCTTTGACCTACTCTCCCTCGACACCATAGCAGGGTTTGCCAAATATGGCAACGCCAAAGTATAACTCCACGTCGTAGTCGACCATTTCTCGCGCTACACATGGACGTTCTCGTCCAAATCCACCAGCATTTTTACCTATCAACAGGTGCTCAAACGAGTATTACAGGATGGCTCCCCGAAACGCGTTCTTACGGATAGAGCCCCTGCATTCACTTCGCCAAGATTTAGGAGCTTCCTGCTTAACAGGAGTATCCACCCGTTGCTCACCACCAGCAATAATCCACAAGCCAACGGTCTATGTGAACGCCTAAACGCCACCCTCACAGGAAAACTTAGGCTACTACATTTGGAGAATCCTAAGATCGCATGGACCAAGTTGGTCAAACGAGTTACCACTATATACAATAATACCCCGCACTCTGTCACCGGTTTTCCGCCCATCTACCTGATGTTTGGCGTTCTACCCCCGGAACTTACTGACCACACCACATCTTATCCAGACATCGACAGAGCTAGGAAGATCGCACACACGAGAACTCAAAACAAGCACCTACGAGACAAAAACGTTTATGACCAACGACACAAACAACCACCATTCGAGAAAGGCGACCTGGTGTTGGTTAAAATATATCACCAGCCCAACACAGGGAAACTCGTCCCGTATTTCACAGGACCATACACCATATTAGAGATCATCTCCCCAAATGTGGTCCGTATCGATAGACTCAACCAACCTCTCCAAAGAGATACTGATACAGTCCATGTAAACAAACTTAAACTATACACAGAAAACATCCAATACATCACACCACCCGTAACCAAGATACACCATTTTCAACATAAGGATAATTACACGTTTCCATTTAAACACCTCACACCCGAAATTTTTCCATAGGAGCCGTTGACAATCAAACCGAAGAACAGCGAACCTTTCATTCATTTAGGTCCCACAATTTTCACCAAAACCCGATTTATACCCTTCACCGATAACAAAAAAACGCGACATCGCCCATCCACAAATAGATCCAATCACAAGTCCGCCACAACCAATCGAATTAAAAAACGATAAACAAGGCCATCAACTCATGGAGAAAACATGGGGAAAAATGTGCAGATATCCCATTTTTCACTTAATACTTTTTTTCTGTCTTCTGACTATGCCGTCTTCCCTTGCCCCATTTATCATAATAATCTACCTTGGACTATATACCCAACAGCCCCAAAGGCTGTACTAATTATAGGAAGCCATCTTCCATATAGGCAGTGCATTTTTTGCATTTCTGACTCTTATATTGGAAACAATGGAAGATAACTTTCAGCGAACTTTTTGGACGCCCCAACCGGAACCTAATTAGGAAGTGTCCAGCGGGCGTTGAGACCTCCAGATCAATTACGGGAGGGGAGGACCAAATTAGAAATTCCCCCCGCCTGGCCTCTCATTTCCGGCAAAAACGAGGTCACCTCTTAGCCCAGCGATTTACACAAGACGTCCGCCATTTTTTAACTGTCACCATATGCCATCCGTTCAACGCGGGACCCATTTCACAAGGAGTTCACATCCCGATTCTTACATAAACACATTTAATTATATTAATATCATTATATTAATATTATGTTAATAAACAAATTTAATTCTCATAACACACGCATTCACATCGAGCTTACAACCCGATTCTTACAAAACACATTTAATTATATTAATATCATTATATTAATATTATATTAATAAACAAATTTAATTCTCAAATCACCTTCCAAATGAATTACCAACCAAATTCGATTTTTTTTTCCAACCAACATTTCCAAACAATATTACATGTCACCCACATAAAACAAGCATACAACCCTCACGACCAATACGCAAAATTCAGATCTCAAGGTCAAATACGAACAAAAACACGCACATCACCACTTAAAGGATAGGATAAGAAAAAATTAGGTAGCAAAGCTTTCGAGCTTACGTTTCTTCCGAAAGGAAGAAACAACCACTTTAGAATGGTCGAGGACTCTCCTCGAACCCTGTATTCAAAGATCCGATTCTGGTCACGACCTCCCGATAACGAAGTGGATATCGGGCGAGCATATCTTAAGTGCCCTAGGGAACCGCATAAAATTCCCTAGAACGCATTAAGGCTCGGGACAAATTAAAATAATACACTCGGCCTTGAGATCTTGAAAGACAATACAATTCCAAACACACTACAACAAATACAAATACAAACTTAAGGTTAACGAGATTCCCCTGTCTCCTGTACACTTAATACAACGCGCTTCTGGGAAGGATCATGTTTTCACCCACAAGTCGCACAGGGACAAAAAATCTACGAGGGCAAATTAAAAAGGTCAAGATTCGCCGCGTGACCTAGATACATTGTCATGTAACTTTTATCACTAAGAGATTTGCGAATCTACATACATTTTTTTTTTCTTATTCCATTCATTTACATTTTTTTAATTTTTGAAATCAAAATGCTTAATCAAATATTTACCATTTATATTGCCACGTTTTTATTTTTAAAACGCTAATTTTAGTTTAGTAAAACTTTATTTTTAAAGTTTATTATTTTAAAGTGAAATGTTTGTTTATGAAATAGACATTTTGCCTAAACTCATTTATTGCTGCTTTTTTTTACAAGCCATTTGTTTATGTTATATCTTTACATATCGTTTTTATTGAGTTTTTACTAATTTAGTATGTACATCATTGACTTTTAATGAATGGAAAAAATAAATTGAAAATAAACATATGAAAAATTAAAGTAACACCTTGAAGGAATTTATGTACAATTGAAAATTGTTTTTTGTAACGTCTCATATTCCCCTTCTTGAAGCATTTATTCTCGGGTAATAAATGGTCGAAGTTGAGATATGTGAACGCGTCTTGCTTGCTTTTGGTCTTTCAGAGAGATATCGTAGGTTACATCAGATATCTTTTTTTGAATGACAAAGGGTCCTTCATATTTTGGTGATGTCTTGATGAGACGAGGGTCGTTGAAGGCAATTTTTCTTATGACTAAGTCTCCTTCTTTAAAGACATACTTGGGGTGATGGCTATCGTGTTTAATCTTCCACTTACTTCTAATTTGTTCTGTCCGCAGGCTAGCTTTCTTCCTGGCTTCTTCAATTGTAATTGGAGTTTGGTCGGCAAATTCGGGTACATTACCGATTCCATACATTAAGAAAAGCGGTGAAAAACCAGTCACGTCATGTGGTGTGGAATTATAATTTTTGACAACTTGCGGTAACAATGTGCTCCATTTACATCTAGGTTTCTCTAGAACAGCTATTCTCAGTTTTGTCATTATCGTATCATTTAATTTCTCACAAATGCCATTGCACTGAGGATGATAAGGCGAAGTATATGTGTGTTTAATTCCTTGTAAAGAAAGAAATTTGTTGAACTCTTTTGATATAAAGTTTTTGCCATTATCTGTTAAGATAGTATTGATCGAATTAACAGATTTGATTATCTTATCAAGACATTGAGTGACAGCTTGAGCAGTGTTTGTTATTGTGGGATATGCTCATATATAACGAGTTGCGTGATCAACAAAAACTTGAATGAATTAATGCTTTGTGTTAGCTGCTGCTGTTCCCAGTACAATAGTGTCACAACCGATCATTTGTAATGGTTGTATATTTGACGTTGGAGTGATCATTTCTCCTAAAGTTGGTTCATGTCTGACCTTCACTAGTTGACAAGATTTACAAGATCGAACATAATTCTTGATATCAGTTGTTATTCCTTTCCACCAATAACATTGAGTTATAAGTTTGCATGTTTTGGTTATTGATGGGTGACTCAATGAATCGTGATATTCTTCCAATATTTTTTTTGTAAGCGAGTTTGGGACAACTGCTTTAAAAACTCCTTTTTGTTTGATCATTACCACACCGTCGTAAGTGTGGGAATTTTTCAAGAAACTCAAATCTGAATTTTGTTGGTGTTCTTGAAGTTCTTGAGTTGCAATGTTAACAACTGGGAGTCTTGCTAAGGCGTCAACATGAGTTTGTTGCTTTCCAGAACGATGAACGATGTTACATAATTTCGAGGATAAACCAAGAATCCATCTAAAATACTTAGGTTTCGGTTTCTTCATGGTGAAAAGCCATTGGAGCGCCGCATGATCAGTGATGATTTCAAATGGTTGGTTTTCTATGTATACATGAAAGTGATCAGTTGCTTGTATTACGGCTAGGCATTCCATCTCATAAGCAGAATAATTCTCTTGGTGTGGTTGCAGTGTTTTGGAGTAATAAGCAATTACATGTTCCTCATTGTCTGGACCAATTTGTGTTAGGATTGCTCCAATTCCACATTTGGAGGCATCTGTATAAACTTTAGAGGGGTAGTCCGGGTTGTAAATAGCAAGG
>CP092864.1:50228700-50338321 GCA_030710605.1 Cordylochernes scorpioides
GTGTTTTACCCCGACTGTAGATGTTACAACGGTGATCCTTAGGTCGCTGGTTCAAATCCGGCTCGAGAGAGCCGGCGAGCACGTGACCTCCCTGTGCGCGCGCATCCGTGACAGAGGCCGATGAGGAAAGACGGTCGTGACTATATATATATACATTTTGTGTAGAAATAGGATTAGTTGACTTTATAAGGTAAACTTATTCATACAGTTTGTATCCCTCGATAGCTCAGTTGGCAGAGCGGAGGACTGTAGATGTTACAACGGTGATCCTTAGGTCGCTGGTTCAAATCCGGCTCGAGGGAGTTTTTATTTTTTATTTTTATTGGCTGCCGGCGAGCACGTGACCTCCCTGTGTGCGCGCATCCGTGACAGAGGCCGATGAGGAAAGACGGTCGTGACTATATATAGGGATACATTTTGTGTAGAAATAGGATTAGATGACTTTATAAGGTAAACTTATTAATACAGTTTGTATCCCTCGATAACTCAGTTGGCAGAGCGGAGGACTGTAGATGTTACAACGGTGATCCTTAGGTCGCTGGTTCAAATCCGGCTCGAGGCAGATTTTTTTTAATTTTTATTGGCTGCCGGCGAGCACGTGACCTCCCTGTGCGCGCGCATCCGTGACAGAGGCCGATGAGGAAAAACGGTCGTGACTATATATAGGGATACATTTTGTGTAGAAATAGGATTAGTTGACTTTATAAGGTAAACTTATTCATACGGTTTGTATCCCTCGATAGCTCAGTTGGCAGAGCGGAGGACTGTAGATGTTACAACGGTGATCCTTAGGTCGCTGGTTCAAATCTGGCTCGAGGGAGTTCGCGCGCATCCGTGACAGTCGGCCTCTGTCATATATATATATATGTTTTAATATATTCCAATATATATCTATGTCTCCATGTGTTGTATAGATGTAGAGTAATTGCCAGGTAACAAATACAATTTTGAGTGAGTGACAGTCGGCACCAGTAGGAGGAAAGAAGTCCGAAAAACAAGACGTGCCCCAAAGGGTGTGCCCCTTTCTTACTCGAACAGATTAGTCCGCTTTGAGACACGATTGACAGACCCCTCTAGACAGTACTCCCCTTACCGGCGTCGGCTACACTCACTCTCTCGCCATCTCCGTGTTGACATCTACCATGCTACCATGTCTCGGTCTTTGGTGCAATACATTCACGCCTGAACCCACTCTAACATTGAGGCCACAACGACTGGATTTAAACAACACACTACGGTCATCCTACAAGATTGACTACCTTAGTATATATATATATATATATATATATATATATTTGGAAAATTTCCCGGGAGGAAATTAATCCATGGAAGCAATGGTCGCCTCTCCCGTCAAAATAAACGTCAGAATCTGACGCCATCTATTAACCGTTGCCGCAACTAGCGGCATCGGGTCGGTGACAAAGCCACAACACCAACTTTGGCAAACTGATAAGCGTCCACCTAGAGACCATGGTTTCGGGCTAATGGCCCTCGTCAGTCAATGGCGGCATCGGTTCGGTGACAAAGCCACAACACCAACTTTGGCAAACTGATACGCGTCCACCTAGAGACCATGGTTTCGGGCTAATGGCATTCGTCAGTCAATGGCGGACTTTATTCCTTGAGATCCACACATGATCTAATGGAATCCTCACAATCTACCAAAGAGGTGTTTTGCTGGCAATGTGGCTGGGCAAAATCTATTGGCAAAACATAGATGGAAAATTTGCCGGGAGGAAATTAATCCATGGAAGCAATGGTCGCCTCTCCCGTCAGAATAAACGTCAGAATCTGACGCCATCTATTGACCGTCGCCGCAACTAGCGGCATCGGGTCGGTGACAAAGCCACAACACCAACTTTGGCAAACTGATAAGCGTCCACCTAGAGACCATGGTTTCGGGCTAATAGCCCCTCGTGTGTGGCCAATTGCTTCCATGGATTAATTTCCTCCCGGCAAATTTTCCATCTATGTTTTGCCAATAGATTTGGCCCAGCCACATTGCCAGCAAAACACCTCTTTGGTAGATTGTGAGGATTCCATTAGATCCCGTGTGGATCTCATGGAATAAAGTCCGCCCTAGACTGACGAGGGCCATTAGCCCGAAACCATGGTCTCTAGGTGGACGCTTATCAGTTTGCCAAAGTTGGTGTTGTGGCTTTGTCACCGACCCGATGCCGCTAGTTGCGGCGACGGTCAATAGATGGCGTCAGATTCTGATGTTTACGAGGTGTGTTCAAAAAGTATCGCGACTTTTGTGTTTTTTTCAAAAATTATTTATTTATTCATGAATACCTATTTTGTCCCCTTCTAAATAACCCCCATGAGATATTATACACTTGTGCTAACGGTTTTTCCAATCTTCGAAGCACTTCAGAAAATCATTTTTTAAAATCTTTTTAAGCTCCTCCTTCGATGCCGTCTTTATCTCGTCAAGCGTAGCGTAACGTCGTCCTTTCATGGGCCTCTTCAGTTTAGGGAACAAGAAAAGTCACAGGGGGCCAGATCTGGGGAATACGGTGGCTGCGGCATCATTAGTGTGTTGTTTTTGGCCAAAAAGTCGCGCACAAGCAACGATGTGTGGCAGGGGCGTTATCGTGGTGCAAAAGCCAATTTTTGTTCTTCCACAAATCCGGGGGTTTCTGGCGGATTGCTTCGCGCAAATTGCGCATAACTTGCAGATAATATTCCCTTTTTACCGTTCCACCCTGTGGCGAGAACTCATGATGCACCACGCCCTGCAATCGAAGAAAACTGTCAGCAAAACTTTCACATTCAACCGAACTTGGCGCGCTTTTTTCGGTCTTGGTTCGTTTTTTGGTCGCAATTGAGCAATTTTGGTACGAATTTCGCGGCGACCCGTCTCATGCCCAAATCTTTGATGAAAATCAAATGGCACGAGCCATTCGATATGTTCAGGTCCTCAGCAACTTCTTTAACGGTGATTCGACGATTGGCCAATATCATTTTCTCCACTTCATTAATTTTTTCGTCTGTTGTTGAAGTGCTCAGGCGTCCGGCACGCCCTTTGTCGTTCACATCTTTTCGGCCTTCTGAGAACATTTTGTACCACCGATAAACGTTGCTTCGGTCCAAGGTAGCTTCTCCGTATGCCACAGTCAACATTCGGAATGCATCCGCGCACTTAATTTCGTTTTTCACACAAAATTTGATACAGGTTCTTTGATCCATTTTTTTAAATAGGTAAAAATCGAAGACGATCCAAAACACCTGCAAGCAAAGCAGCTGTCAACAATTAAGTGAATATTCAAAATTGCCGAGCTTGTCGGCATAAGTGAGAGACATGAGTACCAACATAAAGCCACAAAAAGATCGAAATTCGAATATACGTAACCCGCGAAAATTCAAAATTCGCGATACCTTTTGAAAACACCTCGTATTTTGACGGGAGAGGCGACCATTGCTTCCATATATATATACTAGACGAATGGCCCGGGCAACGCCCGGGTTTTACCCGAGTGCGTATATATTTTAAAAACGTTTTAATTCAAATACTATTCGTTACAATTATAAATTGGCGCCATGGATGTCACTCTTGTGAAACGTCCCGTTCCAAACTGTGTGTTTTTAAAATGTTTTAATTAAAATACTATTCGTTACAATTATAAATTTGGCGCAGTGGATGTCTCTCTTGTGAAACGTCCCGCCCCAAACTGTGTGTGTCTTGAAAATATAAAAATAAAAATGTGAATTTTCATAAAGATTTCATCATGTCGATTTTTTTTTTTTTGCATTTCACCTACTAAATGGATAGAGATAACTACATTTGCAACATGAACTTAGGTATATTGACTAAATAGAAAACTGCATAGTAATAAAGATCATTTTTTAAAGGCACCATATCGTTTTTTTTTTTTCAATAAAATCGAAACAAAAATTAACGATAAATAACGATAATTGCCTTAAAAAGAAATTGCCTTAAAAAAAAGAAGCATTCGCGGTGATTTTGTCTTGCATTCGTTTATACAATTATTATATACGAATGACCCAGGCAACGCCCGGGTTTTACCCGATTAAATGCTTTTATTCAAATACTATTCGTTACAATTAAAAATTGGCGCCGTGGATGTCATTCTTGTATAATATATAAATGAGTTTTAAAAATTGTAAAAAAAAAAAAAATGCATCGGCCGGGAATCGAACCCGGGCTGCCCGCGTGGCAGGCGAGCATTCTATCATGAGCTTCAGACAAACAGACAAACAAACAGACAGAATAAGGCAAATATATAAGTAGATATATCGCAATATCGTTGCGAGGTCTTTTGTTATTGGTTGAGAATGGGTTTGATTGTTGGAAGCGCAGTCGTTTAAGAGGGAAGTGAAGCATCCAGGGGAAAGAAATCGAAAGTACACAATTGATGGGGTTGAAATAAGGCAACTAATCGGAGGAGAGAGAATGCCTTGAGAAGGTGGAACGGTTTGGCTATTGGCTATTCAATTACATTACGGAATATTGAACTTATCTGATGGATTGAGGCGGTGAGAATGACTCCAAAGGGCTAGGTGCTAACTCGGTGGGATCCAGCTCTCAACTAACAATTCTATGTTCTCGATTTAAAACGAAAACTCTTCTTCCTTCTCATTGGTTGACCTGCGTGACGTGGAAGTTCGCTATAGGCTCGAAGCTAGAGTGGCTGCTCTCTGATTGGTTCGTTTTAACTCTTTGTATTTGGACGTGTTCTGACCTGTCCAGGAAGTGACAGTTTGTTGAACTCGAACTTTTACGAGTTCCGGGATAATAAAACCCTACTAATGATCATCCTTTCCTAGGCCTTCTCTTCTCTCCAATTTTGTTAAGCCTTGTTTTTTTATTGAAATTCAAAGCATACATTTTCATACATATTGGATTGGGTTGGCATCTAGCTATGTACAAATTATGACAGATGCGCCCCCTACATGTGAAGAATTTATGAAGGGGTTTTAGTCTGAATAAGTTCTGTAAAGTAAAAGAAAATAATTTTGTGTGAAAATTAATTGGTTATAGGGAGGTTATATATAAACATTGGTAAGGATATAAGAGAAAACAAAAAAAGGAATGGTATTAATGTTATATTGTTTGCTTATAATTACTAGAAATCAAAATTGTAATGGTGAAACATAAAATGCAGACTATGGTACATAGTGAAAAGAGAAATGCCTAATTATAATACTGCTCGAAATTGGGAAGGGATGTCGAGGGTAGTCATTAGGTCTTTGAAGAAATAAAAAAAAATAATGATATAAAATAAAAGTTGAATGAAATCAAAGTGAAGGCGTGGTTAAAAAAAAAAAGAAAAATGCCTTGTTGTGTGGCGAGAAAATAAAAAAAAATGAATTGCCTAATTACCATTTCGCTCGAGATTGGGAAGGAAAATCGAGGTAATTTCATGAGGTCTTTTGAGAAATCAAAATAAAAATAAAAATAAAAATAAAGTAGAATGAAATCAAAGTGAAGGCTTGGTGGTACAAAAAAAAATTGAAAAAGCCTTGTTGTATAGTGAGAAAAAATAATATTGCTTGGTTACATGGAAGAGAAAAAAAAAAGGAAAAATAAGAAAGCTTTTTTTTTGTAAATTAAAGGATAATCTAATGTCTAAAATTTTAACCGAAAACCAATGAGTTTCGTTGAAAAAAATGGGAAAAAATAAAAGAGATGGTAAATAAAATGGTAAATAATTGCTAAAATAAGTGATAAGAAATTGAATTAAAATTGATAAATTGGATTAAATGTTTCGATTCTAATAGTAGAAAATAATGTAAATGATTGATATATAACAAAAAAAATGTGTAGTGAGATTCATAACCCGTTTTGTATCTACATGCCATCATCTAGTTTTCGCCATCAATTAATTATGCCCTATAAATTTTTTGTCTCTTCTGTTGCGACACTTTGGTAGAATCGTGATCTGACCCAAGTGCGAATTTATATTATGTATACAGGAGACATGGAAATCTAAATAACCTTTTCGTGTTCCTTTGTCTTTGTGTCATGTTGTAGGTTGAGATCTCAAAAGCCGAATGTCGTATGTTAATATGTATTCGAGCCTTAATGCGTTCTAGGGATTTTTATGCGATTCCCTAGGGCACTTAAGATGTGCTCGCCCAATATCCACTTTATTATATTGGGTGTCGTTACTTAAATCGAAATCTTGAATACAGGATTCGAGGGGAATCCTCGATCCTTCTAAAAGGTTGTTTAATCCTTTTGGGAGAAAACGCAAGCTCGAAAAGCTAAATTCCTAACAAATTAAAGTGGTAAGTGTGCGTGCTTTTGTTCGTAATTGACTTTGAGATCTACGTGTTTTTTTTTAAATTAGTGTCTGTGTGGGATGGGGTGGAGTGTGACGTAATGTTGGAAGTCTGTAAAATTTAATAAGAATTAATAAGAATAGAAATGTGAATTCATTGAGAAGTGTCGGTAACGTCTTAACTCTTGTGAGAGTGCAATTGAATTGTATTTTTGTAAAAGTTGATATGCAGGTTTAACTGGGATCCCAAACTGGGGTGACACTTAGAGACCGTCCACAGCTGACCTCGATTTAACTGCTGGTCGAGAGGGGAGATGGTAATTAGAAACCCGGAAGCGGGGCGTGCGGGGGAAGCAGGGTCCAGTCTAAAAATTACCCACCCTCTCTCTCTATTTGCATGTAATTGAAGTAATGGCGTTACGTCTTTGTCGCTGCGTCTCAAATGATTCTCACTTCCTGCCGCCTAATTGGTTTTTGTTCAACTAATGGTCCTTTACTTCTTTTAATGGCTTGGTGATTTTCCTTCGGCATCGATTTTGTTAATTTTTCAGTTGCTTCTATCTCCTCGGAGTTTGTCTAGGTTTTCTGCGAAAATGTTTCCTAAAATTATTAGGAGTTTTATAAGTGCTTGTCCTATATGAAAAACTGCCTCTTGCAGCTCGAAAATTCTATGAGAAGACAGGGAATATATTAGCATGTAAATAATGCATAAGAATGGGACGAACCTATAGGGTAAGATTAGCAGACAAAGGATAAAAATCAGATGAAAGATAGGGTATCGATGCATTTTTTCCCATATTATTATAAATGGTGACTCTGAAATATATGCTCGAACCTTATTCATTGTTGGCCGTTCAATTTCGCACTGCTTGTTATTGTTGGAGAGTGGCGTGGATCGTTCTTTGGAAAAAATGGCAGGATTTAAATGATTGTCAGGTGCGCATTTCTTATTATCGGGGAAGAATGGCGTTAATCGTCCTTTCGAAAAAATGGTAGGGTCTAAATGCTTGAAAGGTTCGCTGTTTGTTGGTTTGAAGCTCAACGGTTCTGCGGGAAATAATTCGGGTGTGAAGTGTTTAAACGGGAACGTGTAATCGGGCTTGTGTCTTATATGATGTACTCTAATGGCGGGCGGTGATATATAGCGGACTTTTTCTGTATATAGCTTAAGCTTGTTGACGTGGATCGTGTCAGTGTCTCTTTGGAGAGGTTGATTGGGTCTATCTATACGGACCACATTTGGTGAGATAATTTCTAATATTGTATGGGATCCCGTGAAATACGGAGCGAGTTTCCCTGTGTTGGGATGGTGATATAATTTAACTAACACTAGATCACCTATTTCGAAATGTGGTTGTTTGTGTCGTTGATCATAAATGTTTTTGTCTTGAAGGTGTTTGTTTTGTGTTCGTGTGTGTGCAATCTTTCTAGCTCTGTCGATATCTGGGTAAGGTGTGTTGTGGTCAGAAAGTTCTGGGGGTAGGATGCCTGTGGAAAACCTGTGGTAGAGTGTGGCGTGTTGTTATATATAACTGTAACTCGTTTTGACCAGCTTGGTCCATGTGATCTTAGGGTTTTCTAGATGTAATAGCCTAAGTTTCCCGTGAGGGTGGCGTTCAGGCGTTCACATAGACCGTTGGCCTGTGGATTATTGCTGGTTGTGAGTAATGGGTGGATATTTCTGTTAAGTAGGAAACTTCTAAATTTTGGCGAAGTGAAAGCAGGGGCTCTATCCGTAAGAAGGCGTTTCAGAGAGCCATCCTGTAACACTCGCTTAAGTACCTGTTGGTAGGTGGTGATGCTGGTGGATTTAGATGGAAAAGTCCACGCGTAGCGCGAAAAATGATCGACTACAACATGGAGTTATATTTTGGTGTTGCCATATTTGGCAAATCCTGCTATGGTGTCTAGGGATAATAGGTCAAAGGGTTCTTTGGCTTCCGGAGGTTGACTTAACTCCCCATAAGTGGGTCCCAATGGCCGTTTTGTTAACTGGCAGGTGGGGCAGGTTTTAAACTTTTGTTTAATGTCTTTCGACATACCTTGCCAGTAATATTGAGTGGAGATGAGTCGTGACATTTGTGAAATACCGGAGTGGTTATATTGGGCGTGTACAGTTTGTAAGAGTTGTGGTATGAGTGTTTTTGGAATTATAATTTTGTGACACCTTTTCGGGAAACGGTATGCAATCCATTATGATCAATGGTCAGGTTAGATTCCTTCGATGGAGACGTCTGGTGGGTCTTGATAAGGGTTGCGTCCAAGAATCCACAAAACGGGTTACGGGACAAGAGATCTGCCTCATACTGTTGTTTTCCCTTTATGTAGCGGACCTCATATTCGTAACTCGATAGTCGCAAACTCCACCGAAACAACCTGCCTGACGGGTTTTTAATTGTCTTCAGCCACTGCAATGCGTGATGGTCAGAAAATATTGTAAACTTCCTGCCCATCAGATAGATGCGAAACTTCTCCACACTCTCAACGATTGCTAAGCACTCAAGTTCAGAGATGGAATAGTTTCGCTCGTGTGGGCGCAGAGTTCGGCTGAAATACTGAACTGGATATACGTTCTGGTCGGGGTGAACCTGTTTGAGGATACCTGCTATACCGAGGGTGGATGCATCGCAATACACTTGGCATGGCAGGACCTCTTTGTAAAGGTGTAAAATGGGGTGTTGTGTGAGGTTCCCTTTCAGGTCAATGAACGCCTTTTGGCAAGCTTCATCCCAGATCCACACGACATCCTTTTTGAGAAGGTTGTTGAGTGGTGCTCGCAAGCGAGCGTACTCTGGAATGAATTTGTTATAGACGTTCACAGCGCCTAAAAAGGATTGTAGTGTTTTTCGGTTGTGTGGTTGTTTAATGGCGTGAATAATGTCGGTGTTGCGTGTGAGCGGTGTAGTTGTACCAGCTGTGATGGTGTAGCCCAGGAAATCTATGGACTGCTTAAAAAATTCGCATTTTGCGAAGTTAAGTTGTAACTTTTCTACCTCGCAAAAGGCGAAAAATTGTCGCAGGTGGTTTTGATGTTCCTCCAATGTGTTGGAGAAAATGATGAAGTCATCAAAATAATGTGCCACACGGTCAAGTCCATGTCTCTGTAGGACCTGACTCATGGCTTGTTCGTAGATCTGAGGGCTGGTTTTTAACCCGAAAGGTAATCGAGTGGGCTGGTATAACCCTTCGAGCGTGGCAAAGGCCAACAGTGGTCGAGAATCGGGGTGTATTGGGACCTGCCAATACGCAGAGGATATGTCGGCCGTGGAGAAATACCTGGCCTGTGCGAGACGGTCGAGTATATCCTCTATTCTCGGGAGGGGGTGGACATCAGAGCTAATTAGCTCGTTCACCTTTCTATAATCGATACAAAACCTCTTGGTCTTGTCCCGCTTGGTGACGAGTGTGACAGGGCTCGAGAAAGGTGAAAAAGATTGCTCTATGATGCCATTCTCCAGCATTTGTTGGACCTGGTTGCGGATTTCCTGTTGGTCACATATCAGAACACGATATGGACGTATGGTAATTATTTTTTGGAATTAGTGGATATTTTTACTGGTGGAATCCTTAAGCATGGTACGTTGAATTTGTTCTTGTGAAGATGTGATTGTATCTTTGTAGAAGTGTTGTGAACTGGGATGTATAGAGAGTGTCAGGTGTAGTGTTGTAGTATGCCTGTGGGAAAGGGTTTTGTTGTGTCTTAGTGTGAGTGTCGAGTTCGTCGAGTTGATTGGTTATGTGACAGTTGTGTGACGGCGTGTGATCACCTATGTGCTTGACATATAAGTTGTCCTGTTGTATGGACATGTTTTTGGCATTGTGTTTACAAGTTGAAGCCGTTGTGGCTTGGTTATTTGAGGGCATGTAAAAAAGGCAATTGGCCTTAGTGAAAAATGGCATGTAGATAATGGTGGTTTGGTCAATGAATGCACGCACTGGTTATCATAGGCGGAAGGTTTGTGTGCAGGGTAAATTCTTTGGGACATCGCCTGACATTGCCAGTACGTGCATACATTTGGTACATGGTTAAAATGGTAGGAAAGGGTAGACAATGGGGCGCCCAGCTGGAATATAGTGCAGTTATTAAAATCTATTATCAATTTAAACTGGTGGAGTGTATTAATGCTAAGAATCCCAAATGGCAATGGTGCATCCACCACATGAAAATTCTCCCTTCGGGGTATTTTGCCTATTGTCAGGGGGAGAGATAATTTACCTATTGTTTTTGAAAAACCATTCAGGGTTTGGAGATCCAGTGAATGTCCTTTAAGGGTTAAATTAGGTAGGTGGATTTTTAACATATTGAAGAGATTATATGGTACTATATTCAAGCTGTGGCGCCGGTATCTATTAAAAAGGGGCATGGTATAGTAGGGGTCAGAAATAATTTCACAGTCAGTTGGGTTAAGTTAAAGGTTGGGGAGCCTACCTCACTTTCGGACTCAGCCTCGAAAAGTCTGCTCAGCTGGGGTGTCTCTGACTTGGGTTGGTTGATTGGGACTCTGAACCGCTTGACTTGGGACTGTTTGCACTGTCCTTGCACTCTGAAATCTGTTTTGAGCCGTTTGCACTGCTCTTTCTTTTTCTTGTGTCGTCGGGACTGGTCTATGCCGGCATTCGCTGTGCCAGTGTCGCGCGCCGCAGAACTTACAGTTGGACGGCGGAGGAGGTGCATTCCATGCACCTGTGCGTCGGAGTGTGTTGTGGTATGGACCCGACATTGGGGGTGGTGGATCCTCTCTGTGTCGCGTTGTCGGTACACTGGGCCCGTGGATCCGCTGGGCTAGTCGGAACCCTCTCCTAGGTTCTCGGGAGACACTACGCGGATTAGGCGCTGGTCGGAGAATGGCAACCCTTTGTCAGCGTCTCGAGGATCACCTCCTGCGGGAGTCCTAGTTGTAGTCCCATGGCGGTTTTCTCCCGGTAGTAGGTCTCCAGGTCGGCTTGTCCAGTAAGCTTCATGGCGAAGTATTTCGCGAAGGACGCTTCGCTGGACTCAGGATAGAGGTCCAAGAGGATTTGTCTCACCTGGAAATAGTTCCTGTCGGTCAGCCGAAGTTTCCTGAAAAGCTCCAGGGGTTGTCGTACCAGGTAGTTCGGTAGACGGAGCAATTTTTCGCTGTCGTCCATGGAGGTGTCTTCCATTTTCCGGTCGAATGCTTGGAAAAACTGGTGCGCACTGTACGTTCCATCGAAAGGTTAAAGCGTCGCCGCCGCTCCATCAAAAACCTTGGCCTGGGTGAGGAGCGCCGTTAGTCGTAACAGTACGTCCGCCAGGGGCGCCGTCGTTTCCCCACTAGGCGTCGCTTCGTTCTCCCCGGGTTGCTTGTCGTCAAATTTGATCTGTGTCGCACTTTGGTTACTTTCCTCCATATCCTGTCGACTATCTATCGCAATATCGTTGCGAGGTCTTTTGTTATTGGTTGAGAATGGGTTTGATTGTTGGAAGCGCAGTCGTTTAAGAGGGAAGTGAAGCATCCAGGGAAAAGAAATCGAAAGTACACAATTGATGGGGTTGAAATAAGGCAACTAATCGGAGGAGAGAGAAGGGCTTGAGAAGGTGGAACGGTTTGGCTATTGGCTATTCAATTACATTACGGAATATTGAACTTATCTGATGGATTGAGGCGGTGAGAATGACTCCAAAGGGCTAGGTGCTAACTCGGTGGGATCCAGCTCTCAACTAACAATTCTATGTTCTCGATTTAAAACGAAAACTCTTCTTCCTTCTCATTGGTTGACCTGCGTGACGTGGAAGTTCGCTATAGGCTCGAAGCTAGAGTGACTGCTCTCTGATTGGTTCGTTTTAACTCTTTGTATTTGGACGTGTTCTGACCTGTCCAGGAAGTGACAGTTTGTTGAACTCGAACTTTTACGAGTTCCGGGATAATAAAACCCTACTAATGATCATCCTTTCCTAGGCCTTCTCTTCTCTCCAATTTTGTTAAGCCTTGTTTTTTTATTGAAATTCAAAGCATACATTTTCATACATATTGGATTGGGTTGGCATCTAGCTATGTACAAATTATGACATATATATGTAGTAATCCCGACGTGGAATGTATTGGGCAGTCGTGGTAGTGGGTGCGTGATGGGATTCCCGCACGGGGACAGCAAGAGACAGAGGCAGGTCTAGATGGTAGCTCCAAGAAGTAGAGGTAGACCACGGACGTCATGGATGCCCTAAGCCTACGCGGGTAGAAGAGGGGATGAGAGATCCGACAGACCGTATAATGGCGTCGCTCTGAAAACAACTACTTTTGTCCCATCTTGGGGGACTTTTATATGGGACGCCCGCATATGGTGGCGAGTTCTGATTGGCTCCCATAATCACGCCACCTGTCCGGCCACCTGTTGACGGGGTGATTGTGAACTCATTATCATAAACACCTGTTCGTCTGGTCTACCTTTACTCCTTTGTTTTATTTGTCACTTCCATTGTTATACAAGGTCGATACATATTTTTATATGGATATGGGGTTATAATAAATATTAGAAGAAGGTTGTGAACTATCTAACTCAAAATATACTACAGAATGTGCCCCCCGGTGATGAAGGTTTGGTTGGGGGAATGACATGTAATGAGTGATGACCTAATAAACCTATTATAAAAAAAAGGAAATAATTTGTATACAAATTAGTTAAAATTATTATTAAGCTACAATTTATAAAGAGAAAGATGTTGTAATGGTGGTGTATCAATGAAATAAAAAATCAATGTTATAAAAATAAAAACGCCCAAAATGAATGATAAAAGATTAAGAGAAAGTATATAATACAAAAATGGTTAAAAATGGTAAAATGAATCGTACAAGGAAAATAATATCTTATTGCATAAAAGATGAGAGAAAAAAAATTGAAGTTAGTTAATTGATTGAACGTATAATGTGACGCTAAGGTTGAAAAAGGGAAAGGGGGTATCTGAGCATGTTTCTGCAAAGTAGTATTCCAAGCATTCTGCAATGCAATACGAACTTGTTTAAGTGAGGCATTGTTTTCATTAACAGAAGGCCCAAGATATTCCGTCTGCATCATTAGTTCAGACAGTGAAAAGAGGTGGGAAGATTGATGGAGGTAAAAGGGAGAGGTAGAGGTAAGAGGGATCCCTGTTGTCCATAATGATTGTGCCCGGTTGAATTATGAAAAAAAGTGAAAAGTTGAAAAAATGGTGAATTGATATGATGAGTCGGGCGATGAGAAAAAGAAAATAAAAAGATCGCGCTGGATATCCTGAACTCACTATCGGGAATGGTATAGCGAGGAAGGATTGTTACAGTCGGATTAATCAATGAAAAAAAAACAAAAATGTTCGGCGAACTGGAATCCCTTGGAAGGTTGGAGGTTTGAAGGATGCGGAAAAGGAGAGGTGGGTGTAAGAGATTTATTGCTGTCAATTTTGATTGTGTCCGACTTGTGTGGTGAAAAGAAAATGTTGAAAATTAAAAAATGATGAGCCGGACGATGAGAGAAAAAAAATAAAATCTAACTGGGTCTCCTGAGCTCACTGTTGGGAAATGTACAGCGAGGAAGGGTCTTCTAGTTAGTTTAATCAATAAAAAAAAAAGAAAATGGCTGACGAACAATAATCTCTTGATGGATGTAAAAAGTTGGGAGGAAAGGTTCATGGGATAGAGTTAGAGGTTGTAAGGGAAGCGTCAAAAATAACATTTTGAAAATCTACAAAGAAAAATAAAATGATAAATGTTTTATCTGTTTAAGAAATATTATAAATATTGTTAGGTGTAGGTTTTTTTTAATGGTGCCTAAAATAATTGAAGTTGTAAAATGCTAAGTCTAAACATGATGGAAAAAAAATTAAAATTAAATAAACATATTAAAGGTAATAATATATAAAGGGTTGATTGGTAGTTGAAGGCATTAATGTTGATGATTAATAAACAAAGTGATATTATCGATTAATAGTGAAATGTTTTATCTACATCTGTAAGTTAAAAAACAAAGTCCAACACCACAAAACTAGTAAAACTGTAAGTCTATTTACAAAATAAATGAGAGAAAAGTTAAAAGAAAACAAAAATATTCGTTCCTGAAAAAAGGGAACATATTTACACACAGTGTAGGTGCAAGATTATTGATGTCTTTCTAGTTTGGCCTACGGGGAGGCAATGTGGCCCTATGTCGCTTTGGTCCGGTCTGAGAAGTTGGTCTTTGCCAGATCTTCCCGGTTATATTATGTGAGACCAGACGGGGAGCGATCTTGATCCCTAAAATGATGTCATTGTAGTGGAAGATAGGACTTTAGGTACATGTAGAATGTAGTGCATGTCTTAGGTGCTAAAAAGATTGCAGAGCGTTTTATGCAGTTGGTCTGCAAAATATTTAGGTGAGCCTACCCAAACGCCGGCTTGTTACGTTTGGGAAACATCATTTAAAATATTAACTTAACAGATCTTTTCTCTATGTAACATTACGTTACATATGGGGAAATGAGAGAGAACAAATTTGACAAAAAAAAAGAAAAAGAAAAGTTAAAACCTTTTTTATTCCTAACAAGGGAGCCGGTAATGTAGTGTATGTTCGTATTAAATTGTACCCAAAAGCCCTATAATTGAATGATTGACAGGCAAGAGTGTTGAAGTAGGAAGGGATATCTCTGCTAATGGTGGATACAAAGGTCATTCCACCCCTTTAGAAGTAGGGAGGGAAAGACGAAGTCGAAAAAAAAGTAAGGGAGGAGTTCAGTGTGTCCTTGAGCGGGTTGGTCGTTGGGATGAATTTTGGAATAGTGTCATGGCGATGGACGCCATTTTGGGGATTTAATTGTCCTTTTATGGAGGCCAAGATAACGTCTCCTTTGGTCTCATGTACAGGATCGATTTTAGAGGTGATGGGGACCTAAATTTTAAATGGGGTTGACAAAATTATAAACTATCCTATAACATTATAAAAATAAGATTTGGTATAGAAGGAATTAATTAACTAGTGTATAAATAAATGTGTTATGATCATGCGAAATGTGTTAATGGAATATGGGATATATTATCATAATTTAAGAAAAGAAGCTAACTGGAATAATAAAAAATAATTACATAATGTTTCTTTGTTTTTATATACAATGTGTATATGAATTATATTCTCGGAATTGCGCTATTCCAGTCCAAACAATTCCGAGGGTTAGTCTTAAGTAATCAGTTGTGTGCCTAATAGAAAAAGAAAAATAGTCATAACATTTGAAGGAGAGAAATTATTGGTGAAGGAAAAGGTAATCATGAAATGGTGTTGAATGCTATGATTATTTAATTGATTACTTTATGACGAGGAGTTCGCCAGACGTTCAGGACCTAGATTTCACTAATTTTATGAGAATAGATGGGGGGACAAATGATTAAATGGTTCGGAAAATCTATGAGCTATACTTTTTTCTATTGGACTAAACAAGTTGGGATCTAAATGTCGGAAAGGATTTATTATTCTATTTATTTTTAGGGGTTCTACTTTGGGTGGTAAAATATAGAGGACCTCTTCATTATAATATTGTAATTTATTTACATGCACAGTATCGCTATCATTACCTGTAATCCTATTGGGTCTATTTATACGTACGACATTATCAGAAATTATTTCAGTAATTTTATATGGACCTGTAAAGTAGGGTACTAACTTACCGCTATTTGGGTGATGATACGCCTTTACTAATACTAAATCTCCTGTATCAAAGTGTGGATTTTTATGTTTGTTATCATATTTAATTTTCTCTTTGTCATGCCTGTCATTTGTACGTTGTATTGCTAGTTTTCTACTTTCTATTATATTGGGATAGGGATTTATGTGGTTATTTAAGTTTGAGGGGATTATATTATACATTAAAAATACGGGGGGAAATCCAGTTATCGTATGGGGGGTATCGTTATATATATTAGTTACTATCTTAATTAACTTAGTCCAGGAGGTTCATGGATTCTCTAAGTTCAGTAACCTCAGCTTCCCGGTGAGTGTCGCGTTAAGACGCTCGCATAAACCGTTAGCTTGAGGGTTATTTGCAGTGGTTAGTAGAGGCTGTATCCCGTTCTTTATTAAGAATCTCCTGAACTTTGGGGAAGTAAATGCAGGTGCCCGATCCGAAAGAAGGCGTTTTGGGCGGCCACACTGCAATACCTTTTTGAGACACTGAATGTATGTGATTATATTAGTTGACTTACTGGGGAAGGTCCATGTATACCGACTTAGGTGATCTACAATTACGTGTAAGTATGACTTAGAATTACCGTATTTAGAAAAACCTGAAATTGTGTCTATAGATAACAAACATATCGTAGGGTTGTAAAGCTATAGGGGGGCGTTCTAATCTACCATATAATGGACCCTTCGGTTTCTTTATAAGTTGGCATGTGGGACAGGACCTATTATACTTAACTATAGATTTGGTCATTCCACACCACGTATACTGTGTGGAGATGAGCCTAATCATTTGGGATACACCAGGATGGTTATATTCTAAATGTACTTTATTAATTAGCGTTTGTTGTAAGGAAGGGGGAACTATAATCTTGACAATACCATTACGTTTGATTGTATGGAGGCCATCTATATTCGTTTTGATAAGTGTAGATGTAGGTAATTGGGGTTGCTTTTCTATTATTTGGGTGGTCGTGAGAAAACCACATAATGGATTGCGGGACAGTAGGTCTGCCTCGTACTGCGTTTTACCTTTTATATATTTTATATCGTATTCGCATGCGGACATCTTTAAGCTCCACCTAAAAAGTCTACCCGTTGGGTTTTTTTTATGGTTTTTTAACCATTGTAATGCATGGTGGTCCGTAAAAATTGTGAACCTTACACCTGCGAGATAGATGAGGAATTTTTCCACACTATCTATCACAGCAAGGCATTCCAACTCCGTGATGATATAATTTTTCTCGTGTGGTCGGATTTCTCTGCTGTAATATTGCACGGGGTGTAGGGTGCCGTCTGGATGTTGTTGTTTTAGGATGCCAGCTATTCCCTGAAGTGAGGCATCACAGAATAGCTGACAGGGTAACCCTTCTTTGAAGAGGTGTAGTACCGGTTTTGTGGTCAGACATTCCTTTAGAGTGTCAAATGAATGTTGACATTTTGCATCCCAGTGCCATGATGTACCTTTCTTAAGTAGATTATTGAGGGGGTTCCTAATGCGGGCGTGATCGTTTATAAATTTATTATATACATTAATGGAACCTAAGAATGATTGGAGGGATTTAACGCTAGTGGGGACCTTAATGGCATTAATTACATCTAAATTTTTTACTAATGTAGTGTATGTGCCTGATGATATGGTATAGCCTAAAAATTCTATTGTAGTTTTAAAGAAGTCACACTTATTATAATATAATCTAAAATGTTCCCTATTACACATATCAAAAAATTGCTGTAAGTGATCTAAATGTTCTTCTATGGAATTTGAAAAGATAATGAAATCGTCGAATAATGTGCTATAAAACCTAACCTATTTCTTTGCAATATCTGACTGACTGCTCGCTCATACACCTGGGGTCCTATTTTAATCCCGTATGGTAATCTTTTGAAATTATACTGACCCTCTAACGTGACAAAAGATAATAAATTTCTATCAGGGGGGCTTATTTTGATGGACCAGTATGCTGATGAAAAATCGGCGCGGAAGTAAATTTTGGCGTTGGCTAATTTATCTAAGATATTCTCTATGAGCGGAAGGGGGTGAACATCGGGGAAAATTATTTCATTCAGGCGGCGGTAGTCTACGCAAAATCGTTTTGCCTTATCCTTTTTGGTAACTAAAGTAACGGGGGATGAATAGGGGGAGAAAGAAGGCTCTATAATATCATATTCTAGCATTTTCCCTACTTGTTCTTGTATTTCACGTTGATCTGAAAGAGATGTACGATACGGTCTGAGAGCAATTATTTTATCTGAATTTGTCCTAATATTGATAGGTGAAATTTTCAATTTTGGGATGTTATGTTTGTTAGTAGAAAAAATATTTGAGTAATTCTTAATAATATTCATAAAAGCTAAAGGGATATCATTCCTAACACATAAATTAGAAGAATCATTAAAAATTTTACATTGATGTTCAGAGGGATATAGTGGGGGTAATAAATATAAATGGGGAAAAAGGGCTAAAGTTTGGCTGGGTGCATTTTTGTCATAATTGGTAGAGGTCTTGGTCAAGGTAATGGGACATGGTATAGAATGGACATTTTCCCCTTGTAATAATGGAGAATGTGAGTTAGGTATGTTTTTTAAATGACCCACATTGGGCGGATTGTGGTCACTCTCTCCATTATTACATGGGGTTACATAGGTTATATGGTACCATTTCTTAGACAAAGGAGCATCACATTGATAAATAGAATAATTATATATATTTAAGGTCAAACAAAATTGACTAATGGAATTTAATGATAGTATACCAAAAGGTAATAAATTATCTATTATATAAAATTTAATTGATTTTGTAATTTTTCCTATGGTAGTGGTCAAAAATGTATATCCTATCGAATTTATTTGATTAGATATGGAATTGATTAATATATGGCATGGATATAATTTTAAAGGATATATAAGTTTTTACTAAGATGATTAAAAATATTTAAATTAATTATGTTAATAGAGGCTCCTGTGTCTAAGAGGAACGGGCAATAAAAATTATTAAAAATTTTAGGTTTACATAGAATATTGGATAGTTTAGGGACGAAAATTGGGATTTTCGTTGCCTTGTGGGGTGTGAGAAGACCTGGGGGCCGGTACGGGAAGGTTGTGGGCGCCATTTTGTTCCGGTGGGAAATAATGCGCCGTAGGTTGGCCGTGGTAGGCCTGTTGTCTGTAGGGTCGCCTGTTCATGGAACATTCACTGTTCCAATGGTCACCTTGGCAGTATTTGCATGGTGAGGGTAGCTTCCTGGCACTAGAAGGGTATCTTGGAGTATTGTTTGTTGAAAAAGGATTGTAGTTCCTTCCCCTAGAAGGGGTTCCGGTATCACGGTGAAAAGCACTGGCGTTGGTAACACCCTGAAATGGTTCGAATGGAGTAGGGAGTGAATTGGTCCCTTTTATTCTAGTCATGGTAGAGTACCATTCGGTCAAGGTTTTAGGGGCTATGGCCCTCATGAGGCGCTGATCATTGGCCTGGAGGCCTTCCGTTAATGCTTCCACTATGATGGGATTGGTTAGGCCCAGTTGTAATCCCATAGTTATTTTTTGACGGTAATATTCTCCTAATTGGATCTGATTAGTTAATTTAAAGGTTAAAAATTTGGTGAAAGTGACCTCGGATTTTCCGGGGTAGAGGTCCATGAGAGTTTGTTTTGCCTGACTGTATGGCAGAGAGGCCAGATTTAGTTTGTTGTAGAGGGAGAGGGCTCACCTTTGAGCAGTGTGCGGAGCCGGGCTTGCAGAGTGGCGTCATCTTGCGGTCCCTCGCTTGTCCGCTCGAGCTACTGGATGAAGTTGTTTGCTGCGTAGGATCCGTCGAAAGGGGAGATGAGGGCTTCATCCGCACGAGGCATGGCTAGCCCCCGAATGGCGTCTGTTAGGCGGCTTACTAGGTCTTCGCAGTGGGGCTGCATGTTGGTGAGGGCATCCGCGAAGTATTCGTCTTCGGCCTCCGTCATCCTCTGCATGTTGCTGTCCTCAGTCATCTTGTCGACTAAACGGGTTCTGTAGTAATCCCGACGTGGAATGTATTGGGCAGTCGTGGTAGTGGGTGCGTGATGGGATTCCCGCACGGGGACAGCAAGAGACAGAGGCAGGTCTAGATGGTAGCTCCAAGAAGTAGAGGTAGACCACGGACGTCACGGATGCCCTAAGCCTACGCAGGTAGAAGAGGGGGTGAGAGATCCGACCGACCTTATAAAGGCGTCGCTCTGAAAACAACTACTTTTGTCCCATCTTGGGGGACTTTTATATGGGACGCCCGCATATGGTGGCGAGTTCTGATTGGCTCCCATAATCACGCCACCTGTCCGGCCACCTGTTGACGGGGTGATTGAACTCATTATCATAAACACCTGTTCGTCTGGTCTACCTTTACTCCTTTGTTTTATTTGTCACTTCCATTGTTATACAAGGTCGATACATATTTTTATATAGATATGGGGTTATAATAAATATTAGAAGAAGGTTGTAAACTATCTAACTCAAAATATACTACATATATATATATATATATATATATTCTAGAAAAAATATATAATAATTTGTACACTGCTGCATCCAGATTGCAACACCAAGAAAGACAAGAGATATCACAACAAAATTTATTTTGTCGATAACATGTTGACCTATCATCGAATGATTAAATTTATAGACTTTTGCAAAGTGTGGTTCCTGCCAGAATAAGTAGCCAGAGTAACCGCAATTAGAGCTCTCCATTGCCACACGCCTCGGCATTGATTTAAAGAGACTCTGAATGTGTTCTTGGGGTACAGTAGACCAAGCAGCTACCACACATTGCCAAAGTTGATCTAGTGTGGCAGCTGGAGGTGTAATCTGAGTCAATCGTTGAGCAACAATAGACCACATGTTTTCTATAGGCGAAAGATGAAGAGAGAGCCGGTCAGGGAAACAATTGAATCTGGCCATTGACAAAGAACATTTGGATAATGCGCGCCACGTGCGATAGCGCTTTATCTAGTCTAAATATAGCTGTGAAACCCCTGAAAGTAAGGAAGGACAACTGGCTCCAATACCTTAGAGATGTAGCATTGGGAATTTGAAGTACGGGAAATGCGTACTAGAGGAGTGCGAGGGTGATATGCAATACCTCGCCATTCCATAATACCCGCTGCATGACCAGTGTGGCGGTGCATAACGTAGCTGTTCAGTATCCTCTCTTTACGGTGTCTCACACTCTAATCCGACCATCGTGTTGTTGCAGACAGAAGCGTGACTCGTCATTGAAGACAATTTCATTCCATATTGCCATTCTCATATTTCTTTGTTCGCACCATTGGCGATGGAGCCGTCAGTGGTTCTGCATCAAGGGTACCCGAAGCATGAACGTCTTGCGAACAGACCATTCTGCTGTTAACGGCGTCGAATGGTACGCGCAAATGGATGATGCGTTACAGACTAAAGGTGCTGTGCTACGATTTGTGATGTGACTTAGCGATCAAATCATTTGATATTATTTTTTCGCGTAAAATATCAATGTTAGGGGTGTACCAATGTTTTAGAGAAGTTATATCACTTTGGTCTGCACGACATAATATAAGATGTGAGCAAATTACAAACATAAAATTACTGTTTACAAAAAAGTAAAAATATGAGGACAGCATTTATTATCCCCATAATCCAACATAAAGAACTGCAAAATATTGGGATATAATTTAAAAACAGGCAGCTTATATAGCATATGAGGCAACTACCTTTTCTCTTGTATGAGGTCACACTCCTTGCTCAATGTGGCGCCCTTCATTCTCAAACACCGCCCACGGACGATAGATACAGATTGGACAGCAATAAATAACATATCTGCTGAAATTTATGAAACGCCCGTCAGCTAGAATCCTTCAAAATGGCCAAAATGATAGGCCGGCATCGATAAACACGAGGCTCTATGTACCATCATAGCCAAATATTGCAAAGCGTCAAGTTTGGTGATCTTGGAGGCCACTGGTGTATAAGGTGGCGACTTATCACACGATCTTATCCGAACGTTTACTTCAGCAATTTTTTGGCACTTCGGGAGATATGAAGAGATCCTACAACTTGCATGAATGTTATTTCGCTTAGTGCTATTCTGTCCTGCAATATGGGAATAAACCTTTTTCTCAAAGTTGAACATAACGTTCACCAGTTACAGATACTGTTTTAAAAGATTTACATTCATTTCTTCAAAGAAAAATGGCCCAATAATAAAAGAAGAAGTGAACCCACACCAAACTGTAACTCTGGGCTGATGTAGTGGCATTTCTGTAAAACCTTAGGGTTTTCTGTTGTTCAAATGCGCCTTTTCTGAGTGTTACTTCTCAGTTTAGAGAAAGGTGAGCTTCATCTGTCCACAGAACATTTGACACCCAGTTTCCATCAATATTAATTTGCCGGAAAACGCAGGCAGCGAATTCTTGACGCTTCTCAAAATCGCCTACTTTTACCTCGGGAAACCTTTGCATTTTGTACGAGTATTTTTTGAGAAATATTCTTATTACTCTTCAAACTGGTAAATACAAATCCCAGTTTGTCGAGAAACTTGTCGAGCACCTACTTCTTCATTCGTGGATGAGGCTTCAATAGCTTTAACATTAGGCGTAACCGTAACAGCCACTAACTTGCATGTCGATGGTCTTCCACACCGAGGTTTTGCTTCCAGAGATCCAGCCTTCTCAAAAGTTTTCATCATTCGCCTTATCGAGAAACAAATCATGGGTCCTTTTCCACTTCGAATACCTTTAAAGGTAAAAATGCTTGTAAAGCTTCAGTGGCAGATTCTGAATTTCAATTAAAATATTTCACCAAGAGTGCTTTATCCTGTAGTGTGTATTGACAGCATTCCACAGTAAATTTATTATCACATAAGATGAATATTCTTCTAATGAATCAAAATAAATATAATCGGAAATGAGAGAGATTTGAATTTAAAAATTAGAAATTTATTATCTTCGAAATTTAAATCGCTGAGAGGATTCCAGCAAACTGCATCTAATATATATATATGACATAATAAAAATATGATATTCTATTATTCATTAATATAATTATAATTTAAATAATCATAGAATTAACACAGAGTTATTTTTTTAAAATCCTTAACAAAAGGAGTACAACCCAAGATGTTTTTTTGTTTATACTTAGATTATTATTAAATTGTATGTATGCAAACTGCTTTGTTCTTAAAATATAATCATTAAAAAAATACAATTTTGGATATAAAAGTTATCATTTCACTTCAATCCACGACTGCATGAATGAATTGGTAACGTACCTAAAATACATCTCTTTATTTACGACATATATATATTTGGCTACATTTTTTTAATTCGCATATACCTATTTACATATCTCGGATTGCATTTAAAAATCGTCATCCAATTATTGAACTTTTGGCGAAATAGTGTTTTATTAATTTATCATTTGATATTATAAGGGTTCCTTTCTGATATTCAAAAGGGAAAATGCGCGTCGATCAGTTATATTTTTCAATTTATCAAACAATTTGGCCGCTGAAAATCTGATTCTGGTAGAGCGCTATCCTGCGAATAAAATTTTGACTAGAATCAATTTCGATCGATTTTTCATTATTTTCCCTGAAAAATACCATTGCATCCTGAACACAATGGTGTTTTCCGCATGGCTCTAGCACGAAAAATTTAATTTTTAAAGTTGTGCAAGACAGTTGGAACACCCTGTATATAAATTGTAAAAATTCAGAAAAATAAATTGAACATATCTTTTGAAAATTTATGAACAAAAACAAATAAAATTTCAGTAAGCAAGCTAAAACTGAACATTAAAAAATATACTTTACACGGTTTAGCTATCCAATAAAAATATTTTAAAATAATTTTAACATGCAAATTTGGTTCATTCCTCAAATCTTTCGCTTGCGTGACTTTTTATTCAGCTTTTAAATTTTATTTAAATTCACAAATTCTTTCGTTTTATCTATCCATGGAACGTCATAGACGTTTAGAAGGCTCGTTGATGCGCAGGGCCTCAAGATAGCTCGAAACGACAAGAAAAGTAATTTGAAATCTATAGAAACATTTTCAATAAACAGGAGACATCTCCAGAAGAGAAAAAAAAAGGTCGCCCGAGAATCACAACCTAATCAGAAGAATATTATCTGAACATTATCGGCCAAACGTAACAAAACCATGACAACCAGACAGCTAACAATTAACTCTCTTCAACTATAGAAACCATGATATCAAGGCAAACAGTTTTCACAAGACTCGAATGCAAGGTTTTTGGGAGTGGGGTAGGACCTTCTTTCATCTTTATGGATAAACTGCTCGTCCACATAGAGCCCTGATGGTAGATAAATATTGTCGCGTATATGAGCCTTCAAAACGCCTACAACCTGCGCCAATAGATGGAGCTTTCGCCTGTTTCCGATCTGAAAATAATGTGGGAATCGCCGATTGCTGTGGTTTTGTTTCTTAGGGCAAATTATTGTAAATATCCATTGTTATTGGCCTTGGGATGTAGAATAGTGTAAATATCCATTGATTAATATAAATGTTTTATATAATATGTACTTAGATGACAATAAAAAGATAGGAGTGTTAAAGGTCTTGTTGCTGGTTTTTGTTGTTACTCTCGCTAACGCCACAGTCGCTACTCTTCTGGTAAGTCTCTCGTGTCCCCTCACCAGTGGTAAAAGGATGGAGTGGCCTGCCCCCCAGATCACCAGACCTCAATTCTAAAGAACATATTTGAGATACCTTGGGGATTCGATTTGGATCTCGTTCACCCCCACCCACGACTACACAAGAACATAAAACTGATTTGGTTAAAGAATGGGATTTGTTGTCTCAATAGCTCTTTAGATTCCTATATCGTTGTCACAACTGTAATCTGTTAGAGGCGACCACACACCTTATTAAGTATTCAAATATTTGTACAGTTTTGTCTATACACCTACAATGCTATGTTTCAGAACTCAATCAATGCTCTTCACAAACAGTTTATGTAGATCTTATCGATGTTTTAAATCAAATTTGTCTAATTCTGAATCTTGGAAAAGAGTATCAGACACTGTAAGAATATGGTTTTTAAGTAATATCATATATTTGAAATATCATTTACAGTTATAACTAAACTTAAATATCTATTTATATATGTGTGAATATATATATATATATATATATATATATGTGTGAAAAACATTAAAGACATCCATATCTCCAATATTCTCTATGATGCTGATAGTCGACTTGCCCAAAATCGTTTCATCATTGAGGGGGAGATGAAGTTTAAAGCCAGACAACCTTGACAACGCAGCAATCGTTCTTTTTTTTTTTTAGATATACAAAGAGGCATATTCCTATCAATAGGAAAACGATTGAGGTCAGCTATTACTAACAAAATACCTCAGATTTTTAATTTTGCTAGGAATTTTTGTTCTAGTGTTAGATGTATAGGGGAAATTTTCAACAACATCTTTACCATTCACAGATATTGTCGAAAATAATCGAATTAACTGATTCCTTGAATATAGTATAGTTATGAAATTTTTAGATTAATATTTTTTTTATTTAATTTAAATGTGAGAGGTTTGTTTTTTATTTTTTTGTAATATATAATTAGTTAGTTTATATTTAAAAAAGTAACACCAGCAAAGCATCGGCAGTTACGCGTCATAGGCTGGGTGAAAAAAGGAATAAGCGAAGAGAAAGTTTTAAAGTGAAGAGCAAAGACGGAACCATGATAATAATTTTCCAAATACAAAATAAGGCTAATCAAAGAGAGAGAAGTATTTATTTGCTCTATTTTCTCTCTTGATGAAAGAATATAGATTTTGTGAATTTTTTTTATATGCTTATTTCAAAGACAATCTAGTGTAAATGTGGAGGACACGATATAAGATAATATATTAAATTAGGAAGGATGAAAACCTTAAAGGTTAGACCAGATAAAACCATAAAGGTTAGACCAGATGGAAAGAGGATGGTACTCAGGCGAGCCTCTTCAGATGAAGACCTGAGCAGCAGTTTCGGCCCTTTCTCCATTACTGCCAAACCATGCCTCTTCGACCAAATAGAAAGCAAATTTAGGTTGGAACGGAGATAGTGTAATAGCTAAGCCATAGATACTACATAAATCAACTAATGTACTGAGCAAGTATCATCTTCTGCACTTTCAAACCTAACTCAAAAAATGTTTTTTTCAGTTCAGAAGTTAAATTTATTCGGTTCCCTAGACTTAATCAGATTGACACATACTTATTCCTTAGTATTAAACTTTAAATCAAATTGTGTTTTTTTTGGGGGGGGTATAAGGACTGTAAGAGACTGATAAGAAATTAGTAATACTGTTAAATGATTATTACAACTACAGGAAAATATGATCATATCCCAAGCCTTTAACAATGTGCGTCGACAAGGGAACAGGAAATCTAACATTGAAGAACATAGAAAAATAAACTTTGTCTGATGTTGGTAGGTTCAGATTATGGTCCAAATTGTGTTCATACACTCTAAATAATAGGACTGCAGGAAAATAATAAGATATTAGTAATACGAGAGGATAAGGATTAATTGGAACTACAAGAAAGTACAATGAAATTCAAACAAGATAAGAATGTGCGTCATACCATAAATGGAAATATCAGCTTCATCAGATAAAGACATAAGTCCCTTGTGTGAAGATGGTGATAATGCTTTCCCATAATAACTCACATCATAAATTTATTTGAATTGGTCCTAACGGGACCGTATATTCTATAAGTAGTCCTATCTATACTACGCTCTCCTAACTGAGCTATTTCGGCTTATTTTAGTTATTTCTATAGAAGCTTCTATCTTTATAATTATGTATATTTTCAAAAAGTCAATTCACACCTCTTCGCTGGAGACCATGGGAATACTGACTAATTCATTATGCTAATATAATTATAAATACAAGTATCAGAGTCATCAACAAGTCTTTCATCGTTTGCTTTTGTGAATGGAATAAATACCCAAATAGGGCCATTTCTTATAAGCATCGGTGGTTCAGTGGTAGAATGCTCGCCTGCCACGCGGGCGGCCTGGGTTCGATTCCCGGCCGATGCATTATTTTTTTTTCTTTTTTACAATTTTTAAAACTCATTTATATTATTATCCCTATATATATATAAGTCAGCGTATGTATGCATGTATGTTTGTCAACTATACACGTCCACAATACGTAACTAATCTGACTGATATTTTAGCAGTATATAAAGTAGAATCTGGAAAAACTCTTAATGAAAATTTCAGGTCTCTATCCCGAATATCCGTCGTGTTATTTGCAAATTTGCTCTTTCGCTCGCGCGTCTAGCGGTGAAAATGGGGGGTAATACCAGCTTACCTATTCAACATGTAAAGTTTGGAGCGGGACGTTTCACGGCTCCAATTTATAATTGTAACGAATAGTATCTGAATAAAAACATTTGATCGGGTAAAACCTGGGCGTTGCCTTAAATACCCTCCGTAATTTTAGATTAACGATAGACTTCAATCAAAGCACTATATTCCAACTTGAAGTCCCATTGTCTACCTCTACTTACCATTTTAACCATGTACCAAATGAATGCACGTACTGGGAATGCCTAAATATGTCCCAAAGGACTTGCCCTGCACCCAAACCTTCCACACATGGCAACCATTGCGTGCATCCATTGAGCAAAACACAATTACCTACATGCCACCAATCTAGTCACGCACCACACAACTTTTTCACTAAGGCCAATTGCCTATACTATATGCCCTCAACTCACAAGGCCGCAACGGCTTCAGCTTGCAACAACAATGCACCAAACGTGTACATCCCACAGGACAACTCGCATACCGGGCACATAGGTGTCCATACGTCGTCACATAACAGTAACACGCCCAACCAACACAACAAACGTGACACTCACGCTAAAACACAACAAAATTATTTTCCCTATACATGCTACAACACGACAAACAATCCTCTCTATCCATCCCAGTTCACCACAGTTTTACAAAGATACAATCACATTTTCACCCAAAACAAATTCAGCGTACCATGCTTAAGGATTCCACAAGTAAAAATACCCACGAACTCCGACAAAATAATTACCATACGCCCATATCGCGTTCCGATATGTGACCAACAAGAAATCCGCAACCAGGTCCAACAAATGCTGAAGAATGGCATTATAGAGCAATCTTTTTCACCTTTCTCGAGCCCTGTCACACTCGTCACCAAGCGCAACAAGACCAAAAGGTTTTGTATTGACTATAGAAAGGTGAACGAGCTAATTAACTCTGATGTCCATCCCCTCCCGAGGATCGAGGATATACTCGACCGCCTCGCACAGGCCAAGTATTTCTCCACGGCCGACATATCCTCCGCGTATTGGCAGGTCCCAATACACCCCCATTCTCGACCACTGTTGGCCTTTGCCACGCTCGAAGGGTTATACCAGCCCACTCGATTACCTTTCGGGTTAAAAACCAACCCTCAGATCTACGAACGAGCCATGAGTCAGGTCCTACAGAGACACGGACTTGACTGTGTGGCACATTATTTTGATGACTTCATCATTTTCTCCAACACACTGGAGAAACATCAAAACCACCTGCGAAATTTTTCGCCTTTTGCGAGGTAGAGAAGTTACAACTTAACTTAGCAAAATGCGAATTTTTTAAGAAGTCCATAGATTTCCTAGGCTACACCGTCACAGTTGGTACAACCACACCGCTCACACGCAACACAGACATAATCCACGCCATCAAACAACCCCACATCCGAAAAACACTACAATCCTTTCTAGGCGCTGTGAACGTCTATAACAAATTCATCCCGGAATACGCTCGCTTGCGGGCACCACTCAACAACCTTCTCAAGAAATAGTCGTGTGGGTCTGGGATGAAGCTTGCCAAAAGGCATTCATTGACCTGAAAGAGAACCTCACACAACATCCCATTTTACACCTTTACAAAGAGGGCCTGCCATGCCAGGTGTATTGTGACGCATCCACCCTCGGTATAGAAGGCATCCTCAAACAGGTTCACCCTGACGGGAACGTATATCCAGTTCAGTATTCCAGCCGCACTCTGCGCCCACACGAGCGAAACTAATCTATCTCTGAACTTGAGTGTTTAGCAATCGTTGAGAGTGTGGAGAAGTTTCGCATCTATCTGATGGGCAGAAAATTTACAATATTTTCTGACCATCACGCATTGCAGTGGCTGAAGACAATCAAAAACCCGTCAGGCAGATTGTTTCGATGGAGTTTACGACTGTCGAGTTACGAGTATGTGTGCAGAGTATTATGCTCATAGATTGTTGAGCTCTGGAAACCAAAAGGAATAATACTCTGCTAGTGATCTCTTTTGACTTGTATATATATATTATAATAGGTAATAAACTAATGCTTAGTTAATCTTGCCTCGTCTTGGATAACAACACATGGTGGCAGCGGTAAACTGAATTCATAAAGAAGGTCGTTGTTCGAAGAAAATTTGAAATTCGACTTCAAGCAAGCTTAGAAGCAGTAAACTGAATTCATTAAGAAGGTCGTTGTTCGAAGAAAATTTGAAATTCGACATCAAGCAAGATTATGTTATCCAAGACGGAGGGACAGCCAAGACCAGGATCCAGAGAAGAGCCTCCCTTCAATGCCAGCCGTGCATACAGATATGGAAGGGCAGTCAAGATACCTCGAAGATTCCTGTAAAGTTAAGGGAGGAGATGTGCAGAGTATTAGGCTCATAGATTGTTGAGCTCTGGAAACCAAAAGGAATAATACTCTGCTAGTGATCTCTTTTGACTTGTATATATATATTATAATAGGTAATAAACTAATGCTTAGTTAATCTTGCCTCGTCTTGGATAACAACACAGTATGAGGTCCGCTACGTAAAAGGAAAACAACAGTATGAGGCAGATTTTTGTCCCGTAAACCGTTCTGTGGGTTCTTAGACGCATCCCTTATTAAGACCCACCAGCCTTCTCCATCGAGAGATTCTAGCCTGACCATTGACCGCAATGGACTGCATACCGTTTCCCGAAAAGGTGTAACAAAAATTATAATCCCAAAGACACTCGTCCAACAACTCTTACAAACAGTACACGCACAATACAACCACCCCGGTATTTCACAAATGTCACGACTCATCTCCACTCAATATTACTGGCCAGGTATGTCGAAAGACATTAAACAAAAGGTTAAGACATGCCCCACCTGCCAGTTAACAAAACGTCCATTGGGACCCATTTACGGAGAGTTAAGTCAACCGCCGGAAGCCAAAGAACCCTTTGACCTACTATCCCTAGACACCATAGCAGGATTTGCCAAATATGGCAACTCCAAAATATACCTCCATGTTGTAGTCGACCATTTTTCGCGCTACGCGTGGACTTTCCCATCCAAATCTACCAGCATTAACACCTACCAACAGGTACTCAAGCGAGTATTACAGGATGGCTCTCCGAAACGCCTTCTTACGGATAGAGCCCCTGCCTTCACTTCGCCAAAATTTAGTAGTTTCCTACTTAACAGAAACATCCACCCATTACTCACAACTAGCAATAATCCACAAGCCAACGGTCTATGTGAACGCCTGAACGCCACCCTCACGGGAAAACTTAGGCTATTACATTTAGAGAATCCTAAGATCGCATGGACCAAGCTGGTCAAACGAGTTACAATTATATATAACAACACCCCACACTCTACCACCGGTTTTCCGCCCATCTACCTGATGTTTGGAGTCCTGCCCCCAGAAATCTCTAACCACAGCACACCTTACCCAGATATCGACAGAGCTAGGAAGATCGCACACACACGAACACAAAATAAACACATACAAGACAAAAACATTTATGACCAACGACACAAACAACCACATTTCGAAATAGGTGATCTAGTGTTAGTTAAATTATATCACCACCCCAACACAGGGAAACTCGCTCCGTATTTCACAGGACCCCACACCATATTAGAGATTATCTCACCAAATGTGGTCCGTATCGATAGACCCAATCAGCCTCTCCAAAGAGATACTGATACGATCCACGTCAACAAGCTTAAACTATACACAGAAAAAGTCCGCTATATATCCCCGCCCGCCATTAGAATACATCATGTAAGACACAAGCCCGATTACACGTTCCCGTTTAAACATTTCACACCCGAATTATTTCCAGCAGAGCCGTTGAGATTCAAACCAACAAACAGCGAGCCTTTCAAGCATTTAGATCCTACCATTTTTTCCAAAAAACGATTTACGCCATTCTCCCACGATAACAAGAAGTGCGACATAGAACAGCCACAATTAATAAAAGCCCAAATAGATATCCCAGAGCCACAATATATAGCACAAACATGGGAGAAGATGTGTCGATACCCCATTTTTCACCTGATCTCTGTCATTTGTCTGCTATTCCTACCCTATGGACTCGTCCCATTTTCATCCATCGTTCACATGCTAATTTATACCCTATCTTCTCATAGAATTTTCCAGCTGCAAGAGGCAGTCTTCCATATAGGAAATTCCGTCTTAAATTCAATCGTCCATATAGGAAATTCCGTCTTAAATTCAACCTTCCATATAGGCAATACCATTTTTGAATTACTAAACCTGGTATGGAATATGCTAGAAGAGCTCGTCACACATCTGAAGGGAGAAGCCCCAATTCAATTAGAGCAGTACAGAAACTATTAGAAAAGTTCAATTAAAAGAACAATTAGGCGTGTGCAAAATTCAATTAGGAGGTAGGAAGTGAGATGGGGAACACTTCCCCGCACGACAATAAAACGTCCGCCATTTGCAAATAGAGGGTGGATAGATTTAGAAAAGGATCGCTTCCCCGCACGACAAAGACGTCCGCCATTACTCAAATTACTTGCAAATAGAGGGTGGGTAGATTTAGACTGGACCTTGTTTTCTCCACACATCCCCCCTGCTTCCGGTTTCTAATTACCGTGGGGCCCCCTCGACCAACAGCTAAATTGAGGTCAGCGCACTGTGGACGATCTCTAAGTGTCGTCCAGTTTGGATTCCAGTTCGAGCTACATATCGACTTTTACAAAAAACACAATTCAATTACATTCTCACAAAAGACTTAAGACGTTACCGACGCCTCCAAATGAGTTCACATTTCTATTCTTTTATTCTTTACAGACTTCCAAAAAACGTCACATTCAACCCACATTACACACAGACGTTAGATTTGAAAAAAAAACACGCAGATCTCAAGGTCAAATATGAACAAAAACACGCACATTTGCCACTTAAAATGATAGGAAAAATTTAGGTAACTAAGCTTTCGAGCTTGCGTTTTCTTCCGAAGGGATTAAACAACCTTTTAGAAGGATCGAGGACTCTCCTCGGATCCTGTATTCAAAGTTCTGATTTAGGTACCGACACCCGATATAATAAAGTGGATATTGGGCGAGCACATCTTAAGTGCCCTAGGGAATTGCATAAAAATCCTTAGAACGCATTAAGGCTCGAGACACATTAACATACGACATTCGGCATTGAGATCTCAAAATACAACACAACACAAGACAAAGGCACACGAAAGGTTAATTAGATTCCCATATCTCCTGTATACATAATATTAATTCGCACAATTGGGACAGATCACGTTTCTACCCAAGTGTCGCACAGAAAAGACAAAAAACTACGGGGTATAATTAATTGATTGCGAGAACTAGATTGTGGCATGTAATTACAAAGCGAGTTAACGAACCTCGCTATACACATTTTTTATACATCATTCATTTACATTATTTTCTTATTTTAAAATCAAAATACTTAATCCAATTTATCATTTTTCTAATTCAATTTCTTATCACTTATTTTAGAAATTATTTACCATTTTATTTACCACCTCTTTTATTTTGTCATAGCTCCATTTTTATCAACGAAAACTCGTTGGTTTTCGGTTAAAATTAGACATTATGTTATATTTTAATTTACAAAAACCTTTTTCATATTTTTTACCATGCAACCAAGCATTTTTCTTTGATTTCGTTCAACTTTTATTTTATTTTGATTTCTCAAAAGCCCTTATAGAATTCCCTCGATTTTCTTGCCAATTTCGAGTAGAATATAATTAGGCAATTCTTTTTTTTTCCACCATGCAACAAAGCATTTTCTTTTTTTTTCTTACCACGCAACAAGGCATTTTTCTTTTTTTTTTTTGCAACCAAGCCTTCACTTTGATTTCGTTCAACTTTTATTTTATTTTTATTTTGATTTCTCAAAAGACCTAATGAAACTCCCTCGATTTCCATTCCCAATCTCGAGTAGAATAGTAATTAGGCAATTCCATTTTTTTTTCACCATGCAACAAGACATTTCTTTTTTTTTTCTTCACCATGCAACAACGCATTTTTCTTTTTTTTTTTCCACCATGCAACCAAGCATTCACTTTAATTTTTGTTCAACTTTTATATTATTTTGATTTCTCAAAGACCTAATAAAACTCCCTCGACTTCCATTCCCAATTTCGAGCAGAATATAGTTAGGCATTTCTCTTTTCCCACTATGTACCATAGTATTCATTTTTATGTCTTACCATTACAATTTTTGATTTCTATTAATTATACGCAAGCTATATATCATTAATACCATTATCTTTTATCTTTTACTAGCCGAATGACCCGGGCAACGCCCGGGTTTTACCCTATTAAATGTACCCTGTTTCGCCCGTGGTCTCTGTTTTTTGGAATTTTTCCCGATATAGTTTTGTATCTGATATTCAAACATGATACAGCAAAATTTTTAAAATAGCCTATCGTCTTCCCAGTATTCTTTTACCTATGTATGGAAATTTTGGTTTGAATTAGTGAACTACTGCGAATTTGTAGACGAATGACCCGGGCAACGCCCGGGTTTACACGATTAAATGTATATTACATATGGAAGATGGACGTAGTTCCAGGAGGGCACCCGCGAGGTCACTCTGCCCCCGCGCAACTGTCCAACTGGGAGCGCCCCGCGCCGTCAAAATCGTCACGCGTTCTAGAGGGCGCTGCTCGTGAGCTCAACCGGCCGTCACCCGGGAGAACTTATTTACTCGGCGGGGGGGGGGGGGGGGGGCAGGGGGCAGGGCAGTCACGTGCTGCGCCGGCAGCCAATCGTCGCGCGCCACCGTCGCCCGCCTGAGTGTTCTAGAGGGCGCTGCTCGTGAGCTAAGTTGAATAATTTGAATATATAGTTTTAATAAATGATTTATATATATTTTAAAATAGCCTATCGTCATCCTCGTTATTTTTTACCTATGTATGGAAATTTTGGTTTGAATTAGTGAACTGCTGCGAATTTGTATAGGAGTCATACAGACAAACAAACCAACAAACAGACATACAAACATTCATTTATATATATATAGATATCGCTACCAATGCTTGTATATAACCTCTCTTTAACCAATTAATTTTCCCACAAAATTATTTTTTTTTCCCTTTACAGAACTCACTCAGGCTAAACCCCTTCGTGAATTCTTCGCATGTAGGGGGCGCATCTGTCATAATTTGTACATACCTGGATGCAAACCCGACCCAATATGTATGCAATGTATGTTTTAAAAGATTTAATAAAGACAAGGCTTAACAAAATCTGGGAGAGAAGGCCTACAAGAGGAAACAATCATTAGCAGGGTTCATTATCCCGGAACTCATAAAACTGAGTTCAAGAACCTAGCACTTCCTGGTCAAGTTAGGACAAGTCCAAAAGGACAAAGAATTAGCAAAGACCATTCAGAGAGCAGCTCATTAGCCACGAACCTATAGAGAGTTTACACGTCACGAACGGTCAGCCAATGAAAAACCAAAAGAGTTTTCTTCTTAAATCGGGAACACAGAATTGTCAGTTAGGAGCTCGGCACCATCGCAACAAGTTAGCCCCGGGACAGCACCAAGTCAGGACCTTGGAGCCATAGGAATCAGCTTGGAGCAATATCCCATCTCTTCAAATCTCAGATAAGTCAAATTCTCAATTATGGAATAGATAGTCGATAGCTAATTCCTCAATTTCCTTTCTCTCCCTAGATTGCTAGCCTTTTCCAACCCAATCAACCCTGTGTCTTTTCGTTATTTTCCCCTGTATGCAGAACTTTCCACTCAAACGACTGCGCCCAAACCAATCTCATCAATTATCAACCAATTTCAAAAGATTTTGCACTCGTGTTCCCACATATATATATATAAATGTGTTGTAAAAAGTGAGATTTCTGTTAATTTTGATTATCCTGAGGAATATTCTATGGTAATGCAATCGTGGTTAAAAATCTTGAAAGTATAATAAAAATAGTAAAGATTAGATATATATAGCTTTAATTGAGCTTATGGAATAATGTAAACATAATTTGAGAAAGGTATGCCTGACTTAAGGCGTAAGAATTTTAAAAAAATGAAAAACTTATTTACATAATGTACAAAAGTTTGAGCCGGCCATCGGGAAACAACAACAATGAGTTTTTATAGGGGAAGAATGTCCTCTGGCGGTCGATTCAACAGAGTATTTGAATCTATGAAATATAATTTTAAATAATATAATATTTTAATATAACATATATATATATATATATATATATATATATATATATATACACTCGTTATTACCGAAAGTGTTCCTAAATGAACGTTTTCAGTATTTTTTAATTTAATTTTTTTGAAAAATTTTCTTTTTTTTTTCGAATTATGTTACATGTATTTTCTTGTATTGAGTTTCAACCACTTCAAAGGTGGCTCTGCCATTCACCCTTGCCGTTCACTTTAGGTATGTTTCGCTGAAAGGCCTTCAAGCATCAAAAACCTTTCCATAACAGAAAGTCATTTTTTCACACGGTAATGAATGCATTTTCCTCGTTAAGAAATTTTATATCACAGAATATCGCATAAACTTATTACATAAACATATAAGAAGGCCGATAGAAAACAACAAAGAAAATATCATGAGAAAATATAAGAATTATTGGGTTAATCAAGGCTTTAAGTTATTATTGAGCTCAAAGGCTACTTTTTAAATTCACGATCATATTTTATAAATTCAAATCTTTCAGGTAATTCACTGAAAGTTCCTTTTTATGAATATTTATCATTAAATTACACTATACACAGAGAGAGTCAATCCAACTGCTATTGGGAGTAATTGAAATCAGGTTTCATCCATTTGTGTGTTAGGGAGTTTTAAAATATAATATAATAATTGTTATTAAAAGAGAGCAACCATAGAAAGAGTTCTTTAATTGGAAAGGTGCATATTGGTAAATGAATTATGCCTTTTCAAATAATATATTTTAATAAATATATAAAAGGTATTAATCATGTAAATTAATTTTCTTCATTATTATATTCCTGAGCATTCTACCTCCGGGATTTTAAAAATATATTATGACTTTAAATGTAAAAATTCGCAATATTATATTTAAACATTTACTCCATCATCTTAACTAGACAGTTCTATCATAAATCTCCTGTTCATCTTATCCCTTGGCACACTTCAGAAGAGTAATATTACCTGTTGTAATTTTTCAAAATACAAGTATAATATTTTGAGAAAAATTCGAAAGCTCAAAATGAGGCAAATATTAAAAAGGTTATTTCACTGGTATTTATTACATTTCATTTTGTCCTCTGCAGTCAATTCAAAAAGTCTGGTTCTTCCGAAATTCAATTCAACGCAAATCCCATCCACCAAAGGACGGTTCTTCATATCAAAGAACCATTCAAAGCGGCAGCAAATCAAGGGGTTATCAGCGCATGAACAACATTTTAACATATATTTTTTTTAAATATTGAATAACTAGTTTAAACAGAATATTTATATATATATATTATATAATATATATATTATATATTTATATATTTACGAGGTCATGGAACTCTTGGCTGATGTAACCTCCCCCCTGATTACATCAGGAAGGGCTACGACCTGCCTGACCCCGTGGAAGCTATAAAAGGAAACTCCCATATTTAAGTAGCTAATATGTTTTGTTCCGTCAGCGAGAGCCTTGGTCCAGGTCACATCGATCGCTAGGTAATCCTTTTCGGCCTGAATCCTCCTCTTTCCATTCCTTATTGACGACAGCCGTTTCTTCTGTGGAATATTTGTTTGCTTATTTCAACTTTTGTCAAGCTGTGTCACCTTCCCCACGACTGCACGATAGCGGTGTTATCGAGGTTCATCTAGTATCAGATAACACTGGTCTAAGAGGTCCCAAGATATCAGATATATATATATATATCTTTCACACACGTTCATTTATATTTTAGATTTCACACTATTTATATACCACTTTATTATATTATAATTTTATAGAAAGACTGTAAATACTATACTTGTCGGTTTCGAGAGTGATGGGTTGTATAGTAGCAAAAGATTCTGAGTTTAAAGCCGAAAGAAACAGTTCAAAATTTAGCTTCACTAGATAATATATGCGATCTGTCTCTCCATTTGAATATATTGGACATTAGAAGGTATATATTTGTTTTCATATTACTAGAGATTATATGATTGATGAATATTGGGGACTAATGTATTATGAATACATTCTATTTAGGTTATTTAAAATACATACGTCTCAAAAATATCGCTCTGGGTTCTCTGTTGACCATTGGACTTATATCGTGAATAAGTCTGGGGTCTATGTTCAGGATATCGTTGTTTATCAAATAGAGCTCTTTGAAATTCTTGCACGCTTCTAGGTATTAATCTCATCTTGTTGTTGCTGCGCACAACCCAAATTCATAGTAAAAAAATGTCTTTATTATAATGTATTAAAACATACATTATATCAATATGATTCAAAAAGGGTTTGTATAAAGTTATATATCAAATATATATATACAACCTTTAAAAAGATAATATCTTTCTGCATATATAAACCTCTGACAGTTCTTTATTATGTTCAAAATACAAAAATCTAAGTTTTCATATAAAAGAACAAAAGGTTCAAATAAATTTATATAATCTTTTCCTTTCCATTATATCCATCTCCAAAATTTATAAATGGATTTTTTATGTGTAACAATTCAAAGATGCATCCAAACATTTTTCAGAAAGGTTCCTTTGATAGGTATTATATATCTCTGAAGAACCAAATTACCATTAATATTATCCATTTTAAGGAAGTTACCTTTTTTATATCTTTTAACTTTTAGAAGATACGCTTACCTACATTTATTTCGTGACTGAATAAATCTCACCACTGAATATTCATCTTTGAAGTTCCATTGAAAAAAATAATAACCGTTTCTAGGAATTTCTCTAAAACGCTTGATCAAGCGAAAAGAAGTTTAAAGCTCTACTTTATAAAGTTTCTTGCGTACTTATTTTTAAATATCTTTTTATACGTGTGGTACATTTTTTTACAAAAGTATTGAGTATTGAGAGAGAAATTTATTTTACTAACTAAGTTATGGTAAGTGCACACAATGCAATTAAAAAACTTTTTAAATTAGAGTTAGTGTATGTAAATAATGGCTTTCGCATTTTTATTAATATTTGTATTGGCTTTGTTTTTTAATCTCTTAAAAAAATCGTTTAAAATGCAGTCGCAGTTATTAGCAAACACCTTGTTTAGAGGAAGTGCTCTTAAATTATTATTGATTTTGAATTATATTATATTATATATATATATATATATATGGTGATTTAAGCCAACAGCCCCATATTGTATATAACTTATAACAAGATTTTAATGTTGTATAATAGAAACACATCTGTAAATGATTATACGCATTATTGACATGTGTCATTACATCATCATATGTATTGTACTTTGTACAAACTGAGGACAAATAAATAAAACTCTGTAATAGATTAAAAGTTGAGCTAAGGAGATGGAAGTGATAAAACAACAAGGTCTAAAGATAGATTGGAAGCTGTCAGGACGGCGCCAGTAGAATGTCACCAGACGACCCCCTCTCACATCTGGTGACATGCAAAACCCCCTTTCTCAGAAACGGTATATAAAGCCCCGTCCTAGCTAAAAATACAGTTAGTTCAGCATCTGCGCGAGCCCACGTCGGTTGTACCTCAGGTCTATCTCATCCATCGTGTAGACCAGTAAGAAATCTTCTATCTCTCCATCTTTCGCTCCTAGCTCAACTTGTATCTGTTCACGGAACTTTCTTAGTGCAACTGTGTCTTCGTTTTTGTGTATGGACATTCCCAAGCTTTCCACTCTGCCTCGACCACGACTGCCTGTACTTTGTGAGAACTGTAAAAGGTCCTCCAAGGTGCAGAGAGGTACTGGAAAACTGCCCATCCTGACTGTTCCTCTCGGTCAACGCAGTATAGCGAGAGTCAACACTTCATCATCACAAAGTTAGTCGACAGGATTCTACAAGAGTCAACAGTAACTCAACTCATTACAGATAGCCGGCAGGATGACCAAAACGAAGGATGAAACAACGAAGAGGTAAGAAGACTGTTCAGATAGGAAGCGAGAAAGAGCAAAGATGGAGGAACAAACCCGCCAGTCCAACGAAACAACCAAGCAATCTCTCCCCAACAAGAGACGACATTTGAAGAGGAGGAAACGCCGTCCCAAGGGACCTCCGCAGACCCACTAACAGATCGCCAACGCCGGGAGCAAGCTGACCACCCCCAACGACACAGTTGAAAATCACGCAAGTCATGGAAATCGAGGAGCAGAATGATGCAAACCCGGTGAGAAGTTCTCCACCTTCGACCTGACATCGTCGAGACAATGCTCAAGACAACAAGCCACAAACAACTTTCCAGAAGTTACAAGCTTCTACAAGCTTTACATGGAGCGACTTCCACGTCAGCAGGACAACTAAAGACCAGGCTTCCTGATTGAACAATCATCACACAATTGTAAGTTTTTTAAAAAAACCTACCTTAACTTTATCCTCACATTCACAACTTGATTCAACATAAATGTTGCATCTATATTTTCACTTTAAGCATTTAAAATCAATTTTCACCTTTTTTATATCATTTTTTAAATCAATTTTTAAAATTATTACACTCTCATTTATCAAATTTACTTTAATTTTTAATCATATTATAAATTTCAAGTTATTACTCTCAATTTTACCTTTAAAAAAAATTCGCCCATCACGCATTTTTACCAATTTACTAATTTTACATGTCTTTCCAAAATTTACCTAAAATGGTACTATCCAAATCTACAACTTAAAAATAAATCATTATTTTTATATTAAAAAATATCTCATATCATAATTCTAAACTTATTTTTGTTTTCTCTTAAGATTTTATCTTTATATCAAAACACCCATTTCTTAATCAAATACTTAAAAAATTTAAAAATCATTGTCATATTCACCATTTACACTATATGCCCCAATTCAAATTATTCTTGTCACTATCACGACATTGCCCTTTTAAAAGGATCATTTTAACTACCATAATCAACGATTTAAAAATTATATTCAAATTTTAAATATAAATTAACATATAGGTGAAACGTATATTTTTTAATTTCAGAAATATTTTGTGATTTCTCTACTGACAGACAATATCCTCAAAAACACCACTAGGAAAAACAACTATCTTTCCCAAAACAAGTTAAAAATCCAACATAGTCACACTCCCTCGTCCATTCCTTTTGAAATGCCTATTTAATCATCAACAAATCTCTCAACAAACGTTACAACACCTTCACATCATTATCTTCAATTAGCAACAATTATTAGTGCGCGGTTTAAAAAACAAATTCAATTTCGAGCCACACAAGCTCCATAACGTCGCCCCACTAAACGCTAAAAAAATTTCACATTAACGTGCCAAATCCACTAACAGTTAAATATTATCGATGTGTTTCATACAACCACCACCCATGACTTTATTAAATTTGTTATTTATGGTGAAACAGGTTGGATTTTGTACCAAACTATGACTTCACGTGACACCTTTCCTTTCAATTCACTTCACAAGTGTCACAAGGCAACACAACAAATTTTTCTCACTTTTCAGGCCAAAGACTCCTTCATGCCTGTGACATCTAACCCCAAAGCGTGTCCACGTCGAAAGTCTCACTTTCACCACGCATCTAAACCTGACAACATCGAATAACATTTTTACTAAGTTTAAACTAACTTCGAAACACAACAACTAAGAACACCGAGAAAATCATATCTTTCAATTATAAAAGAAAATTTCAAACCTCAACAGAAGAGAGAAAAAAATCTGTTTTAAGTGAACGATAAAAATAACAAACATCCCCCATGATTGACCACCCACGACGATACCGAGGAAGACAGAAAGTGACGCCCTTTATGACGTCACTCCCCAAGTCACTGCTATCTTTGGACATCTCCTATCTCCCCCCTCAAGGCAGATCTTCATGATCGCCATTTTTTAAGCACATTTTTCACACTAATCATCATCAGGGGTTCGGTGGAAGGCTGGTTAAACCGTTTGGTTTTCGACCACTACGACCCGGGTTCGATTCCCGCATTGGACAATTTTTTCTTTAAAAAAAAAAAAATTGCTCCAATGGCCCCCGATTCTTGCAATAGTCCAACCCCACCAGCGAGTGTAAGTAACCAAACGGGGCTCTGGCACATTTTGTAAGTGCAAAGTCGAACTGCTTCTCACATGTGTAGACATGTGGTGCGTTTACAGTAAAAGCAGTCGCTAACTACCCACCATGATTATCATGGCCTGTATCACGTGTACTAGGGATAAGCAAAAAAAAAAAAAAGATTTTCTCACAAATCTCACCAACGCCTTAATCACAACACAACATACATTAAACATTTTACATGTTAATTGATATCACCAATTAAAACAATTTGGTTAAGTCTTATATAGACTTTATAACGCGAAAGAGAAATCATTCTCTAAATACCAGCATTTTGGACAAATGAAAATGTCATTACACTTATTCCCAATTTCAGAGGGTCTAAAACACCGATGTTTACCAATGGGATATGATCTAGTTACACACAACAGTTGTAACTTTTCTTCAAAAGAGACAATTTTTGTTCAATTTTCCAGTATCCAACATTTATCCAATCATTAATGACCTTTAATTATATTCTAAATTTTTGTATAAAATCGCGCGAAACGCGTTCAAGGATGGATTTTCTTGATTTATCAAGAAATTGATTGGCCAAATATCAGGGAACAGGCTAACTCAATAATTAGTTGATATCTGTTTCACCAGATGGCGCTCTGTCTTCTGTAAAGCACATGTGCTTCTGCTCAGGATATGCCTTCTTTGTTTATAATATCAACACCTGACCTTTTTTTAAAATTTTCTATTGTTTTTAGGCTATAAATTGGGAACAGCCTCCTTCGATCGTAACCCATTGAAAATATATTCTGGCAATGGCCTTGCATTAGGCTATTATATTTAATTGATAAAGTGAATAACTGAATCGCAAATCTGAATTGTTATATTTTATTATCTTTTGAAAATATAGAAATAAATCAATGATGAAATCACTTAAGACTTCAGAAACATTTTTTCCTTGACATTCTTGAATATTTTTTGTACTTTTTATAACTCCATCTGTATTCTTCCATCATGTGTGTATCCCATCTTCCTTGATAACGGTTCTCCATTGTTTTAAAATCTTCTTTAATCATTTTAATCTTTATTTATTCACCTCATTCCTCACAGATATATCTTAAAATTTCAAGAGAACACTCAAAATGGCGTTGTGATTAGTGTATCTCAATTCTCATGATACCTTTAATAGATATGAAACTAGCAAGCAACTCGTTCACCAGTTCAAAATGTTTTCAGCTTTGCGTTTTCGCAGAAATGTTCAGTAGCTACAACAAATTGAGTCCAGGCTTTTCTCTCAGCCACATTCATCGAATTTATGAAAGAAGGTTCTTAATAAGATGTCTGATATGTAGGACAACAAAAATATCTGCGCAAATTTTTCCATACTCAAATAGAAGATTTCCCTTCTTATATATGTAAATAATAATTCGTTCTTATAACTAATGAAATTCCAGAAGACAAAAGACTTAAAAAATATATAGTGATTACACTTAGAAAGTTTAATCATCTCATATGTAAAATTTCTATAGAAAGACACCTGGACACGTCCAAAAGTGCATCGGATATTGTGATGATGGTCACCCTTGCTGGATGGCGTTTTCTACCTCACAGTCTATATCTGTCACCATTTTCTGACTGTACAGGACCCTCTTGATTTTTCCGCTTTTGAGAAAACTGCCAATGAAATAGACTCCTCCTTTCAATTTTTAAGGAAAGTGCCACATGGGTGACGGAAAGGCGATGGGTAGCGTTACAGATGATTCTCGATCCTGTTTTATTAATGACAGTTACCAAGAAAGAATTTGATGCGGTCTTGTTGGCAGATTGCTCTTCTGCAAATATCAAGAAATGCGCACAAAGAGCATATTATTTATTTAAAATTTTATCTATTGATTCTTTCCGCTCAAAACCTATATCTATAGTTCATTTAAAATAGTATCCAAGAGGTCGAATTCAGTATCAGTTTGAAAGGAAAACTAAAAATTAAAATTACAGCGGTATGGTAGTTTAAACTGGCGAAACAGCTAGGAGGCTTAGCCACTGATGAGCTCGCCCTCATATCAATTTATAATGGCAGAAAGGGCGGCATAGATTTGTTTAATTTAAAAATAAACATAAGCATAAAAAATATATATTTCTTATATTTTCATTGTTGAAACACATTAATATGTTTTTATTTTACAATGCACTAGCGCGCTATCTGTTATCAAATTACAAAACTATTCTAGATGGAAATTTTGCCGGGAGGAAAATGATCTAAAGAGACAAGGGTCGCCTCTCCCGTCAAAATAGACGTCTAAAACAGACGCCATCTATTGACCGTCGCCGCAACTAGCGGCCTCGGGTCGGTGACAAAGCCACAACACCAGCTTTGGCAAACTGAAAAGCGTCCACCTGGAGACCATGGTTTCGGGCTGATGGCCCTCGTCAGTCCAGGGCGGATTTTATTCCATGAGATCCACACGGGATCTAATGGAATCTTGACAATCTGCCAAAGAGGTGTTTTGCTGGCAGAGTGGCTGGGCCATATCTATGGCCAAAATATAGATGGAAATTTTGCCGGGAGGAAAATGATCTAAAGAGACAAGGGTCGCCTCTCCCGTCAAAATAGACGTCTAAAACAGACGCCATCTATTGACCGTCGCCGCAACTAGCGGCCTCGGGTCGGTGACAAAGCCACAACACCAGCTTTGGCAAACTGAAAAGCGTCCACCTGGAGACCATGGTTTCGGGCTGATGGCCCTCGTCAGTCCAGGGCGGACTTTATTCCATGAGATCCACACGGGATCTAATGGAATCTTGACAATCTGCCAAAGAGGTGTTTTGCTGGCAGAGTGGCTGGGCCATATCTATGGCCAAAATATAGATGGAAATTCTGCCGGGAGGAAAATGATCTAAAGAGACAAGGGTCGCCTCTCCCGTCAAAATAGACGTCTAAAACAGACGGCGTCTGAAAGACGGCGTCTAAAATAGATGGCGTCTGTTTTAGGCGTCTATTTTGACGGGAGAGGCGACCCTTGTCTCTTTAGATCATTTTCCTCCCGGCAAAATTTCCATCTATATTTTGGCCATAGATATGGCCCAGCCACTCTGCCAGCAAAACACCTCTTTGGCAGATTGTCAAGATTCCATTAGATCCCGTGTGGATCTCATGGAATAAAGTCCGCCCTGGACTGAGGAGGGCCATCAGCCCGAAACCATGGTCTCCAGGTGGACGCTTTTCAGTTTGCCAAAGCTGGTGTTGTGGCTTTGTCACCGACCCGAGGCCGCTAGTTGCGGCGACGGTCAATAGATGGCGTCTGTTTTAGACGTCTATTTTGACGGGAGAGGCGACCCTTGTCTCTTTAAAACTATTCTAGACGCTTAATATTCTTTTTAAAATAAAACAATTTCTACTGCCCTTACTGCAATGGAAAAATTAAAGGAAGGGTCTGGCTCATCAGTGGTGAACCCTCCCAGCGGTTTCGCCAGTTTAATCTACCATACCGCTGTTATATTACATTTTTGGAACTTCCTTTTATAGTGATACTGATGCTTGACTCTTCGAATGGGTACTTTAGATTAACTATGGACATAAGCGTTTAGGACAGCAGAATTACATATAATTATAAATATATAATATGCTTCGAGCAATCGCTCTTCCGCATATATCAAATTGTGTCTTTCATTCAAACATTTATTTTACAATGCACTAGCGCGCCATCTGTTATCAAATTACAAAACTATTCTAGACGCGTAATACTCTTTTTAAAATAAAACAATTTCTACTGCCCTTACTGCAATGGAAAAATTAAAAGGAGGGCCTGGCTCATCAGTGGTGAACCCTCCCAGCACATTAATATGTTGTAATAACTTGAAAAAAGTTGGCGTTTAGCCAACTAGAATATCGGTTAAATAAATATAATTTTTATCCAAAATATAAATGTTTTGGTGCGTTCTTTCCGCGAACACGCGTCACCACGTCGAACCACTCGCTTAGAGATATTGGTGCTGCCACACGGGATAGGACTGGTCGGACGCTGGAATGCCCTCTGTCAGCGTCTCATGTAGCACTTCATGTGGGAGGAAAGTTGAAGGCCCATGGCGCACTTACTTCTGTAAAAGCCCTCGAGACTATTTTGTCCCGCCAATTTGATGGCGAAGAACTTTGCATATGACGAATTGTTGGTGTCGGGGTACAAGTCTATGAGGTTTTGTCTGGCTTGCATGTAAGACAGCATATATGAACAGAGTTAGGGCGCCTTTCTTCAGGAATCGCGACCGACTTGCGAGCCTTTCTGAGTGTGTTAGGAGCGCCTGGTACTACTTTCTATCATAGACCTGAAAGAAGGTAGTGGCTGAGTATTTACCTTCGTAAAGTTTGTAGAATATCTCAGCTTTATCCACTCTCTGTGGACCACTCCTCAGGTTGGTGAGGATGGCAAACAGCTGGACGAGCGCCCCGGCTAGGCGGCCCTCTCCGTTCACGTCCCCCGGTGTAGTGTGTCGGTCAGAGAGTCGTTCTATTTTATTCTACCAGTAGATTGGTAAGTCTTTCATCTTCGGGTTACTTCCCCTTTAATACTTATCCAGCATACTTTTCCCTGTGGTGTTGGTGAAAGCGAAAGTGCTGTCAACTAGACGTTTGGGATGGATTGTAATGATTTTTCAGTCGTTATCAAAGAAATGAAGGCACAAGATAGATCGATCAAGGGAACCGATGCATACAGAGAACACAGGGGGAGAGTGAGCTCATGTCCCGCGATATACGCTGGAGCCAGGAAATATATCTAGTATGGATGAGGCTCGGAGACCCTACTATCGCTTCCCCAGTCGGGTTGGGTCATGTGACCTATATTGAGGTTTGGATTGGTCACTCATTACGTCATGGAAGTTGAAGAATCGCCTTGATTGGTCCTAATGATTGGAAACCATCTTTGATGGTTAGGGAGAAAATATGAGGATGGAGCATGGCCCTAATAAATTTGTCTTTAGCGAATACAACCCCGGGGATCATTGTCTTTGTGTTCTCTGAAATAGGAGTCTTTGACCTGGCGCTAATGATGCGAGATTGGCAATCGTTTTCTTAATTCTAGACCTAACTGCTCTCTCTATCGTTTTTTAACATCTATAATCGTGTTGGCTCCTTTTTCTCTGTCTGTCTGGCATGAAGTCCATATTTTATTTGGCTCTTGACATGGTACATTATACAGTAGATCATATGTAGTTTGGTACAGTGTTTAAGGTGGTGGGATATATGCAGGGAAATGGCAGAATGACTGGCTTTTTATATTGTAATATATGAAGCCAAAATTATCGCAGTATACATTTGATCAAACTATTAGTTATAGACAAGAGTCAGAGTTCACAATCCTAAATACAAAATAATTACATGCGCATAGGATCATGGTTACCTCAGTTCAGATGTGGCACCCAGGAATATGAGGATGGACTATGAGTAATCCTAGAATCGCGGTTCAATCTGGCAGCATGGCGACTATTTTCTGCTACTGTTCTCAGGATATTCTGCCTATCTTGGGCTAATTAATAACCTAACTTAAATGCTATAATAGTAACTTATATGGGGCAATATTTTCTAATATTTTCGACATTTTCTATGCAGCCCTTCCATTTCCAAGTAAATTGTATTTACCTTATTTCAAAATGTATTTGACTTGATGGAGGTTTATTCTTATATGTATTAAAAACTAACAGTTTTTCTGCCAGTTATATCTCTAGGGCCCTTTAAAATCAGACTAAATTTCTTATATACCCTGAAATTGGTATAGAATTCAGGGTTGTTTGAAATATTTATGGAATTAATACTTTAATTGCGAATTTGCAAATATTCTAAACATGATGAAATAATTAGAAAGCTTTCTCTAAAATTCTCATCAAAATCACCTTTGACGAAAACACCAATATATTAAAAGAAACATATTAGCGTTACTTTAGTTTCAAAATTACTGATGTTTACAGATGTAGTCGCTTTACCAATGAAGAAAGATATAGATATATTGCTGACAAATTTATTTTATTCACATAGATTCATTTTTCAGCACTAGTAATAACGTTTTCCGCTATCGATATGTTCTGTTTTAGAAATCCTAGAAAGATTTGATGTGTGAAATATAGGCCTATAATTTTGTTCGACTCTTAATTTATTTTTCCGTTTTTGAATATATTTATAATTATAGAACCTTTTGATTCATCTGTAAACAATCCCCTTTCACTGAATTTAATTTTTTGAATAATCAATGTGAAACTGGGGTTCGAATTTACTCTATCATGTTAATCATATTGTGTTGACTTTTCTTTTGTTGATTTTTAATGATATTTTGGTGTTTATTAATCTCTCTTTATGGTTCAGCCTGAAAAATATATTTAATAATTGAGACTCACATATAAATATGTAGATGGAAAATTTGCCGGGAGGAAATTAATCCATGGAAGCAATGGGCACTTCTCCCGTCAAAATAAACGTCAGCATCTGACGCCATCTATTGACCGTCGCCGCAACTAGCGGCCTCGGGTCGGTGACAAAGCCACAACACCAACTTTGACAAACTGATAAGCGTCCACCTAGAGACCATGGTATCGGGCTAATTGCCCTCGTAAGTCTAGGGCGGACTTTATTCCATGATATCCACACGGGATCTAATGGAATCCTCACAATCTACCAAAGAGGTGTTTTGCTGGCAATGTGGCTGGGCCAAATATATGGCTAGAACATAGATGGAAAAGCCACATTGCCAGCAAAAAACCTCTTTTGTAGATTGTGAGGATTCCGTTAGATCCCGTGTGGATCTCATGGAATAAAGCCCGCCCTAGACTGACGAGGGCCATTGGTCCGAAACCATGGTCTCTAGGTGGACGCTTATCAGTTTGCCAAAGTTGGTGTTGTGACTTTATCACCGACCCGAAGCCGCTAGTTGCGGTGACGGTCAATAGATGGCGTCAGATTCTGAAGTTTATTTTGACGGGAGAAGTGCCCATTGCTTCCATATAAATATGTATATTTTAAAATGTGATAAATAGTATCGTAATCTCATATTTTTTTCACACATTGTAAACAAACCATTTAACATATTTAAGGGAATAAAAGTATATTTTTATTGAAAAAAAGATTGCCTCAATTCCTAAATAGTATTAGAGAGATAATTTGATATTTTGGAAATAATATTATAAATAGTTAGATAAGACTTAGAGCTCCAAGAAGCGGCCTGGTAGATAACATTGGCAAAACCGCTGAGAGAGTTCACCACTGATGAGTCAAGTCCTCCTAATATAATTTCATAGAAGTAAGGACAGTAAAGTTTGTTTTATATCTAAAAATATACCTTTGTACTTTTATGATTCCAATTCTTATAGTTAAATATGCGATATGATAAAATATGTATTTATGACTTGATTTTTAAACCAATGAACATACCTATACCCAGGAAAGACTATCCAACAAATTTATTCAAGGGTTATATTACATCTTTCTATGTAGCTTCCATTTAATTGGTCAACCATGACATTCTGGAGAGACGGATCGGTACAATTTCCAAACACAGTAGGTCGTGGATCAAGGTCAAAGAACCACTTAAAGCGGCAGCACTCCAGATGATTGTCTGCACATTCAATAAAATAAAATATTTATATCTGAAACATTGTGATATATTTTCATTATATTATAAAAGTGTATTTGGAGAAAATTATAAGAATTATTTATATTGGAAATTGAATAAATTAATTGGATTCAAGTTCTATCAATTTTATATCCACAAAGATATACTTACACATAATTCGCCAAAGCCTTTTCTAATAATCTTTTCATATAACTAACATACACACACACACACACACACACACTTGCATACTAATTCTGTACATATTCAAAATATCTTTCTTTCTTTTCTTTCAAAAGTTTTGTTTATCTTTAAAGTGCAAGTGTCCCTAGGGGACCTAGCGCTCTAAGTCTAAATAAAGAATAACGAAATTTTATTATAGATCAATATCTTCACGCAAATTTTTCACTGATATTTTAGCCAAGGATTTGGTCTAAACCACTCTTTGGCAGATTTTGAAGACTCCATTAGATCCCTTGTGGGTCTCATTGACTAATGTTTGTCCTTGGCTAAAGGGAGCCATTAAACTGAAACCATGATCACCGAGTTGGTGCTTTTAAATATGCCAAAGCTGGTTTAATGGCTTAGTCACCGACCCAAGTCCGCTAGTTTTCCACGGCATTCATTAGATGATGTCTAAATTTGACGGAAGAGGTGACCTTTTATATTTTATGTACATATATTAAAAAGGTAAACATTGAATTCTAAAATATTTAAATGTCCAATATTTCGATGTGAATATAAATATCTAGTCATACTTTATACATAATATATATTTTTTTAAATAATAAGAATAACATTTTAATTGAACAAGAATTAAAAACAATATTATCAATTATCCGAATTATTTGAGAATTTGTAATAATTTTTCAATATTATATATTTATATTTATATAAATTGAATAATAAAAAGACCCATTTCTCCAAACAACCCAATAATCAACGGAGGAGTATTTTAAAATCCGTAATATCGAGAAAGCACAATAGCATCAACAGGAGAAGAATAAACTTTTCAGAAATTTATAATATACTATTTACTGAGCCCATCCCATAGCCCCAAAATGTAAAGTCCTCTCTGAGTAACAATAGTGACACCAGATGTATGTCCTTTTACCTTAATTATGGCCTAATAGCTAAGTTTTGCTTCCATAGTTATATTTCAGACCTCCATATTTATTTATTCTTCTATTTGATATTCAAACACAAGGTATTAAGACCAAATCCAAATAAATAAATGGTGTGTGACGTTTCGGTAACAGCGTTGTTACCATATTCAGACAATAGTACTGAATGAGAAATTTTACACAGCATGTTCTAAATAGTTACTGTTATCAAGTGTGTAAACAATATACCAGATAAGAAGAATATAGTTTTAAGAGAAAAATAGGAAATTATTCACAGAATTAAAAGTGGAAAAATCCACTTGTTTATTATTTAGATATAATTAAAAGCATGTCTATAAATAATATTGATATTTCCTCTTTCTTCCATTCTCTTAATTGAAGCACATTTCTTTCGAATGTAAAAGACTTCTTAAAATTGTCTCTTGAATAATTTTCGAAGAATCAAGTATATTTGATTCTTTTAGGTTAAAATTATTATGACCTGTGACTTTTCTATGTTCTACAAGAGCAGAATTCTCAAATTTATCCTATTTTAGAGCATATTTATGGTTTTTCATTAACCTAAAAGAAACAAAGATTCTAGATTTTGATGAAAAATATTTTAAGAGACAATATAAAGAAGCCTTTTACATTCAATTTTTATATCTTCACCAGTTGCCCTGTTTTTCAAAATGAACTAGAGAGTTTCTGGTATATTCTGACAGTTATTTAACTTTAACGACTTCTAGTGTATGAATTTAAAAAACACGTTGACAACTAAGTGGAATAATAGCATGTATGGCTTTTAAAATATTTGAAAAATGAATATTTTTAATACTAAATACGCTTCATTATATCTGTTGTTTCAATATATTTGTGTAAATATCAATATATATGAAATTATATTCAAAAATATACAAATAAAATGGCTTGTGTAAGAGTAGGGGTAAATGGAAGATAAAATAACTGGGTAAAAAAAAAAAACCTCGGTCACCATTTGCAAGCCTTCACTCCCACTCTCCATGGGTTGTTCAACTTACTCAAAGCTGCTAAAAAGAATTGCGGTTAAAAAGGATGTGATGATCAAGGTACAGTCGCACCGAGGTAGACTCGACATCAGTTGTTCCTAGAGTGATCCTCAGACCTGTTTTTTTTTCTCCCCGACCTACTTCCCACAAGTTTTTGTTTGTGAATCCTGTCTCCTGTGTGTTCACACCACTCACCACAAAACTACCACGATTGCTTCACTCAAATCTTCATATATATGAGTTATATATATGATATTATTCCTCACTGTTTTCTCTCTTTTCTATACACTATTTCTTTACTAATTTTACATATATATAGGTATATATGCCATTTAAATATAATATATTTTTTGTATAAAAAGGGCATTGATTCTGTTAAATATGAGTAAAAACGTTGCATTTTGGTTCATCTCTCCAGTACAGAATGATAAAGTGGAAATGATTAATGCTTAGAAGAGACCGGTTTTTGGAAATTAAAACAATAGACAGCAATGTTTTCTAACTAAGGCCCACATCAGTTCATAACACATCTTATAATGTTACAAAAGCGGTCGGAAAATGAAATTTTATATATATGTCTAAATACTCAGAAAACATTTAAATTATTTGATAACACAAAGAATACTCACCATTTAGATATATTATTCTGGTAATATGTGTAGGGAGTTGTTCCGCACCAAAAATTTCGCATGGATCAATTGTATGGATAAAGTTTTGTTGCAAAAACAGACCATTGAGATTTCTGGCATTCCTGAATAAATGAGTCGGAAAGGTAGACAGCCTGTTGTGTCTGAACAAAAATTATAATTCACTACCGAATTAAAAACCATGTAGAGAAATTTTATTTATATTAATGTTCATATATGTGATAAAATAAGAGAGAAATAAAAAATAAAAGTTCAGGTTTTGATATTAAATATGAAGAAGGCATTTTCTAACCAGGAGCACATTCCCTTTTTAGATTGCAGTGCGACATATAGTGGAACAGAAATCAATTAAACATTATTTTGTCAACGTGGAGCATGCTGTACCACTGCGACCAAAATATTTTGGTCCCAGAGGCTTCTTGAGAAACCAAGAAATGGGTATTTAAGGCCAAACTTGCGTAAATTTGCGTAAGAAGCCAATGTTCTTCTGGTAAGGCTAATCTTTATTATTATTTTTTTTAATATCAACACCTGACCTACTTATTTTCAGTAATTCTATTATTTACACATGTTAAGCGTTTATGCGCAAGTTGGGTCTTAAATACTCATGTCTTGGTTTCTCTGGGAACAAAACATTTTTGGTCGCATTGGTACAACCTGCTTACACGCTGACGATGCCCAATAGCCGAAACGCGTTGGTGGATGGCTTTTCCTGAATAAACAAAAAAAATGGGCTGGCAAAGTATCAGAGAACAGTCTTAATCAAAGTTTAGTTGATTTCTGTTCCATTAGATGGCGTTCTGCCATCTAAAAAGCACATTTGGTCAGGATATTCCCTATTTATTTTTAATATTCATATATATGTTTTTTATTATTTATTTTATTTTTATCATTACATTATTATTTTTAATATTTTGACATATATATTTTAATAAAAGGTATATATTGGATTGAATGAAATATTTATTTACCAATATTTTATTTTATGAAAACATTTAAATATATATTAATATGAAAAAATAGTACAAAAAATGTGATATTGTACTGGGATAAGGTGATAAGGTTTTCTTAATATATTAATATATTATTAGCAGATATATATTGCTTATTTAAAATTACCCTCAACATGTCAACATGACATTAAGTTGACATTAAATACCATACTAAATTGAGAAATGTACTTGAGAAAAATGCATATTGTATCATTTTAATTTTTTCATAGAAGAAGTGCCTTAAATTTAAAATATGAAAAAGGTTAACGCGCTTTAAGCTTTCAGTATTAGTCAAAGTTTTGAAGTCGAAATTTTTCATTTTATGAAATTATTACCCTTTACGAATTCGTCTTTTAGCATCTTAACTCGTAATTTAAATGCATTTATTGAGATTATAACGATCGGCGCTAAAGGAGCCCATATTATGTCTATGATCTATTTCGGAATTAATATTTCTAAAATTTTGTCATTTATCACACTAAGTGTTTTATAGGAACATGGAATGTTTAGCGATGTTTAGTGGAATTAGAGGGCATGCTTTTTACTTGATCATTTCTCTAAATGTCGACACATGTTTTCAAATTACTCATCGAATACATTTGAAGTTTTTATCAGTTAATGTATATCAATTTCTAGGCCTTCAATATTCGAAACTACGCCATTCTCCGTCATGTTAAAATAAAATGACTAAAGCGGTGAGGGATTCCTTGAATAATAAATAATTGATAGCTCTCAAGCCTGTCTGTACTTCAACAGTTGCTTGAATTAAAGTCATAGAAAAAATGTATATGTACGATTTATAGCCTTGTACAGAAGCCTAAATAATATTCTGTACATGAATCGATAAATCAATTGAATGGCGTTATTGTTTTTCTATAAAATATTGTGAAAAAAAAATAGAAAAGAAATATCCACACTTATGAATAAGATATGATATTTATAATTATATTAATCTATATAAAAAATAAGAAATATTAAATGCTCATTTTAGCGATTAAGATATTCCATTTTTTAAATATCTAGTCTTAATCATTGAATACTGTTCTAAATATCTGTGAGAGAGAATAAAAAATGCATTCAGACTATTTCACTATTTGAGTTTTAACGGTTTATCTATACCATCAGGATTTTTATTTAATTAAATATGTTTATAATATCAGAATACTTACTCAAAATCTATAGTTACGGTTGTTTCTGGGAAGGCATCATCGGCTACTTCTGATATATCGTTGAAATTAAAATAAAAATATTTTATTCGCGTTGGAAGAAAAAATCTCGGTTTGATTTCTGTCAATTTATTTTTCACTATCCTTAAAGTTTTAACAGAATTAGGTAGTTCAGATGGGAGATCGTCCCACAATTCTGCCAGATTGCATGATTCTAAAGTAAACACAGTCATATCTTCTAATGTTCTCAAAAAACTCATATTCCAAAATTGGGGCGAGGGACTATTTAACACTTCAATTATTTTTAACCTAATATCTGATCCTTCAAACAGATCAGATGTAACCATTGTTTCAACTCTTGAATAATCAATGTATAATCTTCTAAAAGAAATACCATCAAATAATCTCAAAGGTTATCTTGTGAGTGAGGAGAACTGAATCCATATGCTCAATAAAGGAAATTGTGAGGTTCGTAAGAGATCAAGGCTCCTGTTTAGATTTTCGGGAGTATTTAGATATCTGCAGACGAGAGCTGGAGGATAAAATTCTGGTCGCCTTCTTTCACAAAAACAATCAGGTATGCTTGATAGGTTAACATCTCTACAGCCATGGACAACTGTAATCAGCGCCAGCAAATACTTCAAGGTAAAACTCAGCCTGCACAAACAAAATATAATGTTCTGTTTGAAATATTATAGTACCAATATATATATTTAACTAGCCGAGTGGCCCGGGCAACGCCCGGGTTTTACCCGACTGGACCCGGCTTCGCCTTGGTAGTGTTCGAGCGAGGTTTACTCATGAATGAATAGAGGCCCCAACTGTTTGTAAACTCAATGTAATGAATTTTCTTTCAGCAAAATGGAGATAAATTGCAAAGAGCAATATCGAAAATGCGTGTAAAAAAATCTGAAATATAGGATCCATTTCACAAACACATCTAATGAATAGAGTGCTGTTTGGAGGAGTGGTCTAAACTGTTAATTTTTAAAAACCATGACCCGGGGTCATCGAATGCAGATTCAGACACTTTGTTCTGAAAAAAAAAATTGCCCCAATGGCTCCTGATTCTTGAAAAAGTCCAACCCCTCCAGTGAGTGCAAGTAACCAAAAATAAAAATAAAAAATAAAAATAAAAATCTAATGATTAGTGTGAATAAAGGAAAATTGTACGGCACAACCTGAAAATTTCACTTTGTCCACTTCACTCTCGGCTGTCCAAGAAGAAACAGCCAGAGCAAACATTTTAAAGGGCACCTAATCCGGCATTTACATATCTAAATATTTAAGCAACTTTTATAAATGTAATATATTTCTGCAATATTGAAATACCTGGACTTGGAAGAATTTTGTATTAGTTATTGTTGCAGTTTTAGAAAAGTGTGGGAAATTGGATATTTTAACAAAAGAATATAATTTTTAAAATGGTATATAAAATAAAAAGGAAATTTGCATAATTTTCTAATAGTCAAGGGCAATTGTAAAAATACCAAAAAAGCAAGACCAAATAAAAAATATATATATATGTGTGATGTTTCAGTAACAGCATTGTTGCCATATAAAGACAAAATTATTGAATGTATTCAGTACCTTTGTCTGAAGATAGCCAAAATGTAACTGAAACCACACATAATGTAATTATTTGTATTCGGTCTTGCTTCCTTTTTTTTTTTAATCATCCCTAGTACGCGTGGTACAGGCCATGATAACCATGGTGGGTAGGTAGCGACTGCTTTTACTGTAAGCGCACCACATGTCTACAAATGTGATACATTGCTACCAGCTAAATGCATTTTCACTATGGTGTGATTTCCACATGATGGATCTGTAGACACATTATAATCTCTCCAGAGCTTAAGGTAGCAAACAGTACTTTCACATTATATAAATATCAATGCCAAAATCCAGAGTTATGATAGCATGTTGCAGTGTAATGTAGACCTGCAGGATGGGAAAAAGCAATATTATTTCCGGCTTTAATTTGAAAAAGTATTATGAAACGTTAAAAATATAATCTTAACTTTTGAAGCATGAAAAAATGCTAACTTGATGTGTATCAATTTAGTCTAAAAACAAACAGCATGTAAAAGTAAGCACCAATCGAAAGCATTTATTAGCTCTAACAGTGCTGCCCCCAGCGGTAAAAGACTGGAGCTAACGCTTCACGGGTTGGTAAAATTTCTGTTAATATTACATTAACTTAACAATATTCCATGTCTTGCTAACACAAATTTTTAAAAATAATATGCATAAAAATAATGCAATTCTAAAAATCATAAATGAAGCATCATTAAATTAAATGGGAGAGAATTGGTGTTCCAAATTTTTTTTTTTGTTGTAAAACTTTGACCTTTATATTTTTACAAATTCTTAATGTACATAACCCAAACCAAATTGTCTATAAAATTCTGCAAACAAATATAATATTATAGAGGCATGAAAATACTAATGGTGTAAAATTCAAAACAGCAAAGTTATCCTGATAAATGCAATGAGCTATGATAAGGTGTGTTGCAGGCTAACAAAAACTTTAATTGAACCAGAAATGTTGATACCATAAAAAAAAAAACAATTTTCAAGAATAGAGTTATGTAAATGAATTAAATGTGAAAAAATTAAAATAAAATAAAGTAAAAAAAGCTTTATTGATGAAACAACAGTAGAGCAATAATGATAACAAATTATGTATTTACAAAAGTCAAGCTTCCCAAAATCATTATTCGAAGAAATCTCTTTAAAAATTGTCAAAATCTAGATCAAAGCCCCCTGATAAACAATATTGCGTGTCTTGCTAAAAGTAGAACTAAAGACAAATAAATTTTTAGGGCTGGAAACACGGGAGCATGCTACATAGAGTTGCCCATGCGAGAAACAGGGAGACTCAAGATGCACACCAACAACTTGCAATGTTTAACCCTGAGATTTATTAATTGTCATAGCAAAGGCAACCATAACTGGGAATTGCAAGCGTCTAAACTTAAAAGGCAGATCATTTGGAATAATAGGTATTCTAGGAATAAGGACCTCTTCCCCTCGAAAAGAGCCAGTTAAAATCCGAGCCTGGAGAACATTAGTGCCCATTTGAGTGATGCATAATCTAGTGCCATTGCAGAGACGGGGTGGATCAAGGTTTCGTATTAAAATTACTGGCACACCAACTTTTAGTACAATTTTGTGTGAAGGTGTACCAGACAATTCTAGTGGATTCAAAAATTCAGGGGGATACGACACAGATTCATCAGGATCAACCATTGTATCAATTGATCTATAGATTTTGCTTTCACCCGGGATTGAATTTAATATTGTATTATTTATTTCTAGCACGGTGCTATTTTTGGGGGCTAAAATAGTGCGGGCACATAACCATTCTTCAGATAAATAGTTTACACCTATATTAGGGAAAACCTTTTCATACAGACTTTCTGAAGATTCCACCACTTGGCAAAAAGTATTTGAAAACTGGATATTACCCTCGGAATCAGTTTCTAGTTGACCTTCTCATATCTTTAAGAGTTCGTCTGCAAATTGTGCAGCAGTGGTATCATTATGGAGTTGAACTCTCATGTTGACCGTGAGGTGCATTTTCACAATATGGCTCCAAAGATAAGAAGACTTTAAACAGGCATTCAGCTCATCAGCAGGTGTACCTCTAGTGACTACTGGAAGAGTCTGTCGGAAATCACCGGCCAAAAGCACTACTAAACCACCCATGGGTTGTGGATCATCACGGATATCCTGTAATGTCCGATCAAGGGCTTCCAAGGCAATTTTATGGGCCATGGTGCACTCATCCCAAACCAGCAACTTACAGCTACGTAAGAGTGAAGCTTTATCACTATTTTTTCGTATATTGCAAACAGCAGTCTGGCCCTCTGCAAAAGTCAGAGGTAATTTCAGCACTGAATGTGCAGTTCTTCCGCCCGCAAGCAATGTTGCAGCTATCCCTGAGGAAGCAACAGCAATGGCAATATTTTGTGCCTTCCTAATCATTGCTAATAGAAGATTCAGAAGAAATGTTTTACCTGTTCCCCCCGGCGCATCTAAAAATATAATTATGGGTTGTGACGAATTAATTTTTGCTAAGACAGCATCAAAAACTCTTCTTTGTTCTGGCAAGAGTTTGGGCAGCATGGATGCAACATTGTCTTCAAGTTCTGCCGTATCATACGCAAGTTCTCTCAAAATGTCAGAATTGGTAACCACATTTCTCCTGGGTGCTCCTAAGCCTAATTCCTGCAGTTTCTTCCCACATATAGATACGACACGATCCTCAATGTTACACAATGTTTCATTATATATAAGATCATTATACCTGATGGAGGAATCGAGAAGCTGATAACGATGAAGAATATCACTTGCCATCTCATCTCTATAGGTAATCCATAACTGCTGAGGGTTCGAAATTGTGCACGTAGAAATTAATATGGCAAACAATTGCCTTACTATTGTAGGAGCCTGACAAAGAACGGCCTCATCCATTGTGACAACCCAATGGTTATCATTCTCCAATAATCCAAGAGCTGCGCATGTTTCTCTAAATGTTTCGTATTGACTGCCATTAACAATCTTCAAATATGCGAAGGAAGTTGGTCCCTTGATGTTATGTAGTAACATACGTAAACAAAAGCATTCAAAGTTACTGACATGCACAGCGTAAACCCGTCCAATAGTGTCTGATTTCTTCACTCCAGGCTGTCCTTCGACCAGCTTGCCTTGAACGCGCCTTCTCCATTCGTGGGCAGAAGAATTCCAAGTGTAGTATTGGGGAACATCTGGATAGAGCAGGGTCCTAGCAAAGGAATCAGTTTGGCATAATGAAAAAAATGCAGTCAGGGTTGTCCTTGGTGGATTACGCATTCGATGGGCAAGAGTGTTTTGATTGAAATATATCCGTTCTCCATTCTCAAGATGCACAGCTAAATGGATAACAGCTGGATGGCGTTGGTGTAAAGGGAAGCTGAGAAGACGCCAAACAGCTTCATTGCTGCTTATGTATCTGGCACACTGATACATTCGCACCTCATTTTGAGGGTCAGGACCTCTACCTTCTCTGCGTAAATTAATAATAGCTTGATCACTGCCCTTAATGACCTATTTGCAAATATATTTTATTGCCTTAACAGAACTACAGTTCTCAACATTGATATGTGCACAAAACATCTTCGATAGCAATGGAGAATAAGGCACCACCCAACGATTGTCAATTGTGACCTCTTCTCGTCCACGTATTTTAACCTTTGCAGTAAAGCCACCTGCTTCAGGTGCGCGTCTCCTATATAAAGGATAACCATTCTCATTAGTCTGGGTTTCCAGCAAAAACTGTTTTGGATATTTTTTAGAACAGCTACTATTCTTCATACAGGGGGACACAGGGTTGTACTCACCGCAAGGCCCATGTATCATATTCTTAACCACAATGTTATACAATAGCGGGTCTTGAATAGGATCTGGAAACTCAGCACATATAACAGAGTCTATCTGAGTGGGACGGAGCTTATTTGCTAGCCAAACTAATATGTGAGCATGAGGAAGTCCCCTTTTCTGCCATTCAACAGAATACATCCACGCAACTGCTGCTCCATACAATTGGCCTTTTGTTAGAGCCCCAATAAATTTAACTAATTTTTGCCGAAAAACCCGAGCTGTGATATCATGTCTATCCAGCTGTTTTTGTCCTGGTAGCAACGCTGCAGATAGCTCTTCCCAAGAGGGGTTACTTGTAAAAGTAATAAAAAGATCTGGACGCCCAAATTTCCGAACATAACAAAAAGCATCCTGCGTATATTCTGCCAAATACCTGGGACTATTGACAAAACTTGATGGTAAAATGATCCTTTGACCCAAGCTATTAGGGTTAATATTTGCATCAGTTGACAGGGCATCGCGCAAATGAATATAACTCTCCGCACGCAAGTTTCTCTGGTGCAGCGTAATATAGCGCAAACGTTCACTTTCTACCTTCGCATACATATCGACCAGGAATTGATGAAAGAGCTGGCCAAATTGAACAATGACATTTGGACTATTTCGGCGAACCATAATAAAATAGCCATAAAAATCCATAGAAGACACTTTACTTGACAAAGGCTGGCTAGTGTTTGGGTCGATCTGAGGAATATGAAAAGAATATCCTTCTTGGCCTTTCCAGAAAATTAAAGGATATTGAAGGGCATCATAAAAGCGATGTGTGTCGCTAACATGTTGTAGCAAATTATCGCGCTGATGTAAAACAATGTCACGTGAGCCAAACTGATTACCAGCTAAGACAACCGCAACCTCATCAGCTGTAGGAGCATTATACCGTCTAGGATGTTGACCGAGGAGGTGTCCGATCAGCATTTACAACAACTCTGTATGCATCACTGGGGAGATTTTCAAGTGCAGTTTTAAACTGTTGAACCAGTAGATTGTGTTGGTGCAACATGCGCTGCAAACCCTGTACAATATTACGACGTACTCCCTGTATTTGCTGGCATCTTTGATCAGTCTGAATATCATCATCATCATCATTGCCCATAAAATAGATCTGAAGAAATCTACTTGGCTGGTTCTCAGATGGCATAAGTGAATCTATTCTGTGGTAGACCTGGCCTTGGATAGAAAATGTGGTTGGAAAAGTAACAGAGTGGGTTTGGTTTTCAGCTCCAAATGATGTCATTTGAAAGCAGGAATTATATTTGCGAATATTACGCAAAAAATGGACTGAATCAGAATTCTCTCCAGATAAAAGGCTGCGAAGTGGCTCGGGAGGTAAGTCAATTAATGGCAAACGGACTTTCCCGTTTGAACAGCACATTCCAGAAGACTCATCTTTCCATCTTAAGGCCCCACAAAACCTGCATGTAGTGTCCATCATCCCAAGGGAAATTAAAGGGTGCTTAAAGTATTCAACAGCAACAGAATAATTAAAACCTGCGTTTTCCATAGAAGACCAAACGCTGCTGAAAAAATTATGTGTTCTAGTATTCCTCAGAGTAGAAGAATATATTTCTGAATGAGCCTGTAAGCGAGAATGGATGGGATCAGGTGTCTCTAACGACCGCACAGCGGCTTGACGCGCAGACTGTGCACGCAATCTTCGAATATTCTGTCCTCTGGTTTCGCGCAGTCTGTAAGCATGCTGAACCCTAGAGCTATTGGAACGCTGAGAAAGATTGCTTCTCCTATGGCTTGGCATACCTACAAACACAAAGCATTAGTAAAAATAAAAATAAGGATAATTGAAAAATGTAAAATATCAAGGGCTGAGAATGAAGAAAAAAATTTAAAATAGTGTATTAAAATAAGCTCGACTCATGACTAAGGCCAAAATAAAAAAATGCATAGAAATAATCTGAAAGGAGGGGAAAAATGCATAAAACTCAGTGAAAACGTAAAACAACTGATTAAAAAAAATCAAATGGAAGAAGACGTAAAAAAAAGTATAATTTGCTGAAAAAATATGCACAATAAATAAATGAGCAGCTACATATTAGGAAGCAGATAAATATAAATACTACCCAAACAAATGACAGCAAAACAAAAAAAAAGACAATGGAAGAAGGCCTAAAAAAAAAAGTTAATTTGGTTGAAAAAACTGCCCAATAAATTGAGCCTATATAGACATATATGAGCAGCTACATATTATGAATCAGATAAATATAAATACTACCTAAACAAATGACAGCAAAAAAAAAAAGACAATGGAAGAAGTTCTAAAAAAAAGTCTAATTTGGTTGAAAAAAACTGCCCAATAAATTGAGCCTATTGCTGAAAAAATATGCACAATAAATATGAGTAGAACATATATAGATATACATGAGCAGCTACATATTAGGAAGCAGATAAATATAAATACTACCTAAACAAATGAGAGCAAAACAAAAAAAAAGACAATGGAAGAAGGCCTAAAAAAAAAGTTAATTTGGTTGAAAAAACTGCCCAATAAATTGAGCTTATATAGATATATATGAGCAGCTACATATTATGAAGCAGATAAATATAAATACTACCTAAAAAAATGACAGCAAAAAAAAAGACAATGGAAGAAGGCCTAAAAAAAAGTCTAATTTGGTTGAAAAAAACTGCCCAATAAATTGAGCCCACCCCTTAAAAAAAGCAGTTATTAAAAATGTATAGAAGCTGCTTACAATATAAAATATTGCATGGAACAAACATATATAGTAAAATAATATATGTAGCAAGCTATACAGAAAAAAACATAATTAGAAATTAGAAAATTATTTCTAAACAATAATCTAAATCGTAAATGATTATATGAATATATAATACAAAATGAATATTCCTTTTATGAGAATCAAACAGTATACCTTTGTCTAATTTGTATGAAAAAACTGCCCAATAAATTGAGCCTACCCCTAAAAAAAGCAGTTATTAAAAGTGAATAGAAGCTGCTTACAATATAAATGCTAATAAGTATTAAACATATATAGTAAACAATATATAGTAAAATATATAGTAAAACATATATAGTAAAATATACGTAGCAAGATATTAAAAAAACATAATTAGAATTAGAAGAATTAGAATTAGAATTATATATAATCTTACCTTTCGAAATACGCAGCGTGTAATAACAAAACGTCTATTAACCAATCACAATCAAGTTCGTCGCGACCAGTGCGGCGCCAAGCGGCAAAAGGCGCGAACTAATCCATTTCAGTTAAAAGATTTTTAAAAAAAGTACATTAACCTTTGTAGTTTTTTGAATAGCCTATATGTTAAACGAAATCTTCAGCTACCTACATGCGAAATTCCATAATGATTGAGTCAGTAGATTTTGCGTGATGCGATAACAAACATCGATTTCGCATTTCATTTTTATAGATATAAGGATTACAAAAATATTATCACACCGCTTCAATACCACTTCATTTTCATGTATTTTCTAGGCGGGAAGTCTTGATTATGACAAAGCAGTAAAGTACAGGAGTCAGTCGCAGAAAATATACTTCACAACACCTATTGTCTCAAGGTTTGCTTGCTGTTTTTCAGTTTGACTTCCAAGACTACCCAAACTAGCCAGCATACCCACCTTTAAATGAGGAAAAACAAACCTCATAGTGAAATAAAACTAAATGAAACTCGGTTTTAAAATAATACCAAATACGTAAAAAGCAGGAGGCTTATAGAGAAAAGAGAGAGTAAGTAGAAAAATATAGTAATTAAAATTGATAATCTATAGATAAAATTATATTTCACAAAATAATATATAAATATAAAATATAAAGACTTACATTTTGTCTGTTATAGTTAGCTGAGGGTGGAAAATATAACTGAAGGCAAACTTTATATTGTCTGGCGGATCAATGTAGGAGTCAGGTGTGTTGCAGCTATAGAGCTCCCCATACGCTGTATTCTATTATTCACAGATAACATAATCGAAAAGTTATGTAAATGAAAATTACTTTTAAAACCCTACATTCCCGATCTTCAAAAAACGCTCATAATTACCTTTGAATTTGAAAAAGAGGCGAAATATTATTCTCATACATTTTAAGTTTTTATAAATATCTTGATGTATTTCAGGTTATCAAAATGAATTTATATTGACACACAAAATTGGAAATTATATACACATGACATAAATTACAAAGATTAAACAAACTTTACTCAATTATGTATGTGGGTGATGTCAAATAAAATTCCGAATTATCGCCGCGAGTAAAAGATGGACATCTAAACCACATATTACTTTAATTGGTGAGTCCTTTTTAAGTGAAACAAGTTAGAGACGATATTAGAATTGCTAAAAAGTGGAAAAGCAATTTGTGACAGGCGGTTGAAGGCAACAATTTCTCGGTCACTCAGGACTTTAAATTGATGTCAAAAACGACCATATAACCGGTTTCACCTTTATCTTCTATAGATTCACGAACATTATGTTCTTTCATCAGCTGTTGAAAATCCATGAAAATGTTGCTTTGGGTGGTTGATACTGGACTAAATTCTATATATCCTGTCAATTTTTTATGATCAGAAGTCTGATATTTTGCAAATTCACCTACGCATAAAATAAAAATGTTAGTCTACAAAATTTGCTTCTTAGTTTCGGCAATTAAATAATATCAATATTTATAGTTTTAAATAATGTGTGATAATTTTTCATATACATAGAGGTTGCACAAAGTCAAAAGTTTTGTACACTCACACAATCAAGCTAATACCGCAAGTGTATAAATTATCAGAAATATGGGTGACTGTGAAGGTGTGGAATATACCATAGAACAAAATTAATGAATAATACAATGTGTGAGTCTGAAATTGCAACACCAACAAGGCCACGGGGAGATCAATATGCAAATACCAAGGTAAAGTTACCTAACTAAATTATATGAATAGTGCTGATTACTAAGCTATCCCGCGCGTGTTGATTGAGAGATATAATAGAAAGAACTTTAAGATTCTACAAAATTCGCAGTTTTCTGATTGACAGGGAAAGTATTTGCTATTTTTGTTTTTCGGTCAAGGAAAACATTTTGTTGCAGAAAGTCCCAGGCCACCATCCAACAAAGTTAGTTGCAGAAGATATACGATTTCATGAGAGGTATGGTAATTGTAATCAGAAGGGCGGGTTGGTTCATATATCAAATATTTTTGGATAAGCCTCGCTGCGTCCAAAATGGATAGGCTATTGTAATGACCAAGGAAAGGTGAGACAATTGAGTGGTGCAGTTGTGGCCAGAGTGAGGTCAGAACGTGTGGATTATAGGCCCCACACTTTACTTCTGTCGCCATTTTTCAGAATGTGCAAAACCCTTTCTTGATTGTCCCATACTGATTATATTCAGATTGGCCACAGGCGATCTACACTAATGACCACATTTCAGAAGACTGCCTTTGACCCAACAGCGCAGAGACCCATTTCCATTTTGTCAGAAAAGAGCCACATTGACAGCGGAAAATCAAAGGGTAGTGTTTACAAATTAGTCTTGCTTCTGTTTTATTTATGCAGTTACCGAGTAAAATTGTGCAGTGTTGGTGTAAACTCCATTCCAGTCTTTTCTGAGGAAGGCCACATCTCACGACAACGCGGAATTATTATTTGGGAAGCCATCATCAATGTGGAGAGATCACTTCTGATTCATATTGGGGGCTGTATGACGGTACAATGAACGTGTACGACGTACTGCGCTCAGTTACACTACCCTTCCTTCAGATGATTCCAAAAGCCATTTTCCAGAAGAATAACGCCCGACCTCACATAGAACGCATGCCCTGCATAACACCTCGTTGCTTTCCTACTCACCAGTCCTTCAGAATATGTCTGGGCCTTAATTGGACATATTTTTCGTGCGCTGCCACACAGCTGCATTCAGAAGATTCGAACTGCGGCTGATGATTGACTGGAAATGGGCAGCCATCCCTCAGGTCACCATCGGTAGGCTGTTGCAGCCTGCATATTCGCCTTAGTGGTCCTTCAAAATATTAGTGAACGGCGATATCGCTAGTGGAGAAGTGGATTTTCTTCTAATAAAAATCCATTCATAGTTATTTACTGGCACTAAATTATGTTGAAGATATTAATCTGCGATTTCAAATGTTTCTTTTTGACCAGTACTTTTGTTTTGTTTTTGCTTTTCCTAAAATGTTTCTTTCTTCTTCTTCATTAGTATTCGTTCCATTTGCAAAGCTTTGTTTTTTGAGACTTGAATAAACAAATTCAAGTTTATTATATTTTTGTGTGCTTTTAAAGTTAAAACACAACAGGTTATGGACCCAACCACGCATTCACTGCAAATATAACAAAAACGAAGCAACGGTAAGCCTAAAAAGAATTCTATTTTGTTTATCACGTTGAAATTTATATTAGTAATGGCTGGAATGGATAATATTAAAATGGGTATGAATATTCCCAAATTGGAAGGATTAATAAACTGGCGAGAATAAAAGTTATTTACAACAAGTGTGATGCCTGATGTGAGTCAACTAATCATTCCCTGCTCAAGTGCTAAAGATATGTGGGACAAATTGTTAAGTGTCTATGAGCAAAGCTCTGGTCAAATATTAGACATGCTCTATAATCAATTCTTTAATTTTAAAAAGGATCCTACAGATGATATTTCAAAGCACATTTCAAAACTAGAAGGTTTATGGAATGATATGCAAAAGGAACTTACTAAACAAGAAAATTTGAAATTGCCTGAATCCATGCTGATGTGCAGAATCATAAACACCTTGCCTGATGAATAATTTGATTTTAAAAGTGTTTGGGAATCAGTGTCTAAAGAAGAACGTTCTGTAGACAATCTCACACAAAGGCTTTGGTTAATCAAAATAAGAATTCAACAGCGAGATGAATGCAGCACATCAAGTTCGACAGCACTAATGGCATATGCATATGAAAATAAGCAAAATATGAAAGGAAGAGTTACCAAAAGTAATGAATATTTTCAGAAAACAAGAGAATGTTACTTTTGTCATAGAAAAGGACACTTGGGCAAAGATTGTAGGTATGCAAAACAGAAGAAACTAAAGGATAAAGAAAAGGATGAAACTAAATTAAAACTTAATTCAAAATTAAGTGAAAGTTTAATCAGTGAAAGATTCAATGAACAAGATGAAGACATTTGGATTGGTGACTCAGGAGCTACTAACCACATTGAAAGAAATGCAAGTTTTTATACTTCTTATAAGGATTTTCCTACCCAACTGACTGTTAAAGTTGGAAGCAATGAAAAATTGATAGTTTATGGAAGTGGAACTATAACAATTGAGACTTGTGTAAAAGGTAAATGGCAAACTCACTACCTAACTGATGTATGGTATGTTCCCAATTTCATTCGTAATGTGATGTCATTACAGTGCACATTGGATAAAGGGTTTGAAATGAAAATGGATAAAAAAGGTTGTCAACTTTTTAAGACAACAACTGGAGAAGTTATTGTAGAAGGGAAAAGACTACCAGGAGGCTTGTATGGTATGTTAATAAAAGGTATCAAACCTAAAAATGCTGCAGAAGTCAATTTAGCCAAAACCCAGAATGTCAACATGCTACAACTATGGCATGAAAGATTTGGACATCAAAATAAAAGACATGTTCAAAAATGGCTTAAAAAACAAGGAATAGATGCAGTCATCGACAATGAACCTTGCGAGACATGCATTTATGGCAAACAACATAGACTGAGTTTTGGATCAAGAGAACAATATGCTTCTACCCAACCTGGAAACTTAATTCATGTAGATGTATGTGGCCCTATGCAGGAGGTTTCGAAAGGAGGGATGAGATACTTGGGATGAGATACCAAGATGATTTTACAAAATACCGATCAGTGTATTTCCTAAAAGAAAAGTCACAAGTCATTGAAAAGCTAGAACAATTTATCTTGGAAACAAAGACTACTGAACATATTGAAAGAAATTCTCACAGATGGAGGAAAGGAGTTTGTAAATAAAGAAACCTCAAAAATTACAAACAAGTATGGTATTAATCATAGGATCACAATGCCATATACTCCACAACAGAATGGTTCAGCGGAAAGAGAAAACAGGACTTTAATAGAAACAGCTCGTTCAATGATATATGCCAAAAATATGAGCCTAAAGCTTTGAGCAGAGGCAGTTAACACTGCTACATATGTTTTGAATAGAACAGGACCAACACAAATTGAGGGAAAGACACCTTATGAACTATGGTTTGATAAAAAACCAGCAGTTGATCATCTTCGAATATTCGGAACTGATGTTTTGTTCATGTGCCTGATGAAAATAGAAGAAAGTTAGATGCCAAAAGCGAAAAAGGTATTTTCGTTGGCGTTTGCAGTAACAAGGATGTGTATCGAATCTGGATGCCGAACTCAAACAAAGTTGTCACAAGTAGGGATGTAATATTCAATGAAACTATACCAACATTTAGCCTTGATATTGAAAAAAGAAATAAGGAACTCTCTTTCAAGTAATCAGATTGATGAACAAAATGATACTCAAGTTATGGAGAAAATTGAAAGCAATGTTCAAACATCAGACTATACAATCTAAGAGATCGATCAAATATATAAAACCCTCAAAGGTATATTGATGCTGAAATAAATATTGCAGAAGGTCTTGAACCCAAGACATACAAGAAGCAATGGATTCTCCAAATGCACAGTTTTGGAAAGAAGCAATGAATGAAGAAATGAATTATTTAACGAAAAATGATGTATACGAATGCACAACATTACCACCTGGCCAAAAACCAATTGATTGTAAATGGGTATTAAAGACCAAATTGAATTCTAAAAGAGAGATTACAAGATATAAGGCAAGACTGGTGGCAAAAGGGTTTGCACGAAAGAAGGGTATAGATTATGAAAAATACATTTAGTCCTGTGGCAAGACATGACACCATAAGAACTCTTTTAGCAATTGCTGCTAATGAAGTCTTAAAATTGGTACAGCTTGACATAAAGACAGCCTTTCTAAATGGAGACTTACAAGATCAAATTTATATCAAACTACCTGAAGGATTCAACAATGGAACAGATCTTGTATGGAAATTGAAGAAAAGTCTCTATGGACTTAAACAGTCACCAAGATGCTGGAATCAGAAAATAGTCAACTCTATGAAAGAAAGATGCCTGAAGGAAAGTACAGCTGACCCCCGTTTATTCTTCAGAAAAACAAATGATCAACTACTCATTATTGCCATATATGTTGATGATGGAATCATTGCTGGTAAAAATGAACAGGAAATCAAACAATTTCTTGATGAACTAATGTTTTCATTTAAGATCACAAGTGAACCATTAAATTACTTTTTGGATATTGAGATAGAGCGGCAACAGGATGGGTCAATCTTTATAAATCAAAAGGCATATATAAAAATAATTCTTGAAAAATTCAATATGTCTCAAGCGAATAAAGTGGGAACACCAACTGATAATTCTACTGTTCCTGGGGAAGCAGAGATTCTAGAAAATGTTCCCTTTCGTGAAGCGATTGGTAGTCTGATGCATCTGAGCTGCTTAACAAGACCCAATATCACTTTTGCACTGAATAAGGTTTCTCAAAAACTTGCAGCACCAACAATAAATGACTGGGAAGCAGTTAAACGAATCTTCAAATATCTAGTAGGAACAACTGAATATGGAATTATGTACCAAAAGGGTCATAAAGTAGGAGTTTTGGAATCTTTCACTGATGCAGATTTTGCTGGAGACCCAGAAACTAGAAGATCTACCAGTGGAGTTGTGTGGAAACTGGCTGGTGGTGCTATTTCTTGGCTTAGCCAAAAACAAAGATCAGTATCTTTGTCAACAACTGAGGCCGAACTCGTGGCAGCCAGCAATACAGCAAAGGAAGTCATTTGGTTAAATAGACTTTTCATTGAAATTTCTCCACTTAAAGAACAACCAATTATAATAAGTTGATAATGCAAGAACAATTAAATTGATCAAAAATCCTGAATTTCATAAGAGAACCAAACATATAGAAGTAAGACACTAGTTTGTGAGAGAAAAGTATCAAGAAGGTATTTTCATTGAAGAACATATTTCTGGAAAAGATCAAGTTGTTGACATTATGACCAAAGGGCTCCCTACGCCGCGTTTCCAAATTGATTCAGGGGAAGTGTTGAAGATATTAATCTGTGATTTTAAATGTTTCTTTTTTACCAGTAATTTTGTTTTGTTTTTGCTTTTCCTTAAATGTTTCTTTCTTCTTCTTCATTATTATTTGTTCTATATGCAGAGCTTTGTTTTTGAGACTTGAATAAACTAATTCAAGTTTATTATATTTTTGAGTGCTTTTAAAGTTAAAACACAACAAGTTAGAACATCTTTTCATTAATATTTTTGTTGCAGGAAAATACATCTAAAATATTTACTAGTTTTTGCTGTTACCTTTTAATTATATGCTCAATTCAAAGCTATTTCAACAGAACTTATACATGATTTATTGATCTTTGAAAAGGAGTATATGTAACTAGAGAAATAGCCCGGAAGATTTACCATGGATGGATCCATGCCTATCTCTTTTCAATAACAACCATTGTAGTGTAAGGTCTGTATGAATAGTCTTTAATTATGCAGATTCAAAAAGTAATATTAAAGTTTAGAACCTATTTTCAGCCATAGATTGTGTTAACTTGATACTAATGATTGAGTAAAAGGCTGTAACTGTATATTTTCTGTTAAAATTTCTATTTTAAATATGTATAAATAGCTTTCCAAATATAAAAGATGGATTGCCTGGTTTAATCATTTTAATAGCATTTTCTGAACGAAGTCTTTATAAATATGGTTAATTTTTAAAAAATACATTTGTTTATAAAATTAAAAGTATATTCTCGTCTGATCCTATATGTTGAATAAAAAATCTATACTTATATATAATCAGTCCTTACTTAGATAAAGATAGGAATTTGAGATTAAATCAAGCTTTCTATATTATTTTCAAATAATAGACAAAAATCAGGTGTGCTACAGCTGCAAACCTACCCTTACCATCTCTATATAATGCACAGAAAACAAGGTAAGGCCTTATTTATTGATGAGGAAATTACCTGAATTGTTGTGATCAAATTATTTTACCTATTTCTCTAAGTTAAATTGAGAAAAAAATATCATAGTATTAATATATTAAAAAAAAATCATTTTCTAGGATAATTTCAGGTATAGAACTTAATTCTAAAAAAAAATTGAGAATCGATTAGTTCCCATTTATTATATAAGTATACCCTAGAAACAATTAAAAATTCAATAAAAATGTTTCGTGGATTCAATATAATAATCAATATATATATATATATTATATATAATTAAAAAACTCAAATAATTTCTGTATTTGAATATATATATTTTATTTTTATTCATTGATCATTTTACTATTATATTTTTTTCAGAATGACTTTCAGTTTTTGTTGTAAATATGCGTAGTTAACATATCTTTTTGGGTCACTAATATAGGATTAACTTCATAAATTCTATATAATTGTGAAAATAACTAATGTGTTATTTTTCTTAAAGTAAATAAAAATAAACACTACTTGATGATAAAAAATTATCTTTCTTTTATCACAACTGCACCTTCAACCCTTCATCTTATCAATCAGTTGTCTTATCAATTCCTTATCTAACAACAAACAAATTATTTATAACCTTAATATATGACAAAAAAAAACACCACAATTTGGAAGAGGAACCCAGGCAACCAGAGAGAGAGAGAGAGACGAGACGGGACCGGCACAGCCGGGCGGCCGTTCGTGTCGCACACAATCCCCAACTGTCTTAAAATCCCGAGGTGCTAACTAACAGGCCCCAGCGGTCGCCCCTTGGAATGTCGCTGGTTGCTCAAGTGACCGGACGCAGGTCTCTCTCTGGGTTGTCTGTAGGTTGGCTTTATTATTCCTGGAAGAGTATATATTATGACATATGTATATTCTAGAGAGATAAATATAATAAAATATACATTGCTGCATCCAGATTGCAACACCAAGAAAGACAAGAGATATCACAACAAAATTTATTTTGAAGATAACAAGTTGACCTAGTATCAAATAATTAAATTTATAGACATCTGCAAAGTGTGGTTCCTCGCAGAATAAGTAGCCAGAGTAGCCGCAATTGGAGTTCACCATTGCCACACGCCTCGGCATTGATTTAAAGAGACTTTGAATGTGTTCTTGGGGTACTTAGACCAAGTAGTTACCACACATTGCCAAAATTGATCTAGTGTGGCAGCTGGAGGTGTAATCTGAGTCGAGCGTTGAGCAACCATAGACCACATGTTTTCTATCGGCGAAAGATACAGAGAGCGACCCGGACAGGGATGCAATTCAATCTGGCCATTGACGAAAATCCTTTGGGCAATGGTTGCCCTGTGCTGTCGCGCATTATCCAATCTAAATATGGCAGTGGGTGAGCCCTGAAGGTAAGGAAGGACAACTGGCTCCAACACCTCAGAGATGTAGCATTGGTTGTTTAAAGTACCGGCAAAGCGTATTAGAGGAGTGCGAGAGTGATATCCAATACCTCGCTTTTACATAATACCCGGTGCAGGACCAGTGTGGCGGTGCATAACGCAGATGTTCAGTATCCTCTCTTCACAGTGTCTCCAAACTCGAATCCGACCATTGTGGTGTTTCAGACAGAAGCGTGACTCGCCATTACCAACAATTTCATTCCATTTCGCCATTCACATCCTTCTTTCTTCGCATCATTGGCGACATAGACGTCTGTGGTTCTGCATCATGGGTAGACGAAGCAATGCAGGTCTTGCGGACAGACCATTATGCTGTAAACGGCGTCGAATGGTACGCGCAAATGGATGATGCGTTACAGACTAAATGTTCTGTGCTACGATTTGTGATGTGGCTTAACGATCTGTTATTGCCATGTGCACAATTTTCCTGTCAGCACGTAAAGTGGTGTACTGAGGTCGATGCGATCAAACACGTCGGTTCTTCGTACCTTTGTGCATCCAACGATCAGATATCTGCATAACAGTTGTTTTGTTTCGTCCAACACGACTACTGATTTCCCTGAAGGTAATCCACAATCTCAGTAGGCTACTATCCTTTCTCTGTCGAACTCGGATACTTGAACAAAAGATGATCGCTGTTATCTACGAGTATAATAGATCGGTTTTTTTTTTTCAAATACAATAAAAGCACAATTGCCGAACTTGAAATCGTCGAAATCTCAGAGCTTTAAATAGTGCTTTGAAGTGAAACCACAGGCGCGCTATACGTGCGTCTGCGCTGAAATTCGAATCAATTCATATCTCACCTCCGCTAATGCATGTTGTAAATTTCATGTTATTTGAATGCCTCTTTCATGGTTTGCATTTACATTGGCCAGAAATTTACATTTCAAATGAAATTATGTGTGGCTGTGAAGCATTTTATATTGTCATATTAAAACCATTATGTTCATTACTACCTTTTTTCATATCCTGATATGTAACATGAAAGATTTCTGAAGAAATTTGAAAAAAAAAGGAATAGACCTTGAATTCTGTCATTAATGAATATAAAATCATATGTACAATATAAAAGGCAAATATATATATATATGATAATTTAAACCAACAACCCTATATTGTATAATACTTATAACAAGATTGTCATGTTGTATATAGAAACACATCTATAAATAATTATACGCATGATTGACATGTGTCATTGCATCACCATATGTAATGTACTTTGTACAAACTGAGAATAAATAAATAAAACTATGTAATAGATTAAGAGCTGAGCTAAGAAAGAGATCGATATAGAAATTCAACAACCCTAAAGAGGAATTTGCAAGTCGTTGCCATCAAGGTCAATGGGTGCAGAATAGCGCAGACCCTCCCATGCCCTTTGGACCCGTTCAAAGTCCAAATTCTCGCATGTCTCCCTCCTCGGCAAAGGTATGAAAAACCTCGGTTTTAGCAGAAATCTCAGAGTCATTTCACCATCGGCGTGAGTCCTCGTCGGTTGTACCCAGGACCACCTCAACGACCATGTAGAACAGTAAGATTCTTCTAACTCCATCTTGCTCTTAGCTCGACTCCTATCTGTTCACGGAACTTTCCTACTACAACTGTGTCTCTTCGTTTTTTGTGTGTGGACATTCCCAAGCTTTCCACTCTGCCTCGACCACGACTGCCTGTACTCTGTGAGAACTTTTAAAGGTCTTCCAAGGTGCAGAGAGGTACTGGAAAACTCTCCATGCCCTGACTGTCCCTCTCGGTTACTACTGGTTTGACCCTCGGTTACCACAGCTATAGCGAGAGTCGATAGGATACCTCATCACAGATAAGTCGACAGGATCTCTCCTTATCACAGTTGAGCCGACAGGATGACCACAACGACAGGATGACCACAACGAAGAAGGTAGGAAGCCTGTCCAGATAGAAGCGAGGAAGAGCAAATATGAAGGAACAAGCCAGCCGCCATTCCAACAAAACGACCGAGCAATCTCTCCCCAACAAGAGACTATATTTCAGGAGCAAGCTGTCTACACCCCAAAGACACAGCCGAAGATCCCGCAAAATAAGCTAGTGAGAAGTTTCCCACCTTCAGCCTTGCAACGCAACTACCTTCCAGGCGACATACCGCCGTCGCCAAACAGAAGCTACAAGCTTCTACAAGCCCTAAATGGAGCGTCTTCCGCGTCATCAGGACGACAACTAAAGACCAAGTCTCCTGACTGAACAATCCTCAAAACTGTGAGTTTTAAAAAACCTACCTAACTTTCTCCTCATGCTCACAACTTGATTCTTCATAAATTTAATGTTTATTTTCACTGTAATCATTTAAAATTAATTTTTACCATTTTTTTTATCATTTCAATTCAAATTTTAAATCTTTTACACCCTCATTTATCAATTTTTAATTTATTTTAAGCAATTTATAAATTTTAAGTCATTACTTTCAATTTTACATAAGAAAAAAAATCATAATATTTTTAAATTACTCGAATCATAATTCTAAATTTATTTGTGTGTTTTTCTTAATATCTTATTTTTATAGCAAAACACCAATTTTTTTAATCAAATACTCAAAGTCACTATCACGCCATTGCCCTTTTACAAGGATAATTTTCGCACTACCATAATCAACGATATATTCAAATTTTAATAAACATAGGTGAAACGCATTTTTTTAAATTTCAAAAATCGAAAGATACAATATCTTCAAAATCACAACTAGAAGAGTAACTGTCCTTCCCCAAAACAAGTTAAAAATCCAACACAATTTCACTCCCTCGTCCTTTCTTTTTACATGCATAATTATTAATCATCCACACATCTCTCTCAACAAACTACAACACACTCCCCATCACTTTCTCCAATTGGCCACCATCTATTAGCGCGCGACTTAGCAACAAATCAATCTCGAGCCACACAAGCTTTATATCGTCGCCACTAAACGTGCCACATCCACTAACAGCCAAAATATCTCGATGTTTTTTGTACAACTACCGCCCATGACTAGTAAATTTGTTATTCATGCTGAAACAAGTTAGATGCTGTACCAAAAACAACGACTTCACGTGACACCTTTCCATTCAATTCAATTTACAAGTGTCACAAGGCAACACAACTTTTTTTTTTCACTTAACAGGCCACAAAGACGCCTTCAAGCCTGTGACACATCTCACCCCAAAGCGTGTCCACGTCGAAAGTCTAACTTTCACTCACATCTAAATCTGACATCATTGAATAACATTTTTACTAAGTGCGCAACAACGTCGAAACACAACATTTACGAACACCGAGAAAACTACATTTTTCAAATATATCATAAAACTGCCAACAAGCTTTCACCACTCTCAAACAGCATCAGCCAACAGCACCCCCTTTCAACATTGATACAAACGGTTTACATACCATTACCTGAAAAGGTGTAACTAAATTAATAATTCCCGAAACCCTGCGACATACTCTCATGAACAAAGTTCACCAAGAATATAACCACCCAGGCATCTCTCAGATGACCTGCATAATTACCCCCCAGTACTACTGGAAAGGTATCTCTAAATCTATAAAAAAATATTGTCAGGACGTGTCACACCTGGAAAATCATTAAAAGGCCCAAAGGTAAACCCTATGGTGCCCTCGGACAAAATCCACCCCCTCAACAACCATTCGACATAATCTCTAAAGATTCCATAGCTGGATTTTCGAAATATGGACACTCCAAGACATATCTACACGTAATAGTGGATCATTTAACGCGATATGCTTGGACCTTTCCATCGAAGTCCACCAGTACCCTAACGTACATTCAAACCCTCAAAACTGTACTACAACAAGGATTTCCAAAACGTCTGTTATCTGACAGAGCGCCCGCTTTTACCTCAGAAAAATTCCGTAAATTTCTAATAACACATGGTGTACAACCCCTACTCACCACCAGCAATAGCCCACAAGCAAACGGTTTAATAGAACGCTTAAATGCCACCATTACAGGCAAGCTCAGACTAGCTTATCTAGAAAATCCAAAAGCTTCCTGGACTCAACTAGTTAAGCGCATCACTCAAACGTATAATAACACACCCCATTCTGTCACAGGTTTTCTACCCACCTTCTTAATGTTCAATATTGTCCCCCCAGATCTAAGAACTCATCTTAACCCATACCCCGAAATAACAAGAGCTAGAAAGATAGCACGCTCTCGTACCCAAAATAAGCATAAAAAAGATAAAGAAACATTTGATAAGCAGCACAGAACACCACATTTCGAAGTGAATGATCTTGGTTTGGTCAAAAATTATAGACATCCCGACACAGGTAAATTAGCACCATATTTTACTGGACCATATACAATAATTGAAATAATCTCACCCAATGTCGTTCGAATAGATCGCCCCAATCAACCTCTCAATAGAGACAGTGACACCATACATGTCAATAAATTAAAATATTACACAGGGAATGTTCTGTACATCACACCTCCACAAACCCGATTTGGTCAAAACCCACGGCGATTGTCTCAAGATGTATATCTCAGTGAATTCAATCATTTGACTCCAGATATCTTCGAGACCCAACTATTCCGAATTATACCGCCTACAACCTCCCAGCCATTCCTACATTTAAATCCAGATTTATTTAACACTGATCGTTTTAAAACAAAGCTCATGTAGCGACCAGAAAATTTCCCGTTAAATTCACAAACCTATTCTATCTACATACTCTACACCAACCCATTTGGATCTGTTTTACCTACTTACTTACTCTCTTTCACACAATATAAAGATTTCTTTGAAAACCACCATATCCAGACTAGAAGAGAAAGAATTTAAGCACGTGCGCTGTAGACAAGCCCCATATCTCCCCCTTCAAAAATAATACACATCGCACCCCTCTCACAAAGCTGTCATCTAAATATCCGCTATCGGAATGATCGCCATGTTTAACACGTGTTTCACATCCACCATTTATATTTCCTCGAAAATTTCACAAATTCCCAGACAGAGAGTCATAAAAACACCGATGTTTACCAAAAGGATATGAACTAGTTACACACCACATTTGTAACTTCTTTTTAGAAGAAATACTAAACCTTCATCTATAACTATATTCTAATTTTTGAATAAAATATTTTAAATTTTATTTTTTACCTTTCAATTATATAATCACAAATTTTTAATCAAACATTTTTTTTATCAATTTTACTTTTATTTTTCATAATATTATTTTAGTATTACAAAACATTTAGTTGTTTTCAAAATTCACTTTAATTTTCATTGTTATTACTTTTATATAATACATGTTCGATTCTGTCCACTTAAACTTTATTCAGCCACAATGATATTTCTATATTTTTATTCATTTTATATTTGTTTTATACCTTAAATATGAACATGTTTATCATCAACTTTCGGGCTCAAACAACAATCCATTTCTCTAACCACTTCAGTGTACTTTTCACTACAATCTATTTCTCAGCCATTGTTTCACATCAACGTAGAAAAACGACAGTACTGCTTGACATTTTTTTTTTATTTCGTAATTTCAACAAACTCTTTGAACACAGTTCCCCAGATTTAAAAATCCCAACTTCTGGCTTGAACACGTTTCAAAGTTTATTTCAATCATCCGTAGAGCACAATCACCAACGCATGCACAAAACGTTCACAACTCTCAATTTTTTTTAGCTCTAGCGGACCACAATCAACCTTTGATTTTAAGTCAAGTCAGATCACCTACTGTCGATACAACAATTCTACTTATCGCATGGTTCTCCATTACACCCCTTTCAATCATATTAATGAACAACCTTTTCTTCAACAATTTTTAAACCCAATAACCCTACAAATGTGACAAAGCACTGTAACCTTATACAGGATCACAGGTGAAACATTGCCTAGGAAGACGCTCAAGTCTATATCCTCGCTTTGCACCTGGATCTAAGTATTTGGTTGCCTGTGTAATACTTACAATTGCATATTCTTTAACCCCTAACCCTTTCCAACGCCCGCCAACCATCTCTTAGAACATCATTTTATTTTTTATCATCATTATTTTTTTTATCAGAGAAAGGTTTTATCTAAATTTCTCTTTTATAATGAATATCATAACTTTTAAATTAAAAATAAGTTTTATTTTTTATAATTTTCAGATATATCCAAACAAAACATCTTGTTATAGCCCTTTTTAGCCCTCACAGTTTAAATTAATTAAAGAAATTTTAATTACTTACCTGTGTTAGAGAGGCTTTACCCGTTTAAACTCGGATAAACCCTTTCACCACCCGGGGCCCATCTATGGTAATTTAAACCAACAACCCTATATTTTATAATACTTATAACAATATTGTCATGTTGTATATAGAAACACATCTATAAATAATTATACACATGATTGACATGTGTCATTGCATCACCATATGTAATGTACTTTGTACAAACTGAGGATGAATAAATAAACTACGTAATAGATTAAGAGCTGAGCTAAGAAAGAGATCGAGATAGAAATTCAACAACCATAAAGAGGAATTTGGCAAGTCGTTGCCATCAAGGTCAAAGGGTTCAGAATAGCGCAGACGCCCCCATGCCCTTTGGACCTGTTCAAAGTCCAAATTCTCGCATGTTTCCCTCCTCGGCAAAGGTATAAAAAACCTCGGTTTTAGCAGATATCTCAGAATCACTTCACCATCGGCGTGAGTCCTCGTCGGTTGTACCCAGGACCACCTCAACGACCATGTAGAACAGTAAGATTCTTTTAACTCCATCTTGCTCTTAGCTCGACTCCTATCTGTTCACGGAACTTTCCTACTACAACTGTGTCTCTTCGTTTTTTGTGTGTGGACATTCCCAAGCTTTCCACTCTGCCTCTACCACGACTGCCTGTACTCTGTGAGAACTTTTAAAGGTCTTCCAAGGTGCAGAGAGGTACTGGAAAACTCTCCATGCCCTGACTGTCCCTCTCGGTTACTACTGGTTTGACCCTCGGTTACCACATATATATATATATATAAAATAAAAAAGGCATCTCCTCCTGACCACGAGCACATGTGCTTTTTAGATGGCAGAGCGCCATCTAGTGGAGCAAAAATAAACTAAACGCTCTGCCATCTAAAAAGCACATGTGCTCGTGGTCAGGAGATGCCTTTTTTATTTTTAATATCAACACCTGACCCACTTATCTTTTATTTTTTCTATTGTTTTTCATATATATATATATATATATATATATATATATATATATATATATATATATATATATATATATATATATATATATATATAAATGAATGTTTGTTGGTCTGTTCGTAAGTGATAATCTTCTACATCGCTCAACCGATCGTGATGAAACTTTGGGAAGTTGTTTAGTATACTACCGGGATGGTTTCTGGCTAATTACTCTTCAGAAATAACTTTTCGTTGCATTTTTATTTACAATAAAACGTAAATTCACTCGCAATCAGTGCCCCCTCGCGGCAGGCGTATGGCCTGAAATAGCCTCGCATGAGCGTATTTGTAACGTCAAGCTTAGCCTATAGGTTAGGTACACAGCTTCGTACCCCCACAACCTAGGTTCGAGGCTCAGCTTGGGTGTTTTTTTTTTTTTTTTCATTTCTTTTATATTATTGTAGCAAATTATTAAAAATATTATTTTATTTAAAATGTAGGCTTTTTAAAATAAAAATTAACATAAACAATTTTTAAATAATATTTATAACAAACCTAGGTTCGAGGCTCAGCGTGGGTGTCTTTTTTTTTTTCATTTCTTTTATATTATTGTAGCAAAGTCTTTTTTTACAGCATTATTATATTTTAATTGGTTTATTTTGAATATGTTTGTTATGAAGGCTCTATGTAATACTATTTAGAGCACATTTTACATTTTAAACACCTAAGTACCCCTCTTTTTAATATTGTAGCAAAGTATTAAAAGTATTATTTTATTTTAGATGTTTGCCATGAAACTTTGGGAAGTTGTTTAGTATACTACCGTAGAGGCAGGGCAACGTCTGCCCGGGTTCGGCTGGATCAATTAATTCAAAAATAAAAAAACAGGTTCACTGACATTTATTAATGCAGTGATTAAAATCAACCTTCGCCTCTATAGATGTTAATACATTTTGTTAGTAATTAAATTAAATAAAGGGCTATATTATCTATATATATAAAAATCACTTTCAAATTTTAACGTAACGTTCCATTCTCATTCCCGTAGGGCTTTAGATCGGCTAAAACATTTTTATCTTTATAAGTGAATATTAACTTTACTGTACTGAATAGTTTGGAATAATATTAATTTAACATATTACAACTTAGCCACAGCAACGCGTGGCCGGGTTCGCTAGTATATATATATACCTGTCTATCTCCCCCTTTTGGGACTCATTAAAATAGGGTGCTATAGAGAGGGGGTGCTATAAACAGGTCAATTCTAATATAAATCGCATCGTACTACCTATTTAAAATCAAACACTGTAGAGAGGAAAGCGCTATTCAGTGGAGACGCTATAGACAGGTTTAACTGTATTATAAATTTTCATTTTTTCAAAAAACTATTCAAATTGCTTTTTTATTCAGAGATGAAATCCTGAGTTATCTTCAATGAATTATTTTATAAAATTGTTTTATTTTTTCTATAATCTATACAGAGTCTTGTGGGGTGATTTGGGGTATCAGATTTTTTATTCACTAATAATGCAGGAGAACTATAGGGACTATATGAGGGTCTAATAATATTATATTTTAATAATTCAGTTATTTGTTTTTGTATTTCAGCATTATTGTAAAAAGATGTCCTATATTGCCTTTGTGCTATGGGAATATTATCTAAAAGAGATACGCAAATTGGGTTAGTCTTTATGTGTCCTATATCAAATTGTGCTTAGAGAAAACATTCCTATATTTATGCAATATATCTGAAATTGTTTGATTAGAGAAATTTGGATTTATATCTACTTTACTAAATTCTAAATATGAGTTATAATTTGTTATAGAGTACGGTTGTCGCATACTGTTAAATGAGTTAGAATCAATAATGGAATTTGAAGTAGGATCTATAAGTTTAACATTTGTATTTGGTATATCAAAATAATTAAAATTACACAATGGGTTAATATTTAAAAGAGATGAATTTTTAACATAGTATGGGGCTGGAATACATAGGGTAGTGGCATATGACTTCTGATTATCAGTTTTTGGATTAAAAGAATACAAGAATTTATAATTTTGGAAAAGAAGGTTTTTTTGAGAAATCTATTTGTAACTTAGATAAATAAAATGTTGGTAAACCTAAAATAAGATATTCTATTGGACTATCACAAACAAACATTTATTGATACTTTGTAATTTTACCTAAGGTAAGCCTAACCAATATTTTGTATAATGGGTAAGTAAATCCTTCTACCTGACCTATTCTCTCTTTTAGAGAATTATCTAATATTTTATAATAAATATGGTTTAAATATTTTAAAGGGATAATAGATATGGATGATGCAGTATCAAGTACACATGGTAAAGATATATGGTTTATAAATACAGAGAATAATAATGATGTTCTACCTGGGTTTATGGGCTTTGGAGGAGTATTCTTCTTAAGTGGGCAGTCCCTATGGAAATGCATCTGGTTGGGTATCTGGTTTGTAGAACATATCTTGCAGGGGTATGGGGGTAGGTTTATGAGTTTGTGGGGTTATTGCTGGTGGTGAGTTGTGGTGCTGTCCTTGGGAATGGTTGGAATTTATTAGTTTGGGAGTAGTTGGGGTTAAATCTTACTAGAGTAAATTGCATATTTCTTGTACTGGTAGAGGGTTGTTGGGGTTCTTCTTCTTGATTTGTGGTGCATTTTAATTGGGTTGTGATTTTATACCACTCTGAAGGTTCTTGTACTCTTGCAGCTATTAGATATTTTTTAGGTGATTTGGCATTCCATCTGTTAGTGCCTCTAATAACAGTGTTTTCTCTAGATTAAGTATTTTGGCTAAAGCAGATTTTTCTTTAAAATATTGTTCAAGATCATTATTATAATTATATTTTAAATTTAGAAACCTACTTAATAAATTTGAATCCTTTATTGAAAAATATGTTATCAATTTTTGTCCTAAATCCCCCCAATTATCTATATCTTGTAATTCTTCTATATAATAACTGAAAGCTTCACCCTCGAGATAATTTGATATATTAGTTAATTTGAATTCTTCATCAAAAAAAAAAGAAGTTTCTGCAAACATTTTATGTTGAAATATTTGAGCTAAGATATTATGTTTAAATTTTGACCATTAAATTTTGGTATTTCCATTGTATTTATACTTTGCATCGTAGCTTGTTCTACTTTTTTTTTTGTTTTGGCGGGATTTTGTATCAGTTTTTTTAGAAAATTGAATTAATATATAATATAATTCAATAGGAAATAGGTTAATCCTGTCGACTTATTGTTATGAATATTTATTGTTGTTGTTAGATAAGGCTTGATAAGACAAAGGATCGATAAGATAAGGGTTGAGGTGCAGTCGTGATAAAAAAAAGATAATTATTTACCGTCGAGTAGCTTTTATTTTCAATTACTTGAGGAAAGAATACACATTAGTTATTTTCACATTATATAGAATTTATAAAGTTAATCCTATATTAGTGATTTAAAAGAATAGATATGTTAAATACGCATATTTACAACAAAACTATACATCAAAAACTGAAAGTCTTTCTAAAAAAAACGATGATAACAAAAGTAAAATTATCAATGAATAAAATTAAATATATATTTTCAAAATATAGAAATATTTGAGTTTTTAGATTATATAATATATATATATACACTCGTTATTACCGAAAGTGTTCCTGAATGAAAGTTTTCGGTAATATTTTTTTAAATTTTTTCTTGGTAACTTTTATTTTTTCGAATTCTGTTGCATGTATTTTCTTGTATTGAGTTTTATCCACTTCAAAGGTGGCTTTGCCATTCACACTTGCCGTACACTTTTGGTATGTTTCGCTGAAAGCCCTTCGAAGCATCAAAAACCTTTCCATAACGGAATGTGATTTTTAACACGGTAATGAATGCATTTTCCTTGTTTATATATTTTAGACCATAGTAAATAGCCGATACATATTACAAAACATATAACAACACCGATATAAAATAACAAAGAAAATGCCATGAGAAAATATAAGAATTCTTGTGTTAATCAAGGCTTTATGTTATTAATTGTAATCATGTGCTACATTTTAGATCCACAGTCAAATTTTATAAACTTAAATCATTCAGGTAATTCATTGAAAGTTCCTTTTTTATGAATATTTATCATTAGATTACACTACACACAGAGAGAGTCAATCTAACTGTTATTGGGAGTAATTGAGATCAGGTTTCATCCATTTGTATGTTAGGGAGTTTTAAAATATAATATATTAATTGTTATAAAAGCGGAGCAACCATAGAGAGAGATATTTAATTGTAAAGGTGCATATTGGTGAATTATTTATGCCTTTTCAAATAATATATTAACGAATATATAAAAATTATCAATCATGTAAATCAACTTTCTTCATTATTATACTCCTTAGCATTCTACCTCCTGAATTTTATGACTTTGAATGTAAAAATTCGCAATATTACATTTAAACATTTACTCCATCATCTTAAGTAGACAGTTCTATCATATATCTCCTGTTCATCTTTTTCTTGGCACGTAAGAAGAGTAATATTACCTATTGTAATTTTTCAAAATAAAATATTTTGTGAAAAATATAAAAGCTCAAAATAAAGAAAATATTAAAAAGGTTTATTCACTGGTATTTATTACATTTCATTTTGTCCTCATATTTTTAAATATTGAATACCTAGTTTAAACAGAATATTTATATATAGGATCAATATATTGACACAGAATAATATGTGAAGGCTTACTTGGTGAATTATCATCAGTCACGTGACGCTATATCAGCGTTTTATATTTAAATAGTTTGTTTATATATATCTCGGTTATATTCAGAGATCTGGCAACATTTGTAAATACTTTCCTCCCTAAATATTTTCTTTCATGTTTACTCGTTGTGGTCTGACTTATAATCATGATATGGCCCAATCTAATATTTACCTGTTTCCAACCCCCTAGAACACCCAAGGACTATGCAACATTTGGTGGAGCCTCTGGGTTCAACCTATAATTATAAGCAGTAATATAACCATCCGCAAGAACAATGGAAGTGAAGTTCCCCGAGAATGGAATGAATCCCTGGAGAATATATGCGATTTATATATAAGAGTGGGTAGATTATATATTCGCAAGATATATGCTGCCATGAACACAGTAGGTAGAGCCAATTTACAAAATGTGTGGGAATCAAAAAAGAGTATCTTATGGAACCTTTTTTTCAAAGAAGGACAAAGAAGATCTAAGAAAGAAACTTTAGAGAATGCAGAATTGAATCGAGTCCGCCGAGAGATATTATGAAGTAATTATACTCTTTGGCAATAGTTTCGACCAATCAAACTTTATGGAAATCAGTCTTTTATTTCCAGAATATAGGATAATAGTGGAGAGCAAATATACCTTCAACACCTTCCCACTCTTAAGACCTATGCCGATATTTGTGCAGAAGCAGGCCTATCTACGCATAACTGATATAGAACCTTATAAAATTTGAACTTATTGACGCGTCTGATTCAAGAAATCGGGGCACACACAAGTCGACCATCAATAATATTTGAACGTTAGACCCTGAATATATGATCCAAATATATGTGAAAGATTTTGGATTTTGCAATGCTTTGGAAGGACACAGGTGCAGACTTATCAGAATGGTCGACATCATTACTGCGAAAAAAGGAGCTGAAATGGAAAAATTCAGCACCCTATATGCTTGTACATATGAATAAATCTTAATATGATTGGAAATATAGAATTTAAGACCAAATTTCATCACGAAGCTTCTTCTCACGTTTATTGTAATTGAATCTAACTTCAAAACGCTCATCCCAGGAAGAGGCCTGATTCAAAGAATTAGAGCTACATACATAGGTGAGACAGGAAAACCTCTAGAAGAGAGAACCAATCAACACTGGACAGCCCTTCAAAACTATATCCCTCTTTCCCTTTTAGTAGACCACGCACTGAAACAGGACCACCTACTGAAATTTTACTCCACCAAAATAGTATATCAAAATTATCAAGGACAGACATTCAAGACTTTTTCTAGAAAGCTGGATCTGATAAAAACAGTATCAACCGAAAAAAGACATCCCTCAATAATACTTAAAATATAAAACCATATAGCCTACTATACATATATATAACATATTACTGATTTTCAATTCTTATATTTTAAATGTTTATAAAGCTGGACAAAACGTGAAGTAAGATAAGTTTCTTTTAATAAACAAAATGCAAGCTTTCGGGCAAAAGCCCTTCGACAGGCAAAAATATTATTATACTAAGAAAAATAACAATTTATATATGTTAATCTTAATAGAAGACCGTTTTTTAAAAGGTAAACAACAAATCTGCAGTCTGAAACCACGAGACGGCGCGTGGTTTGGGCTATTGAAATAAACTAAGATGTTACTGGTGTTTCAGCCAAGAAAACACCATATATATCGGGAATTTCTATCTTTCTATTTATGCTATTGTGTTTGTGTGAGACTATGGATTCCAACACTAATCGTTGGTGTTGGTTGTGGATATGTCTATAGTGGATTACTGGATGGTTAACATCGAATGTGTGTCCTGTAGATGCTATGTCTTGGTGGATGAGGGATTTGGGGTCTTTGTTAGTTATATTGCGGGAATGCTCTGTCATTCTGATGGCTACAGTTCTACCTGTCTCACCCACATATGTGGCAGAGCACTGCTCACATGAGACAGAGTAGACTGCTCCTGTACTTTGAAGGGGGCTGGGAGGAATGTCTGCTTTAGTGATGGGATGTCTGAGGTGTGTGGATATGTTATTGGTGTTGCTGAAAAAGGTCTGGATGCCATGGGTTTTAAGAAGTCTGGCTATGTTGACTGTGTAGGGTGAATAAGGTAAAATACAAGTGGATCTATGAGCTGTTGGGGGTTTGTAAAGACTGGGTACGTAAGTGTGTCTGTTAATAAAGGTAGAGGAAAAGCTGAGGCAGTAAGATGGGAACTAATTGAATATATCATATATTACAACACAACAAAAAATAATACCTAATCATATTTCCTTTCAGGATAAATGTTTTAATTCTATCTTTACTCCGTATTTTATTCAACACATATTGCATATAATTGGGGTGCTCAAAAATAATTGAAATCCCCTAATTATATAGATAATAAGTGAAATCAATAAATATATAAATAGATGCATCCTGGTCAACTTCAGAAATATAAAGCCTAGGATTTTTATTATTAAAGCGGAGATACGCTTTTAGACAACGTGTACAGCCAATTATATATTCAATTCGAGGCTTATTACAATAAGAAGTCATGACTTACATTTCCAACTTCCTTTTTAACCGAGCAAAGAAAATTAAATGACTATAGGCTTCAGTAAATCTGGTGGATATCACACAGACAAGAGACCTATTAAGTAATTCACATCTGTACGATTTGGTGATAAATAATGGAGAATAATCTAAAAATCACAATTTGAAGAGCTGTTTATGGGGAACATCTTGCTATTCCATCAGTGTTAATGGCAGAATAACAAACACCTTACCTTGACTTTCTCGTTATGGAGTAAATCATGTGAAGATATGTTAGTTATAGGCATGTGCAGATATTCTTTATAACCTCTCCTGATGTTGAAACTGAAGCTTTCTGGTAGTTTTCGCCATCTACAGCTTTAAATATACACCCATCATTTATTTTTTAAATTAATTCTATGATCAACATTGATTCATTTCAATATATGACTCGAAACATCCACAGCCTTCTGTTGTGTAATCATGAGATTTATTTTTTCTTATTTATCAATATGATCCCAGTAATTTTTCAGTTTTTAGACATGTTGTAGGCATTGAATATAATCATTGGCAAAGTGTTATAGCCTAAAATTATTAGTAGATTTTATTTCCTTTCTCTATTTTTCTTTCAATGAAATGGATTTGAGATTTCGATATATTTTTATTCAGTGGAATACAATCCTTTCTCAACAATTTTTAGTGTTTAGAATTTTTTTATTTTCAAATATGAAAAATATTTTACTAAAATATTTATTAATATCAATAGTCATTTGATTAGAAAGTAATTTGTTCTTACTAAGGACAAATATAAGCATTCGCCTTTTTTTTGTTGTTTTGTTATAATTCATACAAATCTTTTATGATATAAATAAATTTTCAAACAAATTTTGAATTGATGAAACAATTGAGATAGAAAACCACTGATTAGCCAGGCCCTCTCATTTATTGAAATTACATGACATTTGTTTTTGATAATGTTTTTTTTTTTTTATAGATCAGGATATGCCTACTTTGTTTTTAATATCAACACCTTACCATTTTATTTTTTTCTATTGTTTTTTTCATGTGTTAAGCATATTTACGCAAGTTTGGCCTTAAATACCCATTTATTGGTTTTTCAGGAAGCCACTGGGATCAAAATTATTTTTGGTCCCAGTGGTACATCCTACTCCACGCTGACGAGCACCAACAGCGCGAAACGCGTTCGTTGATGGATTTTCTTGATTTATCAAGAAATTGATTGACCAATATCAGGGAACAGGCTAACTCAATAATTAGTTGATATCTGTTTCACCAGATGGCGCTCTGCCTTCTGTAAAGCACATGTGCTTCTGCTCAGGATATGCCTACTTTGTTTTTAATATCAACACCTGACCTTTTTTTAATTTTTTTTCTATTGTTTTTCATATTACATTTTTTATATACTTATTACTTAGGCTATAAATTGAGAAGAGCCTCCCTCGATCGTAACCCATTGAAAAAATATTCTGGAAATGGCCTAGCATTAGGCTATTATATTTAATTAATAAAGTATATAACTGAATCCCAAATTTGAATTGTTATATTTTATTCTCTTTTGAAAATATAGAAATAATTTAACGATGAAATCACTGAAGACTTCAGAACCATTTTTTCCTTGGCATTCTTGAATATTTTTTGTACTTCTCATAACTCCATTTGTATTCTTCCATCATGTGTGTATCCCATCTTCCTAGATAACGGTTCTCCATTGTTTTGAAATTTTCATTTATCATTTTAATATTTATTTATTCACCTTATTCCTCACAGATATCTCTTAAAATTTCAGGAGAAGAGTTCAACTGGCGTTGTGATTAGTTTATCTCAATTCTCATGATACCTTTAATAGATATGAAACTAGCAAGCAACTCGTTCACCAGTTCAAAATGTTTTCAGCTTTGCGTTTTCGCATAAATGTTCAATAGCTACAACAAATTGAGTCCAGGCTTTTCTCTCAGCAACATTCATCGAATTTATGAAAGAAGGTTCTTAATAAGATGTCTGATATGTGGGCCAACAAAAATATCTGCGCTAATTTTTCCATACTCAAATAGAAGATTTCCCTTCTTATATATGTAAATAATAATCCGTTCTTATAACTAATAAAATTCCAGGAGACAAAAGACTCTAAAAAGATATAGTGATTACATTTAGAAGGTTTGATCATCTCATACGTAAAATCTCTATAGAAAGACACCTGGACGCGTCCAAAAGTGCATCGGATATTGTGATGATGGTCACATTTGCTAGATGGGGTTTTTTACCTCACAGTCTATATCTGTCACCATTTTCAGAATGTACAGGACCCTCTTGATTTTTCCGCTTTTGAGAAAACTGCCAATGACATAGACTCCTCCTTTCAATTTTTAAGGAAAGTGCCACATGGATGATGAAAAGGCGAAGGGTAGCGTAACAGATGATTCTCGATCCTGTTTTATAAATGACAGTTACCAAGGAAGAATTTGATGCGGTCTTGTTGGCAGATTGCTCTTCTGCAAATATCAATAAATGCGCACAAAGAGCATATTATATATTTATAATTTTATCTGTTGATTCTTTCCGCTCAAAACCTATATCTATAGTTCATTTAAAATAGAGTTTCCAAGATTCGAGAAAAGAATGATAGAGTGGGACCAGAGACTTCTTGGAGTTGAAATGAAGGTAACAACTTGTGTGGAAACCTTGGCTGCTACGAACGAGATAGTCTCTGAGAATGTAACTAAGTTAAGGGAAATTGAAGCCAGGACCGACTTTCTGGAGATGAAGCTGCGGGAGCCAAATCTCGTTTTCTACGGAGTTGAGGGAGAAGCGAATGAAGGACCAGCTGAAAGTCTACAAAAAGTTAAATCTATTATAAAAGAAAAAATGCAGATTCTAGAAAATTTAAATATAACTAAATGCCATAGACTTGGAAAGGCTAATAAATCGCCTATTTTGATTTCATTGCCTGAATATGAGGATAGAATTAAATTATTCAAAAATACGACTAAACTTAGAGATAGCAAAATTTACATAAACAAAGATTATAGTAAAAAGATTAGAGACCAACGGCTTATTCTTATTGCAAAAAGGATATAACTTTTTGAAAAAGGCACTCGATCAAAGTTGAGAGATAATAAACTTATTGTAAACGGTATAGTCTATGAAGCTGTAAATGGCCAAGTTGTCAATATTAATGGAAATAAGATATAGCAAAAACAGAACATAACACTGAATGCAAATAGGACTTTCCAGATTGATAATCAGATTTCTAATATAGTGTTCGTACAGCCACTTTATGATAAAACACTCACGGCTAAAACTTCGAAATTTAAAAACCCAAAGGTTACGAAAAATATATCAGATAGAAATACAACTAAAATTAGATATCCACATACAAAAAACTGTGAATCGGCAATAAAAGACAAACAGGTAACCTAGGTCAAACATATAGATACTAAAATTAAAATATTACAATAGAATATAAATGGATATAATAGAATAACATCAATATTTCCACTCGTTGAATACCTAAAAAAATACGAACTTTTGCAATAAGTGAAACATGGATTACTAATGATTTCAAATTATTAACAGAGGAATACTACATAATTCAAAGCCCAGCAATGAAAACAGAACTAAAGGGAAGGGGTTCGGGGGGAATTCTGATTGGAATAAAAAAAAAACTTTCAACATACGGTGAGAAAAATCGAAACAAACCCTTATTGGATATCTGTCTTGACGCACAAATTTCTAGACAAAACCACCGAGAGTATTTGTTTGTTGTTTGTATATTTACCTCCTAATGCATTACAAGAACAAAATTTAACAAATTTACTTAGGCACATTGAATATCACATGAGTGAAGGTAACGAAGTGCTAATAGCCGGTGATATCAATATAAGAATAGGCAATGCTGGAGGCTTCCATAACCCACTGAAACTAAATTTATCCCTCAACAAATATAGGAAATCTAGAAACCTAATATCTTCGAAACTATCTGAAAAACTAATTTCCTTCACAGATTCAAATTCTATAACAATAGCTAATGGCAGAACTAAAGGAGATACGTACGGCTCATTCACTTTTAATTCAGAAAGAGGTTCATAGGTTTTGGATTATTTTATGTACACACATGGTTTAACACAGATCAAAGTCACCCTGTTTACCATACCTCAATTGTAAATACTCTATCTCTCCCTTTTCTCTTGTGTTTAATATTGTCTGTAATTCCACAGCGAATCTGTACAGGGCAAGCCGCCCTAATAAAGTTGTTTTGTTGTATGTAAAAAAGTCGGCCGGGAGGACAACAACAAAATATTACCTATTTTATCTCATCTTAAATATTTTATTGAACTCTATTTAAAATTTTTTTTTTAAATCATATTTCCACTATATATTTTTTTTTCGTTAATAACCACAATACCCTATAGCTTCACATTTCAATCTTATATTTTAAATTCCCAAACCTTTAGTATTTTGATCTTTTCGTATTTAATCTGATTTCACAATGTTTTTGTTTTTAGGATTTGTATTTTTACGCACTTTACCTTTTTCATATGTAATTATATCTAAAGGCGTACCTAACTATGTAAATTTATCATTACCAACATATGTAAATTTTAACTTTTGTTTTTGTCCAGCTTGATTCTTTTTCTTCAAAATGACCATTCTTTATTCCTACCATTACTTTTTAAAAAATATTTACATGTTCATTCTTATTTAAATATTTTCCTTTTTGTACATATTACCATTTGCCTACTGTTTATTTCTTTTTCACAAATGCCTTTTATTTTTCTTATATTCATCAAATGTTTTCCACTTATCCTTTGCTAATGTAATATTCATATTGTTTTCAATGTTCTTCATATTCTCATGTTATACTTTTGTATTTATCATTCATTTTATTTTTCCTTCTCACTAATGATATATTTGTAACATATAAGTGTAATATATGTTTAAAGTCACCCTGTTTACCATACCTCAATTTTAAATACTCTATCTCTTCCTTTTCTCTTGTGTTTAATATTGTCTGTAATTCCACGGCGAATCTGTACAGGGCAAGACGCCCTAATAAAGTTGTTTTGTTGTTGTTGTTGTTGAGTTTCCAAGAGGTCGAATTTAGTATTAGTATAAAAGGAAAACTAAAAATTAAAATTACAGCGGTATGGTAGTTTAAACTGGCTAAACAGCTAGGAGGCTTGGCCACTGATGAACCCGCCCTCATATTAATATATAATTGCAGAAAGTGCGGCATAGATTTGTTTAATTTTCAAAATAAACATAAGCATAAAAAAAATATTTCTTATATTTACATTGTTGAAACACATTAATATGTTATAATAACTTGAAAAAAATTGGCGTTCAGCCAACTAGAATATCGGTTAAATAAATATAATTTTGATCCAAAATATAAATGTGTTGGTGCGTTCTTTCCGCGAACACGCGTCACCACGTCGAACTACTTGCTTAGAGATATTGGTGCTGCCACACGGGTTAGATGCTAGGCGGCCCTCTCCGTTCATGTCCCCGGGTGTAGTGTGTCGGTCAGAGAGTCGTTCTATTTTTATTCTTCCAGTAGATTGATAAGTCCTTCATCTTCGGGTTACTTCCCCTTCCATACTTATCCAGTATACTTTTTCCCTGTGGTGTTTGTGAAAGCGAAGGTGCTGTCAACTAGACGTTTGGGGTGGATTGTAATGATTTTTCAGTCGTTATCAAAGGAATGAGGGCACAAGATAGATCGATCAAGGGAACCGATGCATACAGAGAACACAGGGGGAGAGTGAGCTCACGTCCCGCGATTTACGCTGAAGCCAGGAAATATATCTAGTATGGATAGGGTCGGAGACCCTACTACCGCTTCCCCAGTCTGGTTGGGTCATGTGACCTATATTGAGGTTTGTATTGGTCACTCATTACGTCATGGAAGTTGAAGAATCGCCTTGGTTGGTCCTAATGATTGGAAACCATCTTTGATGGTTAGGGAGAAAATATGTGGATGGAGCATTGACCCAAATGAATTTGTCTTTAGCGAATTCAACCCCGGGGACCTTTGTCTTTGTGTTTTCTGAAATAGGAATCTTTGACCTGGCGCTAATGATGCGAGATTGGCAATCGTTTTCTTAATTCTAGACCTAACCGCTATCGTTTTTTAATATCTATAATCGTGTTGGCTCCTTTTTCTCTGTCTGTCTGGCATGAAGTCCATATTTTATTTGGCTCTTGACATGGTACATTATACAGTGGATCATATATAGTTTGGTACAGTGTTTAAGGTGGTGGGATATATGCAGGGAAATGGCAGAATGACTGGCTTTTTATATTGTAATATATGAAGCCAAAATTATCGCAGTATACATTTGATCAAACTATCAGTTATAGACAAGAGTCAGAGTTCACAATCCTAAATACAAAAGAATTACATGCGCATAGGATCATGGTTACCTCAGTTAAGATGTGGCACCCAGGAATATGAGGATGGACTATGAGTAATCCTGGAATCGCGGGTCAATCTGGCAGCATGGTAACTATTTTCTGCTACTTTTCTCAGGATATTCTGCCTTTCTTGGGCTAATTAATAACCTAACTTATATGCTATAATAGTAACTTATATGAGGCAATATTTTCTAATATTTTCGACATTTTCTATGCAGCCCTTCCATTTCCAAGTAAATTGTATTTACCTTATTTTAAAATGTCTTTGACTTGATGGAGGTTTATTCTCATCTGTATCAAAAACCTACAGTTTTACTGCCAGTTATATCTCTAGGGCCCTTTAAAATCAGACTAAATTTCTTATATACCCTGAAATTGGTATAGAATTCAGGGTTGTTTGAAATAATTATGGAATTAATACTTTAATTACGAATTTATGAATATTCTATACATGATGTAATAATTAGAAAGTTTTCTCTGAACTTCTCATCAAAATCAACTTTGAAGAAAACACCAATATTTTAAAAGAAACATATCAGCGTTACTTTAGTTTCAAAATTACTGATGTTTACAGATGTATTCGCTTTACCAATGAAGAAAGATATAGATGATTGCTGACAAATTTATTTTATTCACATAGATTCATTTTTCAGCGCTAGTAATAACGTTTTCCGCTATCGATATGTTGTGTTTTAGAAATCCTAGAAAGATTTGATGTGTGAAATATAGGCCTATAATTTTGTTCGACTCTTAATTTATTTTTCCGGTTTTGAATATATTTATAATTATAGAACCTTTTGGATTCATCTGTAAACAATCCCCTTTCACTGAATTTAATTTTATGAATAATCAATGTGAAACTGGGGTTCGAATTTACTCTATCATGTTAATCATATTGTGTTGACTTTTCTTTTGTTGATTTTTAATGATATTTTGGTGTTTCTAATCTCTCTTTATGGTTCAGCCTGACAAATATATTTAATAATTGAGACTCACATATAAAAAAATATGTAGATGGAAAATTTGCCGGGAGGAAATTAATCCATGGAAACAATGGGCACTTCTCTCGTCAAAATAAACGTCAGCATCTGACGCCATCTATTGACCGTCGCCGAAACTAGCGGCCTTGGGTCGGTGACAAAGCGCCAAAGAGGTGTTTTGCTGGCAATGTGGCTAGGCCAAATCTATGGCTAGAACATAGATGGAAAAGCCACATTGCCAACAAAACACCTCTTTTGTAGATAGTGAGGATTCCGTTAGATCCCGTGTGGATCTCATGGAATAAAGCACGCCCTAGACTGACGAGGGACATTAGCCCGAAACCATGGTCTCTAGGTGGACGCTTATCAGTTTTCCAAAGTTGGTGTTGTGACTTTGTCACCGACCCAAGACCGCTAGTTGCGGCGACGGTCAATAGATGGCGTCAGATTCTGACGTTTATTTTGACGGGAGAAGTGCCCATTGCTTCCATATAAATATGTATATTTTAAAATGTGATAAATAGTATGGTAATCTCATATTTTTTCACACATTGTAAACAAACCATTTAACATATTTAAGGGAATAAAATTATATTTTTATTGAAAAAAAGATTGCCTCAATTCCTAAATATTATTAAAGAGATAATTTGATATTTTGGAAATAATATTATAAATAGTTAGATAAGACTTAGAGCTCCAAGAAGCGGCCTGGTAGATAACATTGGCAAAACCGCTGAGAGAGTTCACCACTGATGAGTCAAGTCCTCCCAATATAATTTCATAGAAGTTAGGACAGTAAAGTTTGTTTTATATCTAAAAATATACCTTTGTACTTTTATGTTTCCAATTCTTATAGTTAAATATGCGATATGATAAAATATGTATTTATGACTTGATTTTTAAACCAATGAACATACCTATACCCAGGAAAGACTATCCAACAAATTTATTCAAGGGTTATATTACATCTTTCTATGTAGCTTCCATTTAATTGGTCAACCATGACATTCTGGAGAGACGGATCGGTACAATTTCCTGTCACAAAAGGTCGTGGATCAAGGTCAAAGAACCACTTAAAGCGGCAGCACTCCAGATGATTGTCTGCACATTCAATGAAAAAAAAATCATATCTGAAACATTGTGATATATTTTCATTATATTATAAAAGTGTATTTGGAGAAAAATATAAGAATTATTTATATTGGAAATTTAATTAATTAATTGTGGATTCAAGTTCTATAATTTTTATATACACAAAGTTATACTTACACATAATTCGCCAAAGCCTTTTCTAATAATATTTTCATATAACTAACTTGCATACTAATTCTGTACATATTTAAAATATCTTTCTTTCTTTTCTTTCAAAAGTTTTGTTTATCTTTAAAGTGCAAGTGTCCTTAAGGGGACCTAGCGCTCTAAGTCTAAATAAAGAATAAATATATTTTATTATAGATCAATATCTTCACGCAAATTTTCCACTGATATTTTAGCCATAGATTTGGTCTAAACCACTCTTTGGCAGATTTTGAAGACTCCATTACATCCCTTGTGGGTCTCATGGATTAAAGTTTGTCCTTGGCTAAAGGGAGCCATTAAACCGAAACCATGATCACCGAGTTGGTGCTTTTAAATATGCCAAAGCTGGTTTAATGGCTTTGTCACCGACCCAAGTCCGCTAGTTTTCCACGGCATTCATTAGATGATGTCTAAATTTGACGGAAGAGGTGACCTTTTATATTTTATGTACATATATTAAAAAGGTAAACATTGAATTCTAAAATATTTAAATGTCCAATATTCCGATGTGAATATAAATATCTAGTCATACTTCATACATAATATATATTTTTTTAAATAATAAGAATAACATTTTAATTGAACAAGAATTAAAAACAATATTATCAATTATCCGAATTATTTGAGAATTTGTAATAATTTTTCAATATTATATATTTATATTTATATAAATTGAATAATAAAAAGACCCATTTCTCCAAACAACCCAATAATCAACGGAGGAGTATTGTAAAATCCGTAATATTGAGAAAGCACAATAGCATCAACAGTAGAAAAATAAACTTTTCAGAAATTTATAATATACTATTTACTGAGCCCATCCCCTAGCCCCCAAATGTAAAAGTCCTCTCTGAGTAACGATAGTGGCACCAGATGTATGTCCTTTTACCTTAATTATGGCCTAATAGCTAAGTTTTGCTTCCATAGTTATATTTCAGACCTCCATATTTATTTATTCTTCTATTTGATATTCAAACACAAGGTATTAAGACCAAATCCAAATAAATAAATGGTGTGTGACGTTTCGGTAACAGCGTTGTTACCATATTCAGACAATAGTACTGAATGAGAAATTTTACACAGCATGTTCTAAATAGTTACTGTTATCAAGTGTGTAAACAATATACCAGATAAGAAGAATATAGTTTTAAGAGAAAAATAGGAAATTATTCTCAGAATTAAAAGTGGAAAAATCCATTTGTTTATTATTTAGATATAATTAAAAGCATGTCTATAAATAATATTGATATTTCCTCTTTCTTCCATTCTTTTAATTAGAGCACGTTTCTTTCGAATGTAAAAGGCTTCTTCGAATTGTCTCTTGAATAATTTTTCTAATAATCAAGTATATTTGTTTCTTTTAGGTTAAAATCATTATGGCCTGTGACTTTTCTATGTTCTACAAGTGCAGAATTCTCAAATGTATCCTATTTTAGAGCATATTTATGGTTTTTCATTAACCTAAAAGAAACAAAGATTCTAGATTTTGATAAAAAATATTTTAAGAAACAATATAAAGAAGCCTTTTTTATTCATGATAAACGGGCTTTATTAACAGAATGGAAGAAATAGGAAATATCAATAATATATATATATATATATGCCTTTAATTATATCAAAATAATGATTATTAAAAAAAAGTAGGTCTTTTCTACTTTTAATTCTAAGAATAATATTCTGTATTTCTCAGAAAACTATCTTCTTCTTATCTGGTATATTGTTTACACACTTGATAACAGTAACTATTTGAAACATGCTGTGGTAAAATTTATCATTCAGTACTTTTGTCTAAAGATGGTAACAACGCTGTTACCGGAACATCACACATTATTTATTTTTATGAATTTGGTCTTATATCATCTTGTGTTTATAATCTATAATCCAAATTGTGCCTTATTATTTGATATTTACTTCAACATTTATCCACCATTTGTATAATAATAAGAAGAAAAATGAAAATAGGAACATTCTATTTCTATAGCATTTATGAAATTATGTAAAATTGAATCTGATAATATTTCAACTCCTTTCCTTCTAACGAATCGTGGAATAATGTTTTTCTCCCTTAAACAGCTTCCTTACCCAAAGGTTCGAGAAATTTGTGAAATAAAAAATAAAAATATAAATGTAGGCTTGATGTTTTTAATCTGATATTGATACTACGGATTATTTTATCAAAAGATATAAATTTTGAATATATGTATTTCTCAAAGTAAATGTTCTATTTATGTTTTTATATTTTCACCAGTTGCCCTGTTTTTCAAAATGAACTAGAGAGTTTCTGGTATATTCTGACAGTTATTTAACTTCCACGACTTCTAGTGTATGAATTTAAAAACACGTTGACAACTAAGTGGAATAATAGCATAAATGGTTTTTTAAAATATTGGGAAAAGGAATATTTTCAATACGAAATACGATTCATTATATCTATTGTTTCAATATATTTGTTTAAAAAATATATATATATATCAATATATATGAAATTATATTCAGAAATAAATAAATAAAATAGCTTTGGTAAGAGTATGGGTAAATGGAAGATAAAATAACTGGGTCAAAAAAAAAACCTCGGTCACCAGTTGCAAGCCTTCACACCCACTCCCCCTGGGTTAATTTAACTTACTCAAAGCTGATAAAAAGCATTGAGGTTAAAAAGGATGTGATGATCAAGGTACAGTCGCACCGAGGTAGTCTCGACATCAGTTGTTCCTAGAGTGATCCTCAGACCTGTTTTTTTTTTTTTCTTCCCCGACCTACTTCCCACAAGTTTTTGTTTGGGAATCCTGTCTCCTGTGTGTTCACACCACTCACCACACAACTACCACGACTACTTCACTCAAATCTCCATATATAGGAGTATTTTTCTCACTATTTTCTCTCTTTTCTATACACTATTTCTTTATGATGCACTTGCGCGCCATCTGTTATCAAAATTCGAAACTATTAATAATGGCGTAAGTTTCTTTTTGAAATTAAACAATCTCTACTGCCCTTACTGCAATGGAAAAATTAATGAGCCAGGCCCTCCCTTTAATTTTTCCATTGCAGTATGGGCAGTAGAAATTGTTTAATTTCAAAAGAAACTTACGGCATTATTAATAGTTTCGAATTTTGACTATTTCTTTAATAATTTTTGCATATATATAGGTATAAATGCCATTTAAATAAAATATATTTTTGTATAAAAAGGGCATTGATTCTGTTAAATATGAGTAAAAACGGTGCATTTTGGTTCATCTCCCCAGTACAGAATGATAAAGTGAAAATGATCAATGCTTAGAAGAGACCAGTTTTTGGACATTAAAACAATAGACAGCAATGGTTTCTAATTAAGGCCCACATCAGTTCATAACACATCTTATAATGTTACAAAAGCGGTCGGAAAATGAAATTTTATATATATGTCTAAATACTCAGAAAACATTTAAATTATTTGATAACACAAAGAATACTCACCATCTAGATTTATTATTCTGGTAATATGTGTAGGGAGTTGGTCCACACCAAAAAATTCGCATGGATCAATTGTATGGATAAAGTTTTGTTTCAAAAACAGACCAATGAGATTTCTGGCATTCCTGAATAAATGAGTCGGAAAGGTAGACAGCCTGTTGTGTCTGAACAAAAATTATAATTCACTTCAAAATTAAAAACCATGTAGGGAAATTTTATTTAAATTTATGTTCATATATGTGATAAAATAAGAGAGAAATAAAAAATAAAAGTTCAGGTTTAATATTAAATATGAAGAAGGCATTTTCTAACCAGGAGCACATTCCCTTTTTAGATTGCAGTGCGACATATAGTGGAACAGAAATCAATTAAACATTATTTGTCAACGTGAAGCATGCTGTACCACTGCGACCAAAATATTTTGGTCTCAGAGGCTTCTTGAGAAACCAAGAAATGGGTATTTAAGGCCAAACTTGCGTAAATTTGCGTAAGAAGCCAATGTGCTTCTGGTAAGGCTAATCTTTCTTTTTTATTATTTTTTAATATCAACACCTGACCTACTTATTTTCAGTAATTCGATTATTTACACATGTTAAGCGTTTATGCGCAAGTTGGGTCTAAAATACCCATGTCTTGGTTTCTCTGGGAACAAAACATTTTTGGTCGCATTGGTACAACCTGCTTACACGCTGACGGTGCCCAATAGCCGAAACGCGTTGGTGATTGGCTTTTCCTGAATAAACAAATAAATGGGTTGGCAAAGTATCAGAGAACAGTCTTAATCAACGTTTAGTTGATTTCTGTTCCATTAGATGGCGCTCTGCCATCTAAAAAGCACATTTGGTCAGTATATTCCCTATTTATTTTTAATATTCATATATATGTTTTTATTATTTATTTTATTTTTATCATTACATTATTATTTTTAATATTTTGACATATATATTGTAATAAAAAGGTATATATTGGATTGAATGAAATATTTATTTACCAATATTTTATTTTATGAAAACATTTAAATATATATTAATATGAAAAAATAGTACAAAAAATGTGATATTGTACTGGGATAAGGTGATAAGGTTTTCTTAATATATTAATATATTATTAGCAGATATATATTGATTATTTATAATTACCCTCAACATGTCAACATGACATTAAGTTGACATTTAATACCATACTAAATTGAGAAATGTACTTGAGAAATATGCATATTGTATCATTTTAAATTTTTCATAGAAGAAGTGCCTTAAATTTGAAATAAGAAAAAGGTTAATGAGCTTTAAGCTTTCAGTATTAGTCAAAGTGTTGAAGTCAAATATTTTCATTTTATGAAATTATTACCCTTTACGAATTCGTCTTTTAGCATCTTAACTTGTAATTTAAATGCATTTATTGAGATTATAACGATCGGCGCTAAAGGAGCCAATATTATTTCTATGATCTATTTCTGAATTAATATTTCTAAAATTTTGACATTTATCACACTAAGTGTTTTATAGGAACATGGAATGTTTAGCGATTTTTAGTGGAATTAGAGGGCATGCTTTTTACTTGATCATTTCTCTAAATGTCGATCCATTATTTCAAATTACTCATCGAATACATTTGAAGTTTTTATCAGTTAATATATATCAATTTCTAGGCCTTCAATATTCGAAACTACGCCATTCTCCGTTATGTTAAAATAAAATGACTAAAGCGGTGAGGGATTCCTTTAATAATAAATAATTGATAGATCTCAAGCCTGTCTGTATATATATATATATATATACTTCAACAGTTGCTTGAATTAAGGTCATAGAAAAAATGTATATGTACGATTTATAGACTTGTACAGAAGCCTAAGTAATTTTCTGTACATGAATTGATAAATCAATTGAATGGCGTTATTGTTTTTCTATAAATTATTGTAAAAAAAAAAATAGAAAAGAAATATCCACATTTATGAATAAGATATGATAAATATAATTATATTAATTTATATGAAAAAATAATAAATTCCTAAATGCTCATTTTAGCGATTAAGATATTCCATTTTTAAATATCTAGTCTTAATCATTGAATACTGTTTCAAATATATGTGAGAGAGAATTGAAAAATGCATTTAGACTATTTCACTATTTGAGTTTAAAGTTTTATTTATACAATTAGGATTTTTATTTAATTAAATATGTTTATAATATCAGAATACTTACTCAAAATCTATAGTTACGGTTGTTTCTGGGAAGGCATCATCTGCTACTTCTGATATATCGTTGAAATTAAAATAAAAATATTTTATTCGCGTTGGAAGAAAATATCTCGGTTTAATTTCTGTCAATTATTTTTCACTATCCAGAAAGTTTTAACAGAATTAGGTAGTTCAGATGGGAAATCGTCCCACAATTCTGCCAGATTGCATGATTGTAAAGAAAAAATTGTCATATTTTCGAATGTCCTCAAAAAACTCATATTCCAATATGGGGCCGAGGGACTATTTAACACATCAATTGTTTTTAACCTAATATCTGATCCTTCAAAGAGATCAGATGTAACCATTGTTTCAACTCTTGAATAATCAATGTATAATCTTTTAAAAGAAATACCATCAAATAATCTCAAAGGTAATCTTGTGAGTGAGGAAAACTGAATCCATATGCTCATTAAAGGAAATTGTGAGGTTCGTAAGAGCTCAAGGCTCCTGTTTAGATTTTCGGGAGTATTTAGATATCTGCAGACGAGGGCTGGAGGATAAAATTCTGGTCGCCTTCTTTCACAAAAACAACCAGGTATGCTTGATAGGTTAACATCTCTACAGCCATGGACAGCTGTAATCAGCGCCAACAAATACTTCAAGGTAAAACTCAGCCTGCACAAACAAAATATAATGTTCCGTTTGAAATATTACAGTACCAATATCTATATTTAAATACAAATATTATTATCACACCGCTTCAATACCACTTCATTTTCATGTATTTTTCTAGGCGGGAAGTCTTGATTTTGACAAAGTAATAAAGTACAGGAGTCAGTCGCAGAAAATATACTTCACAACACCTATTGTCTCAAGGTTTGCTTGCCGTTTTTCAGTTTAACTTCCCAGACTACCCAAACTAGCCAGCATACCCACCCTCAAATGAGGAAAAAAAACTCATAGTGAAATATCAATTTATTATAAATAAATCCGGGTTTTAAAATGAAATACCAAATACGTAAAAAGCAGGAGGCTTATAAAGAAAAGAGAGAGTAAGTAGAAAAATAGTAATTAAAATTGCTAATCTATAGATAAAATTATATTTCACAAAATAATAAATAAATCTTAAATATAAAGACTTACATTTTGTCCGTTATAGTTAGCTGAGGGTGGAAAATATAACTGAAGGCAAACTTTATATTGTCTGGTGGATCAATGTAGGAGTCAGGTGTGTTGCAGCTGTAGAACTACCGATACGCTGCTTTTCTATTATACACAGATAATAAAATCGAAGTTATGTAAATGACATTTCTTTCAAAACCCTACATCCCTGATCTTCAAAAATCGCTCATAATTATCTTTGAATTTGAAAAAAAGGCAAAATATTATTCTGATTTCTATTAAGTTTTAATAAATATCTTGGTGTATTTAATGTTTCCAAAATGTATTTATATAGGTACAAAATTGAATATTATATACGCATGACATAAAATACTAAGATTATAAAAACTTTCCTCAATTATGCATGTAAGTAAAATTCCATATTATCGCCGCGAGTAAGAGATGGACATCTAAACCACACATTACTTTAAGCGGTGAGTCCATTTTAAGTGAAACAAGTTATAGATGATATTGGAAATGCTAAAAGTGGAAAATCAATTTGTGACAGGCAAAAATTTCTAGGTCATTCAGGACTGTAAATTGATGTCAAAAATGACCATATAACCGGTTTCACCTTTATCTTCTATAGATTCACGAACAAGATGCTTTTTCATCAGCTGTTGGAGCACCATGAAAATGTTGCTTTGGGTGGTACATACTGGACTAAATTCTATATATCCTGTCAATTTATTATGATCATAAGTCTGATATTTTGCACGTCCACCTAGGTATAAAATAAAAATGTAAGTCTACAAAATTTGCTTCTTAGTTTCAGCAATTAAATAATATCCATATTTTTAGTTTAAAATAATGTGTGATAATTTTTTATATACATAGAGGTTGCACAAAGTCAAAGGTTTTGTACGCTCACTCAATCATTCTAATACCGCAAGTGTATAAAATAACAGAAAAAAGGTGGCTGTGAAGGTGTGGAAAATACTATAGAATAAGATTCATAAATAATACACTGTGTGAGTCTAAATTTGCAACACCAACAAAACCACAGGAAGAACAATATGCAAATATCATGGTAAAGTTACCTAACTTAATTATATATTTTTGCTGTTTAATCAGCTATCCCGCGCATTTTGATTGAGATACAATAGAAAGAACTTTAAGATTTTACAAAATTCGCAGGTTTTTTCTGATTGACAGGGAAAGTATTTGCTATTTTTGTTTTTTCGGTCAGGGAAAACATTCAGTTTTGGATTAACCTCGCCGCGTCCAAAATGGAAAGGCTATTGTAACAATGGCTAGAACAAAGAGATGTGAGACAATTGAGTGGTGCAATTGTGGCCAGAGTGAGGTCAGAACGTGTGGAATATCGGCCCCACAGTTTACTTCTGTCGCCATTTTTCAGAATGTGCAAAACCCTTTCTTGATTGTCCCAACCCGATTATATTCAGATTGGTCACAGGCGCCCTTCACCACCTTTGAGAAGACTGCCTTTTACCCAACAGGGCATAGACTAATTTCCATTTTGTTTGGAAAGAGCCACATGAACAGCGAAAAAGCAAAGGGTAGTGTTTACAACTTATTCTTGCTTCTGTTTTATTTATGAAGTTACCGAGTAAAATTGCGCCGTGTTGGTGTAAACTCCGTTCCAATCCTATCTGAGGAATGCCACATCTCACGACAACGCGGAATTATTATTTGGGAAGCCATCACCAATGTGGAAAGATCACCTTTGATTCATATTGAGGGCTCTATGACGGTTCAATGAACGTGCACGACGTACTGCGCATAATCACCCTACCCATCCTCCAGATGGTACCAAATGCCATTTTCCATCAGAATAGCACCCGACCTCACATAGAACGCATGCCCTGCATGACACCTCGTTACTTTTCTACTCACCAATCTCTCAGAATTCGTCTGGGCCTTAATTGAACGTCCTTTTCGTGCGCTGCCACACAGCTGCATTCAGAAGATTCGAACTGTGGCTGATGATTAACTTGAAATGGGCAGCCATCCCTCAGGTCACCATCGGTAGGCTGTTGCAGCCTGCATATTCGCCCACAGTGGTCCCTCAACATATTAGTGAACGGCAATATCGTTCAGTGGAAAATGTATTCTCTTCTAATAAAAATCCATTTATAGTTATTCACTGGTACTCTTGTTATGCAGATCTTTACATATTTTCCTTATTAGTTCTTGGTGTTCGAATTCAGTGTCACATAGTGTATATCAAAATCATAAAATATATGGGGAAAGCCGTATGTAGTGAATGAGTGACTGGAATTTCCTATAATAAATAGGTAATATGAACCAGAGATAAAAATGATTTTGAGAAATCCGTTAGAAATATATAATCATTTAAAACAATTAAAGTGAAAATATAAAAGTTCTAAATTTATAATTATGAGGATAATTTTGAACATTTGAAATTCAGAACTAAAAATGAAATAATTATTTAGTACATCAAAAGTGTTAGAAAGATTTCATCATATTGTACTATAAAAAGAATAAATAATAATTTCAACTACTAACTTTGAACGATTAGATTTATATGAGACAAAATAAAATCGGCAGAAAGATCATCATGAATTTCGAATTCAATGGGAATAAATATGAAGAGATGGATTAAAAAGTTTTAATATTCACTAAATAATCCTCCTCTTCCCTCAATACACAATGATCATCCTCTATGGCTTTTATTTTGACTCGTATAAACCTGATTGTCAAATGACGATAGCTAAATTATTTTTTTATCCTTAAAATGCATTTTAATAAAATCCTTTTCAACCATTTCTATTAATATTTCAACAAAAATGTATTCTAACTTCAAATAACAAAGCTCTGTATGAAAATAATAATCTATAAAAATCATATAATTTATCACTAGATTTTTTTTTGCAAATCGAGTTCCCATTTCCTTCAGCATAACAAATATTGACTTTTTCATATTCATATATTTGAAGGTTTTCATCCATTTCGGGGATATTTCATGCTTTTAGTGGGAGTTCATAAAATTTTTATTATCAATTTATAAATTGTATGTGTTACCATTTTAGTCCCATATAATATCAGGTTGATTTTTTTCAATGTGTAAATATTCAATTGTTAGAACTATTTTTTATATTTCAAATTATTTGTTGAGTGTTTATAAAAATATAAATTTAGGTCATTTATATATCTACATTTTGTATTTTAATATATAAATAAATGTTTATATGCTTGTGTCTAAAATAAAAATCAAGATCACATATTTTTCTTCCTAAAATGATATTAATCAGAACTAATGATTTAAAATTTCTCAGGCTAATATTTCAAACACAAAACACTTCATTTTGGACCTTTTTTAGTCCATTTATTTGTGGTGACCGAGAAAGAGTGTCAGGGTGTGGAGAGTTTTCCAATACTTCTCTGCACCTTGGATGACCTTTCACATTTCTCACAGAGTACAGGCAGTCGTGTTCGAGGCAGAATGTAAGACTTTGATGTTCCACACTAAAAACGAATGGACACAGTTGTACTAAGATAGTTCCGTGAACAGAAAGAGTTGAACTAGGAGCAAGAGATGGAGAGGGTTAAGAAGAGTTCTTACAGTTCTATCGTAGCATTGTGGAGCCTCAAAGGATGAAGTGATGAGAGCTTCCGCAGACTTGGAAGTAACTTTGCATTTCCGGCTTATCGAATGTTTTTATAGATTTTATGCGGAAGTACTGGGAATTATATAGCATAATATTGAGTTGAGTGATATAAGAGAGGTCATTGTATTCTCTTAACTACTTTCTGGAAACTCTCGACTTCTTTTAACCTAGTTCATAAATATTGTTGAACTTCTATTTCTAACTCTCCGCTATTTAACTCAAATCTTATTCTATTACTCAGTTTTATCATATTATCTTCAGGTTTTATAGAGTACATTACATATTGTGATGTCAATCATGCGTATAATTATTTAAAGAGGTGAACACGTTTCACATCATAAAATATTGTTATGTTTACCAATATGGTGTTGTTGATTGAATTAACCCATTTATGTAAAAATGTATATTTATTTTTAAATATATATTCTAGAACACTTTCTGTGGAGTCCAATGCCAGATGGGGCTATTTACACTATATATATTCATTTTAATGTTTTCTTTTGCCGGCACAAAACCTTTGGAAACTTCATAACTGATCATTTAGAAAGTAGATCCATACATAATAAAATATTAATATTCAAATATAGAAATATAATGTTAAAATGGAAATATAGTTTTATTCAAGATGTAGATTCATCAACATTCCAATGAGATATTATACATTTCTCCGACCCACTGTGGCCCTTTTGAAAAGGGAAATAGTTGGTCCTTGAAACACTAGAAAAAATACACATTTTGTGAGGGTTGATGAGTCTACATCTTGGACATAAAATAAGATTGAAATTCATTTGTTAGAACATCGTTTCATTTGTTATTATTATTTTTTTGTAGCAGCAAAATATATCTGAAATATTTACTAGTTTTTGCTGTTACCTTTTGATTATATTCTCAATTCAAAGCTATTTCAACAGAACTTATACATCAATGATTGATCTTTGAAAAGGAGTAGATGAAACTAGAGAAATGGCCTGGAATATTTACCATGGATGGATCCATGCCTATCTCTTTTTAATAATAACCATTGTAGTGTAAGGTCTGTATGAATATCTTTTAATTATGCAGAATCAAAGAGTATTATTAAAATAAGTACCAATTTTCAGCGAGAGATTATGTACGCGATATTGATAATTGAGTTTAAGGCTGTAAACTATATTTTCTGTTCAAATTTTTCTTTTAAATATATAAATAATATATAAATAGCTAATCAAATATAAATGAAGATTGCCTGGTTTAATAAGAGGGGGCGCACGGTAGTTATTTTTTATGCATTCCTTTATGAACTTGTTGGCCTCATATGTTGTCAATTGTGTTTTATATAACGTTATCAGATATGTTGATTAATTCTGTTTGTTTTAAATTATTCCAATAATTTTCAAAGCCAATATTTATTTATAAAAATAACTCATATTTAATCATTTTAATAGCATTTTCTGAACGAAGTCTTTAAAAATAGGGTTTATTTTTTAAAAATACATTTTTTAATAAAATTAAAAATATATTCTCGTCTGATCCTATATGTTGAATAAAAGAATCTATACTTATATAATCAGTTATTACTTGGATAAAGATAGGAAGTTGACATTAAATCAAGCTTTCTATATTATTTTCAAATAATACACAAAAATCAGGTGTGCTACAGCTGCAAAACTACGCTTACCATCTCTATATAAAGCATAGATAACAAGGTAAGGCCTTATTTATTGATGAGAAAATTTCCTAAATTGTTGTGATCAAATTATTTTACCTATTTATTTAGAAAAAAATATTAGAGTATTAATATAAAAATCATTCTCTATGATAATTTAGGTATAGAACTTAATTTAAAAAAAAATAAGAATGGAATAGTTCCCATTTATTATATAAGTATACCTAGAAACAATTAAAAATTCAATGAAAGTTTTTTGGATTCAATATAATAATCAACATATATTTATATTTTATGATTAATTTTTGTTTTCTTGTTGAAAAAGAGGAGTAGTCGTAGAAAAAGAAAGATAGTTGTTTACATTTCAAGTAGTTTTTATTTTCAATTACTCGAAGTAAAGTTACACATAAAAATTATTTATCACAGAAATTTAGAATTTATAGAATGAATTCTATAATCGTGATTTTAAAAAATAGGTAGGGTTAAATACAGAAACAATTAAAAATTCAATAAAAACTTTTTTTGGATTCAATATAATAATCAATATATATATATATATAGATGGAAATTTTGCCGGGAGGAAAATGATCTAAAGAGACAAGGGTCGCCTCTCCCGTCAAAATAGACGTCTAAAACAGACGCCATCTATTGACCGTCGCCGCAACTAGCGGCCTCGGGTCGGTGACAAAGCCACAACACCAGCTTTGGCAAACTGAAAAGCGTCCACCTGAAGACCATGGTTTCGGGCTGATGGCCCTCGTCAGTCCAGGGCGGACTTTATTCCATGAGATCCACACGGGATCTAATGGAATCTTGACAATCTGCCAAAGAGGTGTTTTGCTGGCAAAGTGGCTGGGCCATATCTATGGCCAAAATATAGATGGAAATTTTGCCGGGAGGAAAATGATCTAAAGAGACAAGGGTCGCCTCTCCCGTCAAAGTCCGCCCTGGACTGACGAGGGCCATCAGCCCGAAACCATGGTCTTCAGGTGGACGCTTTTCAGTTTGCCAAAGCTGGTGTTGTGGCTTTGTCACCGACCCGAGGCCGCTAGTTGCGGCGACGGTCAATAGATGGCGTCTGTTTTAGACGTCTATTTTGACGGGAGAGGCGACCCTTGTCTCTTTAGATCATTTTCCTCCCGGCAAAATTTCCATCTATATTTTGGCCATAGATATGGCCCAGCCACTTTGCCAGCAAAACACCTCTTTGGCAGATTGTCAAGATTCCATTAGATCCCGTGTGGATCTCATGGAATAAAGTCCGCCCTGGACTGACGAGGGCCATCAGCCCGAAACCATGGTCTTCAGGTGGACGCTTTTCAGTTTGCCAAAGCTGGTGTTGTGGCTTTGTCACCGACCCGAGGCCGCTAGTTGCGGCGACGGTCAATAGATGGCGTCTGTTTTAGACGTCTATTTTGACGGGAGAGGCGACCCTTGTCTCTTTAGATATATATATATATATTGTAATATATTCCAATATATATCTATGTCTCCATGTGTTAAATAGATGTAGAATAATTGCCAAGGTAACAAATAAAATTTCGAGTGAGTGACAGTCGGCGCCAGTAGGAGGAAAGAGGTCCGAAAAACAAGTCGTTCCCCAAAGGGTGTGCTCCTTTCTTACTCAAACAGATTAGTCCGTTTTGAGACTAGATTGACAGACCCCTCTAGACAGTTCTCCCCTGACCGGCGACGGCTACACTCACTCTCTCGCCATCTCCGTGGTGACATCTAGCATGTCTCGGTCTTTGGTGCAATACGAGTACATTCACGCCTGAACCCACTCTAATATTGAGGCCACAATCCAACGATCACATATCCGCATTACAGTTGCTTCGTTTCGTCCAACTAGACTACTGATTTCTTTGAAAAATAATCCACAATCTCAGTAAGCCACTATCCTTCCTCTGCCGAACTTGGATGCTTGAAAAAAAGATGGTCGCTGTGTGTGTGTTATCTACGAGGCATAATTGACGTTTTTTTTTTTTAAACACAAGAAAATAAAAATTGCCGATCTTGAAATCGTCGAAATCTCAAAGCTTTAAATATTGCTATGAAGTGAAACCAGAAGCACGCTTGATGTGCGTCTGCGCTGAAATTCTAATCATTTGCATACCTCTCCTCCGCTAATGCATGTTGTGAATTTTATGTTATTTGAATGCTCCTTTCAGGGTTTTGCATTTACGTTGGCCAGCAGTTTACATTTCAAATGAAATTATGTGTGATTGTGAAGCATTTTTATTGTCATATTGAAAAACATTATATTCATTACTACCTTCTTTTCATATCCTGATATGTGACCTGAAAGGTTTCTGAAGGAAATTGAAAAAAAGGAATAGACCTTGAATTCTTTCAATAATCAATATAAAATGATATGTACAATATAAAAGGCATATATATATATACCTGTCTATAGCGCTCCCTCTTGGGACTCACCAAAATAAGGTGCTATAGAGAGAGGGTGCTATAAACAGGTCACTTCTAATGTAAATCGAATTCAAACTACGTATTTAAAATCAAGCGCTATAGAGAGGAAGACGCTATTTAAAGGGGGCGCTATAGACAGGTTTAACTCTGTGTATTCTAATTTTTAATATTTAAAAAAAAAACTATTCAAATTGCTGGTTTTATTGAAAGATGAAACTCATGAGTTATCTTTTATGCATTATTTTATAACTTGTTTT